>CP136061.1:157182464-157782464 GCA_032622095.1 Siphonodentalium dalli | reverse complement strand
CATTGGCAAGTTCTGATAATTGCCTTGGCAAAAACAATAGCTAACAAATTTTCTTTTGCCTCGGCTCAGCCATTAGCCGATGCTAATTAATAGGACTGCACAAATTTATGATATCGGAACTTGTTACTACTGTAGACACCTGCACAAGTTACTGAGTCAAGACCCATATTCAACTGTAAGATCAAACTTGCACCAATAAACCACTAGCCTGTTAGAATACATTCATACATATTTTTGCTATCATAGCTCTATAATTTTAGTAGCACTCTAATTCATTCATTATTCAAATGGTTAGTTTAAACATGCATATATTTAAATTAAAAAGATGTTCATTAAATATCCAAAGTCCATTTACCAACACTCCATATATGATGCTAAAATGCTATTGTCAAATCCATGACGCCAAATGCTTGCTTACTGTCAATTGAGTCTCTAATCAAGTGGATTAGGTCACAAAAATAATAATCAAATTTATATAAAGGAAGACAGAATTTTTTAAATGGCAAAAACAAATCCTGTCTTGAAATTTTTTTTGTAAGGGAAAAAAAACCTGATTTTGATGACTGATTAGGTATGGATAGAAGATATATATAAGCATAAGTTTCCCTAAATGGGCCTCAATCAGAGATAAATATATATTTATTTAAAAAATGTTCCCTTTGTTTACCAACCTATAATAAAAAGTTTGAATAAGATTTCTGATGATATAAGCAGGGTTTCCGCTAGTGGTCGGAGGAATGGGGTCGGTGGCTGCTAAGGGGAAAATCCAATAAATAATTTCAACGTAGGAAAACCGATTGATGTACTTTCACCATATAGGTCTATAATCCAGAAGTGTAAGATATTGTAATTGGCAGATCGTTTTACCTGCATATATTTTTTCATAAAGTTGTCAAGCTATCAAACCTTCCAACTTCAAAAATAGAAATTTATTGTGATCATAAAATACAATGGAGTCTATAAAAATTCAAATGATCAGAACTTATTTACGGATGAGTAACAACCGAAAATTTAGGAATATACAGTCGCAAAGACAGCAAATAATGCCTTAATTTTAACACACCAGTAACCAACCCTGAGATCTGAATATAAACCTAAATAATGGTGAACCTGTGCAAAAATATAAAGTGTAATGTATTTTGTGACATAAAACAGAGAGGCAACTGCCAATTACAATTAAACTGCTGACAATTTTTCATAACCTAACTGCAATGTAACCAGCTCAACTCAATATCTCTGGTGATGTCGCCACCATGTCGGTTCCAGTATGCACTTTCTGTAATAATGCGTTCAACATCTGTATTCTTGCAAAGATATCAAATAAAGTTGTCTTCTAAAATTCCTTATGGATATCCAAACACAGAGAAGTTTTATACATCTCTATACTTTTATACACACGATGTGTGTCCTGGGGTATGGTAGCAGGGGAATATGGGCTGTTGGAATGGGACCCTAAAAATTAAAATCAAACTCGTGGTTCAACAGAGGAAAACTTGGCTAGGGGAACGGTGTCGTTGAGGGGATCCCATGCCGGAAAAGCGGAAACCCTGATAAAAGAGACTAATATTGACCAACCTCAGACATCAGAATCACTTTAATTTAAAATATTCAGGCTTAATAAGTGAAAACATGAAAGTAACATGAACATAATTCTCAACACATTTACTCACTCTTCTCTTGAAAAACCAATTCATAGACTACAGTTTCAAAAGCAAGATCCTATTTTATTCTATAAGTTATGATTTATACAAATCTTGTTTAAAGCAAGCCTGAATTTAGTGTGCCTGTCATTTGCAGAATGAGGTCCCCAAAGGGTGAATTTAGTGATGTTATCCTGCACAGTGGGCTAGCATCACTAGGGCCCGACGAATCAGCAATTTCAACATCGAATCGAATCTCGAATCAAATCATGATTCAAAATCAAATCGAATCTCGAATCAAATCTTTTTCAAACACTTTAGTAGATTGGCGGGTACCGATCAGTGGGAGGTACGAGCAAAAATGGGGGCAAATGTCCGATGATTTTATAACATCAGTGAGATAACTACAAAGGAGAAACTTAATTTCTATGACATGATATGAACAGTATTTTAAACAGTTTAATATATGAGAATGGCACACCATCATTTCATATTTTGTGACACTGCCACTATGCGTGAAGTTCGTGAAAGTAAGCAGTTTGCAACTTTGGAGTCAATGCAGTCTGATTAGAGTCATTGCAAACGGAAACTCGTCTGCGCATGTACGCTTCACCATGTCGCGCACAGCAGGCACGCACGCACGATATCAAAATTGCGCATCGTGACTTGGGAATGGCGTATACGCAAACGGGATTACAGGCACTATCGGATCAATTGAGTTGTCATGAAATCTAAATGGTCAACCATATTCCATTTCCTGGATAACATATGCTGCATAAAGATGTTGATCAGATTTGGACACGACATGTTGGAGCCCAAACTGTTTATTTAATATATTTATATCGTGTTAAGTTTTAAATTAAAAAAAATATATTATTTGATTGAGCTGAGTAACGCAATATTGGCTTTTCTGGTAAGAATGTCATACAAATATACAAATATATCCCACAAGAAATTCACTCGCTTCCGCAGCTAGGGCCGGGCAAAATCGCGACATTGCTGGTTTTATGTGGTGGAGAAAACACGTGTGTGCTACAATTATGGCAACCGTGATGAACACGCAAACCATCACAGACCTACCAGCAGGTTGCACGAGTAACCCACCGACCTGCCATGAGTAGTCAGTGCTGGGACTGGGAGGCCAATATATATATGAGCAGTGGGCTATTGGACAACTTACCCAAAACACATTGGACCACGGAGGTCCCAGATGGTTGCGGAAGGAGCCTCAGGTTAAGTATTGGGGATATATGAATGTTTTGTATATATAATGCAGTCTATTCCCGGTGATAAAGGACTAGTATACAATGATTCGAAATATCCTGAATCACACGACCGCGAAATCGGAACGTAAGATTCGAAATCAAATCGAATCTCGAAGCTTCGTCGGGCCCTAAGCATCACAAAATTCACCCTCTGGGGACCTCATTCTGCTTTGGCCTCATTTTCTCTGGAAAGTTTCTTGATTATCAAATTTCTATAGAAACTTCTTCACATAGATTCTTTTTAGTTTAGTTTCTCTATATCCCCAAATTGGCAGACGACACATTGCATAATCGAGGTTCCCAATGGTATAGGTCACAATATTCACCATTTGGGATCTTCAATCTGAGTCTACATCTCCCATAGCAAATGAGGCCATGCAGAATGAGGTCCCAAGAGGGTGAATTTAGTTATACTAGCCCAATGTGCAGAATAGCGTCACTAAATTCACCCTCTGGGGACCCCATTCTGCAACTGAGAGGCACACTAAACTCAGGCTTGGTTTCAAGATGCAAAATACTCAAACTAGTCAAAATATCAAATCACCTGAAACTTTATATTACTCTCGTGCATATATTACAGTCCCACTAATTTAAGATTCACATAATGTTCACAATTTCAAAACTATGAGTACATATAGTACTAGCTGGGGTATACGGCGTTGCTCGGGTGAAGAATGCGTAATTTATTAGTGGCCCTACATGTCATTTTAAATAATTATTAGTCATCTGGGATAAACAAAACCTATTGCACGACTCTCCAATAAAGTTACATCTACCTTTTAAGTTGATAAAAATGATCTGTATTGCTAAATATTAGTCGCTCTTTAAGTCATTTGAGGTCAACAGTCCCTATCCTGTGACAGTCCCCACATCATTTTACTTTTGTGCATCAATTTTTCCACATATCGTCAGGGCTGATAATAAATGCTCTTTATTAATCATATAATTTATTAGCCCCCCTTTAAGTTATCTAAGGTTAAATGCGCCTATCCCACGGCAACTCCATGTCAGATGACCCATCTGTATAAATTTTCCTACATATCTTCTAAGCTGATAAGGAACGCTCTTTATTGCTCATATTTGCCCCTTTAAGTCAGCTGAGGTCAACGACATCTACCTCATGATAGAATATAGGTCATTATTTAAATTTCAGATTTGCAACCATTTTGGGTATATAATTAATTTAGTTAAATGAATTATTAGTCCCCCTTCAAGACATCTGAGGTCAACAGGACATATCTAATAAGATTCCCCAGGTCAAATTACTCATATTTACAAATGTTCAGCAACTAGCCAAAATATATATAAAATAATTATTAGTGCCCTTTTAAGACATCTGATGTGATGATCCAGCCGTTTGGTCATCTATAAGCGGACAAACAAACAAACGAACAAACGCAATTGAGTTTTATTAGTTTTGAAAAGTATATAAGTGGGAAGAGAATTCAAATTATGTCACAAAAATGAAGGCTATTCTTGGCAGCAGAAAATGAAACTAGAGATATTCATGAAATTTCCTCTGTCAATTTGAAGTGTTTACAGACACATTTTAGACCGAACTTCAAATGTTGACAGAAGGCTCTTGTGAAATCACTAACTTAATAACCGGCAGTAAGATGTTGTTGATTTTTAACCCTTTGAGTGACAGGTCGATTTTTGTATCAACCCATATACCCTGTGCCAATGCATTTAGTCCAGTGCATTTATGAGAAAATAGGGCTGAACCTCAAAATAATTGCAAGATTTTGTTTTATTTTGGTTGGGAGCATCATAGAGTATACTCAGCTAAAAATCAACAAAAATCTGAACATGCGAAATGGCCTTTTTGAGGCAAAAAGTGGCGAAAATGATGAAAAATTTGTGAAAAATGGAGATTAACATTTTTTTTTAATAACTCTTGATGTAAACATTCAATTGTGATATTTTCACAATGATAAACTGTGGTACAGTTGTATCCAAGATTTTGTATCATTTTATTCTATAAATATTGATTAAATTTTCGAAATTTGGGTCAAAAAGTTGAAAAATTTGCCAAAATTCAGTGAAAACTGGAAGTCTACAATAACTCTTGATGCAGTTGTAAAATTGTCATAACTGGGCTTGGAACTATTGTTATATAGTTATATCCACAATTGTGGGGTTATTTCATGTTGTTACTACAAGCAAATAATCAAAATATTTTAGGGTGAAAAGATGTAAAAATGAGAAGAAATCAGAGAAAAATGGAATTTCACATTACATGTTTATGCATTAGAAAATTGCCATAGTTGGACTTGGACTGTTGTCAGTCAGAAATATATGGGATTTTCCATCAATTTTGGGCCAGGTTGTGGTATCAATGACACTAAGTTGTCCATATCTTGTGGCAAAATAGTGAAAAAAGAGAAAAAATATAGAAATTCATTAAAAAAATATAGAATTTTGAAAAAATAATAAGCCTGGATAGATCGTTCTGATTTGCAGTCCAGGCCTCCATTTCACTGTTGTCGAAAGGCTGTGTGTTCGAACAGTCAACACCTTGGCATTCCCCACAAGACATAGAACACATAATTCCATGTTTTCGGCAGTCCGTTTTACATTTACAACGAATGATGTTCAGCAGTTCTTTTGGAGCTGGTGGTTCCTCACATTTGATAGGATTAAGCCCCCCATCCTTATCCTGCCATCCCCAATCAGTTGGTTCCAAATTAAGCCCCTCCCAACACTGCACCTGGTGATAGTGTATGTATAAAATGAAATCTTTTTCGACCTAAAAGTCTGACACAGCAGGTTACATCACCTCTGGTCGGCGCTTTGGCAACAGTGATAAGCCTCTGAAACAAGAGTTGTGGGACGATGTGTACAACGTCGTTGTCGATCTTGAGAGACGGAGCACTCATTATTATTGCTTGGGATGTTCGTTTGAATACATAACTCATAACATCTTTCCCTCCCATGTTCATAAGGATCTTCGTGCCTCTTAGTTCAGTGCATTTATGAGAATAAAGTGCCAAACCTCAAACTAATTGCAAGACAATGTTTCTTAACAAGATTAAGTCTATTAACCAATTATAAACAACATACTAAAAATCTAAAAGGATCAAGAAAGGCGAAATTGATAAATTTTGTGAAATAAATTTAGTAAAAGTTGGTAAAATACCCATTTTATAGCTTTTCAAGGATGTTTATAAAAAAATTCATTTCACATGTCCTTCCATTTATATATCCATTTTATTGAGTACACAATCCTGATTACAGAACAGAAAACATTTTCCAGATACGTTGAGAATTTTTCGAGTTATGTGCATGCCTCCAAAATTGGGAGTTTGTCTAATTTCGGAGCCTCAATTTCTGAAGAATTAGCTAAAATCCATATTTTAGGGTTTAGTATTTTAAAAAGTAGAGAACAATGAAGGGATATCTTTCTGTTGCTTCACTATATATTGTGCACAAAAAAGGATTTCTTTATGCATCTATGATCGAGATGACAAAAATATTCTTAAACAAAATGTGTGTTCCATTGTATGGATCAAGTTTGCCTTGTGACACAGAACTGGTGTGATGAAATACCATATTTGAGGTCATACAACTCAATAAATTGATATCCATATGCCCTGTATTTCTCATAACCTCTTACGTATACTGGGTTAAATACACTGCCCTGGAATTGCTAAACACATATGTGCCATAATCAACTTATGGCCCTATGAATCCTTTGTATTGACTCTTTTCCAAAAATGCCATTTTGGACTGTTTTGTGGTGTTTTTGTCCATTTTAAAGTTTTTTTTGGGCACAAATAGGAAACAACAATGAATACAATTAGTGTTTAATGTGTAAAATCATTTGAACGTTCCTCCTAAAACACTTAGTGTTGGAAAAAATATGATTAAATTGGTTATGCCAAAAAACAGTCACTGGATTTCACATATTTTTCAAGAAACTGACTCCAAATTTGAATGTTGATAACGGGGTAGGTGAAATCACAAAGGCTATGATCTTGTCACCATATTCTAGTCATTGGAGACAAAGGGTTGTTTTATTCCAGTTTGTGCAGATTATTCTTGCATGGTTAACAGTTTAGTACTTTAATAATTATTAGATGTTTATTTAGAACTTTATCAGCATGTTATATAGAACCAGCCCGAAATAATGATTCGCCATTTCGCCATTGAGTTACAACAAAAAGGATCATAGCTCTAAATATGAACATCAAAACAGGAAGCAGTTTACTCTGTATGAAAGAATAAGGTTTGTAGGAGCTGGTGATGTTAAACTTTTATGCATCAAGGTTCATACTTTCTAGATTTTGTCAATATGGTTTCCCCTACCCCATTTTTCAGATATTCAAATTTGGCATCAGTTTCCAGAAAAATTAGTGAAATTCATTGACATTCATTGACATATCCATCATAAGGCATTTATTTCAACACTAAAGTATTTCAGGAGGAAAGTTCAAATGATTTTGCACATTAAACATACATTGTTTTTACAATTTATACACAAAAACCTTTAAAAATGAACAAAAAACGCCCCAAAATGGCATTTTTAGATGAGTCAATTCTAAAGATTCATAGGGCCATAATTTGATTTTCTACACCATGATTTGGGAAATTCCTTTACAATGTGTTTAACGATGTATACTTAAGAGATTATGAGAAAGACATGGAATATGGATATATAATTATTGATTTGTATGACATCAAATATGCTATTTCATCATGCCGGTTCTGGACCACAGGCAAATTTGGCTGTCCATACAATGGTGGAACACACATTTTGTATAAGAATATTTTTGTCCTCTCAATCATAGATGCATAAAGAAATCATATTTTGTGCACAACCTAGAGAGGAAATGACTAAAACAACAAGGAATCCCTTCATTTGTCTTTATTTTTTAAAATACAAGACCATAAAAAATGGATTTTAACTAATTTTGAGAAATTGAGCCTCCGAAATTAGACAAACTCCAAATTTTGGAGGCACATAACTCAAAATATTCTGAACGTATCTAGGAAAGGTTTTCTGTTCTGTAATCAGGGTTGTGCACTCTACAAAATGGACATATAAATGGAAGGACGTGTGAAAGGAAGTTTTTTATAAACATCCTTAAAAAGCTATAAAATGAGTATTTTACCAAATTTGGACAAATTTATTTCACAAAATTCATCAATTTCGCATTTCTTGATTCTTGTTGATTTTTAGTATATTATTTGTGATGGGTTAAAGTACTTATTCCCACTGAGAAACTTTGTGTTGCAATTATTTTGAGGTGAAACCATAAATGCACTGGACTAATTCTCTTATATATGCGAGTCGACCATAGGTCGCCTCGCATATATAAGAGAATGCAATGACCTAACAATTTTTTTTTTTTTACAATTTTAATAATTTATTCTTATATTCTTTAACAGACTTATTTTGTAGGTTTAGGACCGATGAGATCGGCCCCTGGCACTCAAAGGGTTAATGCATGGAGAGTGTGGAGATGTTGTTGATTTGTATTGCATGGAGAGTGTGCAAGCAGTTATTTTTCCATTATTTTTACTCTAAACTTTCCAATTTGATCATGTGATTGTGATTACCATCTTGTTAGCATAACAATGCCTTGATGTAAAAGCCATAAGTCTAAATTGTGATTATTTTTTGGCTTTTTCGCCACACAGATAATATTGAAAAAATATCAAACACTATGTGAAGCTTAATACAGTTGGTTTATTCATTGTACCAAAACTAGCAATATTCAGCTAAAAGCAAATATCCTCACCTTGTTAGTTTGATAAAGAGATACAATATCCATAGCAAAACGAATTAACCCCAACCAGTCAGTAACCAGATTAAAAATATTTATCCACATGCAAAATTGG
Organism: Siphonodentalium dalli; assembly: GCA_032622095.1. Taxonomy (NCBI): domain Eukaryota; kingdom Metazoa; phylum Mollusca; class Scaphopoda; order Gadilida; family Siphonodentaliidae; genus Siphonodentalium; species Siphonodentalium dalli. The sequence continues at coordinate 157,773,715 of CP136061.1, read as the reverse complement.
TATTCAATACAATACAACAATAACCTAAGATGAGGGCATCCAAGCTAATGAGATATGATTTCATGTGAATATGAAATGTCCTTGTGACGCCTGGTTAGGTCAGTATTCTTGCTACTATTAAGTACCTGAATTTCCATTTTCTTGACATAATTAGCAGGGAAGATTCCTGTTTTGCCTGCTACAGTGCCTGTCCACCATTCACCCTCTGCCTTAGTCACAAGGACCATGTCTCCTTGATTGAAGGTTAAGTCTGTTGGCATAGCTGATGAATATGTGTACATCGCAGCGTAGTATTCTGACAAGTAAACAACATCTCCTCATTTAAACAAGTTCTTTTTATCAGAAACAACTTGCACTAGAGATTAACAGAAAAATTGCCAATCAACTTAATAAAGTTCCTGTCAAGCAGTGTTCGCGCTGCCGGTGGCCAATTTTTTTTGAAATTGGTCAATAAAAATTTCATTTGGCCAAACTTTTTTTTTTACTCCAAATGGAGACGGAATAATAATTCAAAAGCACGGAATAAAATAGGTAAATGCATTATTCCATAATTTGATGATTATCTTAATGGCATGTCAGTTATGTAATGTGTCATAAACTGCCTCCCATCTAATGACAACAACCTGACTTCACGTCATAAAAGGTTTGAATACAATAGATATTCAACAGCTCACATTAATAAACTCAGTAGTATCTCAGCAAAAATAGCGATGACAACTAACACAGCTCATTACTTTATTAGTTGGCGACCATGATGTCAGCAATTTATTGCACTTGGTTAAGCGGATTAATGTGATTATAATTATATAGAATGTTAGTTTCATTGTTTGCATTGAAGGCCCAGCCACTTCTGACTTCGATTTCCACCGTACTTTTGTATATGGTCGACATGAAATCTCGTCATATTTTGCATTAATTAATATTGACTTACATGAATTGATCTTTCTTTAACGTGTGAGATAATGCATACCTATATGTTATTATAATATTATGTTTTTATAGTTGTTTTTGTGTTGTTTTAATTATGTTTTCATTCTAAGTAACAAATAAAGCTTAAAACAAACATTTTAGTCATCAAGTGTCAACAGCCCAGTAAATGAGGATTTTAATTGTTTTAATTTGTCCAAAAAACATTTGGCCAAAGTTTTTTTTAGTTTGGCCAATAAAATTTTCATTTGGCCAAAAGATTTTTCTGTTCAGTGCAAACACTGCTGTCAAGTTGAAGGATGATTATTTAACACAATGTTCAGATTAATATAGAACTCAACCAATTATTTCCTCTATGATACTTTGAAATATTAAAATATATCCCAGTCATTAGTGCAAGCCATCCATTGGACTGGCTGCAACATTTGTACAAATACTGCTCTGGTTTGACCAGAACACGTTCTTATACTCACCATTATAACAAGCTGACTACTAACTAATAAACACTAATGTATGTTGAGGTGATCAAGAACGTATCAAGGATGAACGATCTTCCTCAAAGATCGAAACTATGTGGGAGATACAAACATTGTGGAGACAAATTTCATGCTTTCATTCTCCAACGAAGTCATCACTGGAAATACAATAACTGTCGCTGAGACACAACAATATGCAACGACAATGCTCTTTTTTGTCAGAAACAATATATATTTCATACTTTATGAAATTCTCTTTTTAGAATTGCCATAATTTAAGAAACCTTCCAAAACTGGCTTTCAGTCTAAAATTAAAACAGTAATTTTTGTAGAATGTAATAATTTTTCAACAACTTCCTGCAACTTCTTGTATTTTTCACACCATACAGCTATATAGATCATTGAATTATCTGTGACAAAAATTACTACCTCCTTCCTCAATTTCTCCTGCTGACTGATCAACAGAGTTGTCTCCCATGTCAATATCTCCAGATGGTGTATCTGTCCGAGGCCTGTAAAATAATGAACTGGTATCAAGAGTCAAAATCAATGATATCACTGGATTGGAAACTAAATGTTTTCATCAATTATACATTATAAGGGCACATGAAATTTGAGATGATTTAGGAGGGGTAATCGAATCAATAATTTTGAGCATTCACAAATGGGACAACCCCAAGACTTGATCTGCACCGGATGAATAGAGCACTGAAATGCAATTACAATGTAAAGAGATTTATGTGCTTGCACGGTTTGTTTACCTTTTTCGCGATAGCCAGGTGGCTCATGCACATGGCTATATTATTGTTTTGCACATGGTGATATCATCGTCTTGCACACGACAATCATCACAGGTTTTAGTGGACCAATCAGAAATTAGGTTCCTTCTAAGTGTAGGTGAACCAACCCAACGAACCAATCAAACAACACGACGACCGACATGAAGAAGCATGTGTAGTTGGCTAATTAAGATTCATGAGCGTTGTTTCTCCATAGTAAATGAAAGTAGTACAATAGTTTTTTTTATAGTATTCTGAAATATAATCAATAAATCTAAATAATGCCCTACCCCACCCGAGGTTTCAGACTGGCCCTCAAAGCTGTTGGGGATCTGGAATTGGAGGAAATGTCTGGGTTAATCTTGAGATTAATAGAACTAGTCAGTATAGTTTGTCAATTTAAGACATATAAGTTACATTTATTAAATTTGATTTCAAACTGTATGATTGCATTTCATGTTCATTGTTATGTCCTGTGACTTTTCATGCTCATCATCATACCGGTAGGTATTCCTAGTTTTCCCAGAGGGTCCAGTGAAAATTATCTGGTTTTAATACTTTATACTAGAATACTTGCTGGTTGAGGTTTTTGGACCTTTTTAGAAGAGCTGGCATTGAGCCTTTTAATTTGGTATTTTCTCGAAAATTGGGCGTTTTACACTCACATTTTGGTCAACACACTCAATAGAAAATATATCAAGCAGAACTCTCAAAAAAGTTGCTCTGAGATAAACTATAATTTGTTTCACTTTTGTGCAAGCCTTGAATTAGGGTGTTTGTCATTTGCAGAATGAGGTCCCCAGAGGGTGAATTTAGTGATGCTACCCCACATAGCGGGCTAGCATCACCAAATTCACCCTCTGGGGACCTCATTCTGCAAATGACAGACACCCTATTTCAAGGCTCTGAGATAAACTATAATTTGTTTCACTTTTGTGATTATCTCTGTTAACCCTTTGAACCCTGGCTCCCCACAGTGATCGACACCCTGACCCGGGGCTCCCAGTGGTATGTCCGCTTAAATTAGACAGTGTCTAGTAGCATGGTGTTGATTATGTTCAAATTGCGACACCGGTCTGAAACATTACAGGTTTGTCCCCATGGATCAGCGATCATTATAAGATCGCGAGACTTTGCCTCGCGGCAACTCCTTGGTAACGGTTGCTAGGCAACTACCCGCCATTGACTGGAAAATGTAAATATAGCGTCGTAATTCAACCTCAGTGATTGCGTTTTTTGATGCAGGTACTACCCTAACGTGAAATTTGAGATATACCCGACCAGAATAGTGAACCAAATATCCCATTTAAGGGTAGCAACGGTTGCTAAGCAAATACCACAACTGATCGAATGACATAATTGCACTAACCATTCAGTGGTATGTTTTGCCTTAATTTAGTAAGTGTCTAGTCGCATGGTGTTGGTTGTGTTGAAAGGGGACACCTACCTGAAACTGTGCAGGCATGATATATGCATGCACGGACTACTGATCATTGTAAGATCGGGAGACTTTGCCACCCGATCTCGCCTTAGAAACGGTTACTAGGCAACTACCCGAAATTTGCAGGATAAACGAATTCTAGCTTATAACGTTGTAATTATACATCAGCGAATTGCGTTTCGATGCAACCAATATCCTAATGTGAAATTAAGATATACCTGACCATGCGCGAGTAAGTCAACTTGATATGCGATAGACTTTTTGCTGCATGTGGCACAACAGAGACTGATATTACAGAGACCAGAAACAACGTAATTTCCCGTAACATATCGTGGCCCCTTTGTTCAAGTAAGCTGTCTAGATTGTGTCTACTGTACTAACATGTGAAACATGCAACAAAATGTCAGATATAGCGCCACATTTCACTTAAACGCATTTAAAAAAATGAATTATAGCCTGCGCCCATGCGCATATTTTCCTAGCCGTTTCTAGCGGGCAGCCAATCCATATAGACACCTTTGCCAGCGCTGACTTCAATAGGCCAATTTAAATATATATATTAGTGGGTATGTCGTGTATAAGTACGTTATAAACCATTTATTTGTCATTGCGCTAGTCTGCGCATGCGCGAATAAATCAACTTCATATGCGATAGACCCTTCCCCATATGTAGCAGAACACTGGTTGATATACGCGAGGGTAATTTAACTGAAATTGTGTGTCTAAATTATGTCTGTTCTGTACACACACGGGGAAAACAAAATTATATGCGTAAATATAGCGGCACAGTTCGCTTAAAATATCGTATGTTTTTGTAGATTATATGCTATGCGCATATATTTCTACCCGATACTAGCGGTCAACCATTCCATACGCACCATGGGCGCCGCTGACATATGTGGGGGCAATTTAAATATGAAAGTGTCAATGACACTGTAGCTCAACTTGGAAAGGGAATAATTTAATGTATTACAGTCAATGGAGCGATTAGGAATGTGGAAAGTTGAATGTCTAATACTAGTTTATAGACATGAAGAGAAAAGTAAAATCCAAGATGGCTGCTGGCGGCCATGTTTTCGTCCGAATGACCCCAAAATGAGTCGTTCCCATCTACATGTCATCGTTAACATCCATGACAAATTTTATGATGATCAGACTAAAGGTACGACCTGTAGCCCGTGCTAAAGGATTTAGTCATACAAAGAGTAAAATCCAAGATGGCTGCTGGCGGCCATGTTTTTTGGCCGAACGACCCCAAAATGACTCGTTCCCATCTACATGTCATTATTAACATTCATGACAAATTTTATGATGATCAGACTAAAGGTACGACCTGTAGCCCGTGCTAAAGGATTTAGTCATACAAAGAGTAAAATCCAAGATGGCTGCTGGCGGCCATGTTTTTTGGCCGAATGACCCCAAAATGACTCGTTTCCATCTACATGTCATTATTAACATTCTTGACAAATTTTATGATGATCAGACTAAAAGTAGGACCTGTAGCCCTTAGATCCATTGGGGTAATTAGATATAAGTGGAGTGTACATAAATAACACAATAAAAGACCAAGAAAACTATAATGCTAAATTAGTGGGTAATTACTTTTCGGACTTAATATCAATTGTCAAAGGAATGTTCTTGTACCTGGCTTTGAGCAGAAATATTAGATTGGATGTTGTGTCGAATATTAGCAGCATGTCGATTTCAGTTTGGCACACAATATCATTATTATAAAAATGGTGACCTGGCTCGAGGGCAACATTGCGGATTGTCTCCTCGAGGAACCAATGTCTCCCGAGGCGGAGCCGAGGGATACATTGGTTCCAAGGGGAGACTATCCGCAATGTTGCCCTCGAGCCAGGTCACCATTGTTTTTATTATACCGAATAACCATGTCAGCAGTTCTAAAAAGTTTCGAAATATCATCGTGTGAAACATCCGCGAATCGCTTCGATTTGACACCGGCATCCATGTTTACTTTGAAGAATGCGGAAGTCATCTGAATCGTGACGATTTGTGGTTTCCGGTTTGAATGTCACGGTCAAAATACGTCATAAAATTTCGTTCGGGTGCTTCCGTGAACATGTTCGGGCTCTTTCGGTCGGAGCGGTAAACATTGCAAAAAATGGTGACCGGCAATGTTTCATGGGTGGGAAACATTGCAAATTGTAAAATCACACCCTATGGGAAATTAACATAGGCTTTTAATATGAGGTATAATAATGAAACTTGTTAACCTTTTCCAATGATTATCGTAAAGTTTTATTACCGTATAAACTTACCGTACTGACCCGGTTCAAAGCCCATGCCCGTGTTTAAGCCCACCCATATATTTTGGCCAAATTCCATGCACAGGGGTATATTCGTGTTTAAGCCCACCCCAAATTTTGTTCAATTTCAGCAGTGTTAAGTAAGTATTTGCTAATGATACTCCCCAAATAAATAATTCCAAGAAGTATATTCACAAACGATCGGTGACGGCGAGAATGCCACGAAAAATGGAAAGTTATAATTCGTAGGTAAGTGATAATATTAAATGAAATAAAATAAAGTGAATCTTAAATTCACATTTCTTTATTCAATTATACTTCCCTGGGGAAACCAAACGTTTAACAGACATAAAATACAATAGAACCCACTTGCTAACAGCGTATAGCTTTAAAAGCCATGTGCGGCTATATATATGCGCGTGCAATACTTTTAAGTTTAATCAAAGCCCACCTGTTCCAACTACAGTACCGGTACTGTAAAAACATATTTTTCGTGTTCAGTGACAACGTAGATCTGTGTGTTCCTACATGTGGCCAAACACAAAGAACTGGCCTCTTGGTTATGTAAACACACAGTGGGTATCATAATGGAGCAGAAGGGGGAACTTGTCAATTAACAAAAATGTCTTCCAAATTGCGTCAACTTTATTCACTCGAAACCAAAATATTCAAACACGTGCTTTTGTATACGTTTTAGCATTCGGCAAACCTCGTCAGATTCCGTCACCGTTTGCCCCCAGAGGTCACAGGTTCAGAATGCCGTTTTAGTAGAAATACAACTGCCTTGTCAGTGCTGTTAAATAATTATAATCACTGGCTTTTGTTAAACATGCAATTAGTCGCCATTGTAACATCCTCTATGTAGACAATGGATCACGAATAAAGCGCCGGGCTTATTGTTTTCATAATCCGATTAAATCTGAACATTGATATAAACTATAGTCAGACTATAGATAACCCACACTGCCGCTTACATAATAACCAGGGCATTCATGACTCAAAGCAATACACTTTGGGAACAAGACGGCTGTCAATCAAGACTACTTACATAATAGTGTCATTTTAACATGGGAATGTTGTCCAATAAAACTACAAGACTTAAAGTGTTATTATAATATTTTAATATTCACATTTAATTGAAAAAATTCCCAAATAATCGGCGTTAGATCGGCTTTCATCAGTTTTACTATCCCGATTTCTTAGGATTTTTGGTTTGCAAAGGGCCATATCCGAGTTTAAGCCCACTTGGATTTTTGAGCTCAAATAAAACAAAGGCCCCCTGGGCCTAAACGCGGGTCAGTACGGTAGGTATCTTATTAGACTAATTGGACTTTTACATAATAATTGATTTGACATTGGAGAGTTATAAATAATGAAAATAAGAATGAAGTCAATTTATTTTTATATGAACTTGTTGATGATAGTTGATTTACAGAATTTTATGTTAATTCTAATGAACCCACTTCGAGTAATAATGTGAGTAATAAATGGACAATTATTAATAAGATGACAGTAAAATTGTGCAACCATTTATAATAGATACAAGTACTCACTCTGTAGCTGATCCACCACTAATCAGTTTGACATAAGACTTTGGAAACCAACCAAACTGAAAAAAAAACAAATAACTTTTCTCAATTTTAAACAAAATAAAGCAAATCTACAAACATTTCTTGCTTTAACAACCACATTGGCTTTGTTGTTATTGATGAGAGTTGTTATCAGTGAGCGCAATTAATCGGTGAATACCTTGTGGTGACGCTGTTGTTTTAAAGAGTGTTTTTGTAGTGTCCAAATAATATGCGGATTTTTTGTTTATACGCTGTTGATGACACCGACTATGTAAACAATACTAAACATGTATGCTTTGAAGAGAGTTGTCATCAGTGAGCACAATGAATAGGTGATTACCTAGTGATACCGCTGTTGTTTTAACTGACTGACTTTTTTCGGACAAAGACAGACATTGCCTTCTATACCACAGACTGGGTGTCCTCTAACAGACATACAAAATGACGATAGTAGATGTGAGGAAATTACTGAACAGATGAACGAACCTGACGAAGCACTACTGAATATGACGAGACCGAATGACATTAGTTTACTGATGCCTAAAAAGACTTCTGATGTTCAGACATTGGGCTCTCCATTGAGAGCCTAACCAGCCTAATCGTCAAAATGTATAAGCTGTATACTGGTTATGTAATTGATTAAGCCGTCTGTAAGATAAAATACCTAAATGCTTTGTTCGTTATAGAAGAGCAGTTCTTAACTCAATGGTTACGTAATGGGTGCCATAAAGTGCATCCTGTCTATTAACCGGGCTTCACATGATAAAAGATTTGAATACAATAGATATTCATCAGTTAACACCTTACTACAGTATTATAAGCCATAGTGTCAACGGCATAGAGTTATTACAATTAGTTTAGCGGATTACAATTATATAGAATGTTAGTTTCATGTTTGCGAATGCCTGTGTGATATGTGATGATATGTTCGTATAATATTGTTTTTGTGTTGTTTTAATTATGTTTTCATTCTGAGTATAACAAATAAAGTTTAAAACAAATATTTGAGTCATTAATTATGAACCGACCAGAAAACGATGATTTAATTTGGCCAAAGTTTTTTTCATTTGGCTAATAAAATTTTCATTTGGCTAAACTTTTGGCTGAAGTTTTTTTCGGTCCAGCGCGAACACTGCGTGAGTGACCACCAGTCAAACGCGACCAACGGTCAGTGTTTTGTGGCAAGAATGATCGAATATACCCGTTATGAACAAGCACCAGACATGAAAAATAAGTCTTCAACCAATGCTTTTCTAACAGTATGCTTGCCATATCGGTAGAGATACAGCTATGCTCTAATTAATCGACCCCTTTAACGAGATTATGGGCCTGTAATGACTGTATCTGACCATGGTCGTGTTGGAATTCCACCACACTAATCTAGTCCGTTACAAACGTACACTGCGGTAGTATTTTCCATGACCACCTTACACCGCGGTCATTTCCCATGTCAACAGCAATAAAAAAATCTACCGATAAGAATAATTTTCAATGAAACCTTGGCAGAGAGCATAACACTTCATTATTAATAACAAATAGATAGTTTTTTTGGTTGGATAAAGGAATACTAACTTTGCCATTTAGTTCTCCCGACCACCACATGTCTTGTTGTTCTTTCACAAAAATAGTATCACCCTTATCAAATGTCAAGTGGTTGTCTTTTTTGGCCTTCCACGGATATAGTGCCTGGGCCATCAGTCCGTCTGGAGCAGCCATTGCCTGTAGAAATAGTAGAAATGGCAAAACATTTGGTCTACACACAATCATTTAGAGGAATCTTGGTACTATGATCTGGTAAAAAAACCTTAAAATCTTTTCCATCTATTAGATTATATATCTATATCAAGTGACACTAAGGCCACATTAACTTAATTATATGTTTCTCAGGCACCGCCGCCCCCCTTAAAAACCCGCCGCTGGGAGCTTTTTATTCGACAACGAAAATAAAAAGTATATAAAGTGCCTGCTGCCTTCTATAAATGTGCACCGAGAGTTCCGTTTATATCATGTGTGTAACTGCAGTAAGCCAGTCATTGGATAAGAGGGATAACTCTACTTCCAACTACTCCGAACACATATCGAACGCACCACCTCAAAAACATGGGTTAGCGATTATCGCAGTTCGATAGGGGAACACCATGTGCATAACGTAACCATCACAAGTATAACGTACTCTGATAACAACTTATTGCCAAAATCATGCTTCAAACATTTTAAACATGTCATCTTCGGCTTCTTTTATTTTATTTTTATGAAAATGAATAATAAATGGGGTGATAATTATGTATATAACGACAAATAGAATAAAATTAGCCATTTTCCCGTGAAACTTAGGACAGGCATGCTAGGTACAAAAATAGGTGAAATATGAGTACGAACGTCAGTGTTCCCCTACAATATTGCGATAATTGCCAACCAAAAACTTGGTGCTGCTAAATATTTGCGTGATTGAAAATGGACATGTATTGATTCCACGGAGGATAATCAACATAGACACTTCCGACACAACACAATTTTATGAATGATAATTCCGTTTATTGTGAATGTGATGAGAGTTCCGTAATTTGGCGTAAATGTCAGTGTTTCCAAACGAAAGAGGGATGAGTTCGACCGTGTATCGATGGAGCTGAATGCGGCTGAAGTTGCGGACATATTTGGCCGCTTCTTCCAAATAAATATACGAAAAACCAACAGCACAGTAGTACAGATGGATTACCTGCACCTTCCATTCACTTTTTATTTTACATTCAAATTTTAATCAAAATCAAAAGAGCCAGTCATATTTTAATTTACCCCCAAAATTCAAGCGTTTTCAATCTGCAAACATGAAAGTTTGTATTAAAACTATGTACAAGTTCTTCTCGTTCCTACAGGAAGCTCAATATGATGTCGAATATATCTCCATGCTGTATATTAAAAACTAGTTTTAAATTCTACTACATGCAGTACATGTATAGCAAATTGATATTAAAAACATTGACTGAACTGAATATTTTAAATATCACTTAAATAATTCAGTTCAGTCAATGTTATTACTATCAATTTGCCATACATGTACTGCATGTAGTATATTATATATCAATTTTTTCATCCACCTATGAAGGGAGACACATTTTGGCATCTTGAATCTTGAACAGGCATCTCGTAGCGCACCTCCCAATATAAAATTTGCTGTAAAAAGTCACGTATAAAAACCTGTCTCCCGCAAAATTTTCCCCATAAAAATTAAGACATAAAAACCTGCCTCCCGGTAAATTTTGGTCTAAAATAATAAAAATAAATACCTGCCTCCCGCCTTGTTTTGAAAATAAAAGTGCCTGAGAAACATATAATTAAGTTAATGTGGCCTAATTAAACACTCGTGCAGGGTTCATGCTGTCGGCCAAAAAAGTTTCAGAGCTATAGTCAGCAATCACCTCTCAAATTATCATCAGATCTCCACAAAATCCTTAATTCATTAACACTTTAATACTCTCAAGTGCCTAATAATAGTGTCAACACGATTTTTAATTTTGGAGAAAATTCCCAACAATCACTATTATTTGGCATTGAGACAGAGTGAAATTGTTATCAATATTATTCATTTCAACCTAAATCCCCACCCATCACTATTATTCATTTCAGCTTAAATCCCCACCCATCACTATTATTTTCAGCCTAAATCCTCACCCATCACAATTATTCATTTCAGCCTAAATCCCCACCATCACTATTATTCATTTCAGCCTAAATCCCCATCCATCACTATTATTCATTTCAGCCTAAATCCCCACCCATCACTATTATTCATTTCAGCCTAAATCCCCACCCATCACTATTATTCATTTCAGCCTAAATCCCCACCCATCACTATTATTCATTTCAGCCTAAATCCCCACCCATCACTATTATTTTCAGCCTAAATCCCCACCCATCACTATTATTCATTTCAGCCTATATCCCCACCCATCACTATTATTCATTTCAGCCTATATCCCCACCCATCACTATTATTCATTTCAGCCTAAATCCCCACCATCACTATTATTCATTTCAGCCTAAATCCCCACCCATCACTATTATTCATTTCAGCCTAAATCCCCACCCATCACTATTATTCAGCAACTGATAGTAATAAGCTGTTGCTCGCATGTGTATGAATAACAATTTATCAAAAGTCAAATATGCTTACTTATCAAACATTGATGATTAGCTGTTAGAACTGTGTGCTGCTATATGTCAGTACTTAGTACAGACGTAATATGTCACACTTTGTGCGATACGTCCACATTGAGTACTGACCTACTTCAGCACACTAGCAGTCGACCATTATTCATAACTGGAACTCTGAGATTGGTCCATCGGAAGAACTCTATCTCGAAGTTTCAAACAGTGTACAGTAATGCCCATGGTAATTGACCACTTAACCACAGCAGAATTATGGGTTATTTTTCAGGATTTAGTCGGAAATATGGCTTGTTGCCATTCATCGGAAAGCTCTCGCCGAGTGGTCAATTACTTTCAACTGAGTAAATGTTATGGTCTTTGTGATATTCCCATTATATTTTTCAACTGGAAAATGGCCATAACGTCATCGGCCCAGCACTCGATATCATAACATCATTAGCAGTGAAGAGGTTAATCAAGTGACAATACTTTACTCTTTTGTGGTTTCAAATATAAGACATATAGGTGATTCAGTGCTTATTTATGTTGATATATGTACAGTAATACCATAAATAATCGACTCCTTAACCACAGCAGAATTATGGGTTATTTTTCCAGATTTAGTCGGAAATATGGCATGATGCCATTTATCGGAAAGCTCTCACTGAGAGCTTTCCGATGAATGGCAACAAGCCATATTTCGACTAAATCCTGAAAAGTTACCCATAATTCTGCTGTGGTTAAGGAGTCGATTATTTAGGGCATTACTGTAGGCAGGAAGACCTATTTCAGTTTTTGAGGTTTCCATCTGTGCATATTTCCATTATCACTTTTGTCCAACTAACAATTTTTCAGTTATTTTGCTGCCTGTTTCTTAATATTTTTGTTTTTATATCGGTTTTCTCGATTATCCCATAACTTGTTTTTTCTATATTGGCCAAAGTTGTTTCTGAATAATGGCCAACAATATACAGAAATTGCCAAAAAATTGTCCAAAAGAATTTTGTGGCCCTGCACTCGTGATTAAACTGTCACTTTGATGACTAATATACACTAATAAGCTGTGCTTAAATTTGTGTTATAACAGTGCACATGCTTCTGAAGACTTTGGTAGTATTGATGTAAATTGTGTTTTTTTTTCTCTAAACATTTTCTCAATAGTTAAACTCAGAAGAGGTACCTCAGAATGTCATGAAAGAAGTGCACAAAGTTAAAATACATTTTTTAACCACGATATGCATGTGCATTAAATCAAAGGGTTAAAGACATATTATGTACTTGTTCATGTGCGTGAAACTGATGAGTTAGTATTCAGGCGCTATGAAAACTGGAGGAATATAACATTCTACTAACATCCCCAAAAATATGAAGAAAATCGACAGTACCACTCCATGGAAAACATCTTCTGAACTCCATGGAAACATCTTCTGAACTACGCTAAATTGTAAATATTTACTACTCGATTCGGGATGCATGATTGGCGATAATCTAACGAAAATTATTTCGCCATTGAGAGTCACTACATTTAATTAAAATATAAGAATGGCGGAGTTTGTTGTCAATTTGGATATAATATTTGTTTTAAATAACTACTCTGAACAAGATTATTCTCAATTTCTATTTGATCACCCTACCGGGGTGTTTCACATCACTTTAATAACACAATAAAATTGCTCAAATCAAATCTTATGTATGCTGCCTGGAAAATAGACTAATAACTGTCTGCCATCAATGGACATTCAAACTACTCACACTAAACCAATATGGGACATGGAAGAACAACTAGTTTAACTTACCTCCCCAGGCACAGGAGAAGCCGTAGGATCACGCAATGGAACAGTCATAAATGAGGAATCATCATTATATGGCAAACGAGGATTTGAGCTGTTGTCCGGGAATGCACTAAAGACAAACAATACAGAAGATGTAATTAAATAGTTTGCTTCAATGAAGCAAGGACAAATTGTGTCAAGAATGTGAAGTCACTTTAAAATGTTGCTCTATAAGGCCAAAAAAAATCATGTGTTTCCGATGACCCAAACATCCCAATACTACGTATGATAACATGTGACAACAGGTTCATTTTTCGTGAGATTGTTTGATCGGTGTTTAATGTAATTGCTGTCTGACCTATATGCAGATGACCTGTTTGATTTTGGCGGGGGGAAAACAGGGTATAAATGACCTATTTATCAAGCTAAAAGCAATACACATAACACTTGACAATGTGACCTTGGCCTAGATAAAAGTTACTATTTGCAAGCTCTGCATACTCACAATTTTTATTCCTGTGGGTAGATGATCTGTCTAAACAAGAGATGGACTGTCGTCCGGTGCATACCCCCTCGTGGCATACCGCCTAGTGTGGGCACATCTATAACTTATGATGGCTATACTCAGACATATGGACCCAGAAATCAGCATTTTCATATAAACAAAGATGAATAACTATAGAACAAAAAACCAAAACAAACATTTGAATGTGCCATTTAATGTCCTCATAGTGGTGAACATCCATACAAAATTTCATTGAGATCCGAGCATTACTGTTCAAGTTATGAGCTGAACAGACATCGGATGGATCAAACAGCCAACATTTCCAGATAAACAAAGATGAATTACTCTAGAATGGAAAAGCAGAACAGAAGAATGGAACCCCCTATTGAATGTCCTCATAGCAGTGAACATCTATACCAAATTCCATTGAGATCCCAGCACAACTGTTGAAGTTACGACATGAACAGACACCAGACGGACCAAAAAGCCAACATTTCCAGATGAACAAAGATGTATAACTCTAGAATGGAAAATCCGAACAAAACGATGGAACCCTCTTTTTAATGTCCGCATAGTAGTGAACATCCATACTAAATCCCATTGAGATCCCAGTACAACTGTCGAAGTTACAACATGAACAGACACCAGACGAACCAAAAAGCCAACATTTCCAGATCAACAAAGATGTATAACTCTAGAATGGAAAATCCGAACAAAACGATGGAACCCTCTATTGAATGCCCTCATAGTAGTGAACATCCATACAAAATTTCATTGAGATCCGAGCACTACTGTTCAGGTTATGACATGAACAGACACTAGATGGACCAAAAATCCAACATTTCAAGATAAACAAAGATGAATAACTATAGAATGGAAAATCCGAACAAAACGATGGAACCCTCTATTTAATGTCCTCATAGTTGTGAACATCCACACCAAATTTGGTTGAGATCCCAGCACAACTGTTGAAGTTACGACATGAACAGACACCAGACGGACAAAAAAGCCACTATTTCCAGATAAATAAAAGGTCGCAGACCACATGTCCCCCGACTCGAGTGGTAAACTTCATGATTGGATTTGTTAGAAGGATACTATTTGCAACAATGTTATACAGTATATAGATGTTGCAAACCACCAACATGTTAGGAACAATATCCCAGAGTTTAAAATCTCTACATTTAAAACTGTAGGAGGAGTTGATTACACCTTGAAGGTACCCAATCTCATCCAAAAGGCAAAAATGTTCCAAATTTTCTAAGTCAAAAACCCTCCGAAAATATGGAAAACATGATATTTTTTATTAGCTATATAGATGTTGCAAATCAGCAACATGTTAGGAACAATATCCCAGAGTTTCAAATCTCTACATTTAAAACTGTAGGAGGAGTTGATTACACCATGAAGGTACCCAATCTCGGACGGACGGACGCACGGAAGGATGAGGGTCATTTCTATAGTCCTCCGACGGAAACGTCGGGGGACAACAAAGATGAATAACTCTAGAATGGAAAATCCAAACAAAACGATGGAACCCTCTATTTAATGTCCTCATAATAGTGAACATCCATACCTAATTTCATTGAGATCCGAGCACTACTGTTCCAAGTTATGACACGAACAGACATCAGACGGACGTACCGACTCACGGATGCACACACGGACGGACGGACAGACGGACAGGTGCAAAACATTATACCCCCCTTTTAAAAAAAAAAGGGGGTATAATAAATGTACTTCAGGTAGAAATTTATTATCGGAACCTGCACATTTTCGGCACGCGGCTGTGTCTATACACAGTCTTAAACATTTCAACATCATTCAAATAACTGAATAATGGATTGATACTAATAATGCAAGCTATATATAGACTAACTATACACAGAAAGGACATTTAAGTGATATTTCCCTGTTTTGGAACATTAAACAGCTTCAAACTCTACCAATATAAGTAAATGTTGAAGTGTTAACTCTATACAAAAACAATTTCCACATATTTCATGAAAACTTTAGCTAGTAAACATTGTTCAAACAATTCATTCGTGCCTGTATTGTATATTACGATCGAGAAAAGTGCTTTCTCTTAGTGAAATTTTTAGCAATCATATTCAATATAAAATGACAAGCCAATGCCAATAAGTAATTTGCGGTAAATGCAGCCTTGCGCACAAATTAATATTTTGAATTGCTTCGCACACTTTTTATAGTATATATCTATTTATATCTATCTATATACTTTAATATTTATCCATCTAAACTATAGTAACTATACATGCTAGCCATAAAAACTTCAAATACTATTATATTAAACCAGCATACACATCGCCAATACGCACCATATTACTTTCCTGTTTGCATTCCCGAAATTTGAAATCTCAGAATTGTTTACGAAAAGTGGGTTATCTACCTTGCCGAAATATTTGAACATTACATTCCGCCTGCGTTTTGCGTCCATAATTTCGTATGCAGAGGTGATCGTTTTGCAACGTCCAATTTATACCAACCAACCAACCATTTGACTTAATAAACTTGGGGGTTTGGGCAGCTTGTGGTGACAATATACCTGGTAGTTATCGTTGTCTAGTGTCTGTTTTTGAATACAAACACATACACCAATGTATGTCTATCATATTCGATGTTTGAAACATAACTAATTTCCGTTTTCTAGTTTCTATTTTCGTGTTATCATTTGACAGCATCGTAATAAAATGGGTCAACGCGTGCCTTTTTTCCAGACGCGGCTATGCCCGAGAATCAAAACCCTTTTTTTTTGGCCTAACTATCCATTTTTCTTGTTAATAGCCACACAAGTATTCAAATGTAAGCACGGATGGATGATGGACGGACACATGGACACTCTAACAGACGCCAACCCACGACAATAGCTCAAACTTGAAATGAAATTACCTGAGCTCAAAGCCGACAGAAAATAAGGGGAAAATATTGTTATTTACAAAAATTTCAGACGTCTGTCATGAATTTATATTTTGGGAATAGCCTTATCATTGTTTAGGCTCACTTATATGTTTTTGGACTAAAAAAACCATGCACCTCATGGGTTTAAAAGAGGTGCTATATGGTATCTCTTTACCTCACAATTAATGCAAACAACATCTTATTATTTTGTGAGTGAGAGTATTAATGACATACATAGTAAGTAATAATTACTTTAAGTAAACTATTGCTACATGTGAGGATATAATATATAAATATGGCTTACCTCACAGACTCTGAGCTATCCTCGAAAGGCTCTGCATAGTCTTTGGGGAACCAGCCAAATGAGCCACTAACTTCACCGCCCATCCAGCCAGGCTCTGCACCACTCTGATCCTCGGGGACCTGTACAATATCATTGTGGGATCAATTTGGGGGCGGCCAGGAGAAATGTAGACTTCCCGGGCTTTCAATTCAGTTACAATAGCTATGGTCATTTTGTGACATGCAGGTTCCAATAGCAGAAAAGATATCAGCTAAGGAGTTAATATCAGAGGATTACCCTGCCAAAAACTTTTGAAGGCCAAATAATTAGTGAATGCCCGCAATTCAAGAATTTTGTGAATCTGCTGAATAATAGTGAGGGCATACACCAAAGGTGTGTATATAGATTTGAAAATATCAATGATTATTTGGAATTCAATAATGATGTTGATGCAATTTTGTATGCTGACATGAATTCCTAAGTGACTTGTTATAATTATCAAATTTAAATACATTGAAACCGAAGAGTAAAATAAATATTATAGAAAATGTGGATGTAGTTATATATGTACAGAAAAGGAAAACTGCTTTTGTTCTTACAAGATTAAAGTTTAGCAAGGGAAGCTTAACTGTCTTAGTATAGAGTTTGTCGAGTTGAGTTCGAGTTGAGTTCTCGTAAGTTGCTTGTTATTAAAGTATGATAACTTAGGTAATAAGTATTTGGTATACTAGTACAATGTTTATAGTTTAGTGGGTTTACTGAGCTCTTCAGGTGTTTGTCACGATCAGCAATTGGATATTTTGTCTGAATAAGTGGGACAAGGTCTTGTACTGTTTCGTTTATATAGAGAAATTCTGGGTGTCCGGATGGTGATCTTTATGTTTACCTTGACCTTAGGTTGACCTTGACCTAGATTTATTTGGTAAAGGTCACATGTACTTTTATTTTTGAGTAAAGGTTACATGTAGTTTTATGTAAGTGCATGAGTTCACAACAACTAGGGTTCGTGGAGAACTCACATTTAAATGTTTGTTTGTGACGGCACAGTAGATTAGGTAATATAAGAGTTGAGTTTCTTGTATCTGTCCGTTAGTTTAGAATAACTTTGTTGGCATTCAGTTTCGGAAGTCAATGGAACTTCCAAGGGGATTCCCGGTTTGATACTTGTCTATGATGTCACAGTACGTTCAGAGACCATGCTGTGAATTTGGATTAAGCTTGTATACATTTGTGATAGCTAGTGTTTTAGAATTTGGCGATTGTTCCGCCATGAAAAGGTTTTGTTCACATTCGTTTGTTCGTGATTTGTTTTCCAGGTTTTGTTTCTGGAATTGTTCATCCTTTGTGGGCATGAACGGGTGTATACTTAGCTTAATTTTCTGAGTGCCCTTTTATTGGGGGAGCATGTGGTGTCCATTGTTTGTGTCACATGGTTGTGTTTTGTCTAATTGTTCTTGCGTGGGAGTGTCGTTGAAGGTCAGTGGTCGTGTGATGACGTAATGTGCATGGGAAAATCCTTTAGAGGGCCCTCTAAAAGCCAAAAGATGTATAACACGTCACAGTACTGATGCACCAAGCACACACACAAACAATTTAACTAATATACTCAACATTGCCAAAGCCCTGGCCAGTGTACAACTCCCAAATACTAGACAATAATCTAGTGGAACACCCCTCCGAAACCCGACAGGACATATACCTCAAACACTTGACAAAAGCACTCAACAAATAATTTATATATAAAATAAACCACTCCCAACAATCTTGTTAAACTCTTACAACAAGAATCCAACAACACATTAGGGATATATCAAATGCTCACAAAAGCTAGTCAGTAAACACAACTACCACTTATATCGTGTCACATGTCTCACATATTGACTCAGACATCGAGAACAATACTAGACGTCGGCGAAACATAATATAAAACTGGATGTTCCAACTAAGAACGAAATATCCAGAGGGCATGAACAGGTCAGACAACTTAGAATGAATAATATTAATCTGCGTTTGTTCTTATACAACTAGTATTTGGACAACTTGCAACAAAGAGGCTAAAAGTAGAACAAGAGTTCAAGTGTCTCTCCAATAAGAATATCATTATTTATACTCACCATAACAATATCACCAGGTGTGAGGGAAACTTCATCATTATTACGAGCATCAAATGTGAAAAGCGCTTTAAATTGCTTCGTGGGACCACGATTTGTGATTGGTTCTGAAAAGCATAAACGTGTGTAGAAAAAACATTTGATTCAACCAAACACTATAATCTGAAGATGCTCAAATGAAGGTAATAATTGGATTTTAATTATGGCATCAGTAATGTATTCTGGCTATAATCCATATCGATAAATACTACAAACTTCTATTCCTAGAAAGACTTTATTAAACTATTATAAAAATATTAAATTAACACATTTATTTATTAAATAGTAACAGGCCAACAAATAATATAAATAAAACAAACTGAATATTAAAGTTGCAAAATTTTTATATACAACAGACATGCAAAAATATAAAATAAGTTTTTTTTAAATCTATAATAATCTCCATGCAAATCTAACAGACAGTCCTTCCTAACATAATAAAAGGTCAGCAGACCACAGTGTCCCCCGACAACATGGCAAGTCGATGCCACTTTGTTAAAGAAATTTAAAAAAAATGTTGAAATTTTCGAAGTCGAAAAGGGTTAATAACTCCATAAAAATAATATTAGCTATATAGATGTTGCAAATCACCAACATGTTAGGAACAATATCCCAAAGTTTCAAATCTCTACATTTAAAACTGTAGGAGGAGTTGATTACACCATGAAGGTACCCAATCTCATCCAAAAGGCAAAAACAATCCAAATTTTCTAAGTCGAAAACCCCCCAAAAATATGGAACAAATGATATTTTTATTAGCTATATAGATGTTGCAAATCACCAACATGTTAGGAACAATATCCCAGAGTTTCAAATCTCTACATTTAAAACTGTAGGAGGAGTTGATTACACCATGAAGGTACCCAATCTCATCCTTAAGGCAAAAATGTTCCAAATTTTCTAAGTCGAATACCCCCCAAAAATATGGAAAAAATTATATTTTTGATTAGCTATATAGATGTTGCAAATCACCAACATGTTAGGAACAATATCCCAGAGTTTTAAATCTCTACGTTTAAAACTGTAGAAGGAGTTGATTACACCATGAAGGTACCCGATCTCGGACGCACGGACACACGGACGCACGGACGGACGGACACACGGGCGGACGGACGGACGGACGGACGAGGGTCATTTCTATAGTCCTCCGACGGAAACGTCGGGGGACAATAATTTTGATTTTTAACCCTTTGATGATGGGAGCTGCACAGCATTAAAAACCCTGTGCCAGTAAATTCTCTTATATATGCGAGTCTCCCACAGGGAGCCTTGCATATAGAAGAAAATGCACTGGCTTACAAGATCAAGGTAACTATTGTTAGGCTAATGCATTCTCTTGTATATGCGTGGTACACTATGAGTGACTCGCATATATAAGAGAATGCATTGGCACAGAGTTTTCGCAAAATATCAGGAAGCTGCAGTCATGAAAGGGTTAAAAGAAGTGAAGTGACATAGACAACATGAGTGTAACAAGAGGTTGCACCGCCGGTGCTGGCAAACGAGGGACTGTAATTCAGTCAAAAAATTCGCAATTAACCTGGTTTGCTCACTGGTTTGAGACATTGTGGCCAGCAAATTGTAACCAAAAATTTATTATTGAAATTGGTTCAAATTTGTTTGAGTTATCAAGCCGGACAGACGGATGGACAAAAGAATGGATGCAGTAAATCCAAAACTCTCTTCGAGTGTGGGGGTATAATGGAGGCAAAAATAGTAATAAGTATAGGCTATGAAAATAGAATGGGTAATCACCGTTGATACAGTTTCCAGTTAGAACCAGTTCCAGTTTAACCCTTTCTATTGTAGATGGATTCTCCCATGTCCTTAGTATCTGAACATGTCCTGAGGTATCTGAACATGTCCTAAGGTAATGAGTATTTAGTATAGAAATGGTTAATGCATGCTGTAACATCGAGTTCAGTGTGGAGTTGTCAAAGAATAAAGATGCATCAATGGGGTTGAACCCAAGAAAGACATGGTTTAACTGAGGCCATATGAAGACACATTTATGTATTTATTTATTTGCAAGAGGCAATAAATTGGGGCCCTGCGAATATTTGAGATTTTATTAAATCAATTTGTCCCCATCCCATCATTGATACATGTATTAAATTTTGCGCAGGTTGATGATGAAATATGCATCCACAATATTTGTTTCAACATGTGCATTGTCATAATTTATCAGAGGTTTGTTCACTTATGTATCGACAAAAAATCATGCCATGAATCTGTCTGTCTGATTTCAACTTGCATCAGGATTAACGATTAACTGCAGTCTGAAAACTGCATACTTATTTTACGTGTATACATCTGTATAAATTTCCTGAAACATTATAGTTTTATTAAGTACTAAAACTTAGTTAGAATAGTAATGCCCTAAATAATCGACTCCTTAACCACAGGAGAATTATGGGTAACTTTTCAGGATTTAGTCGGAAATATGACTTGTTCCCATTAATCGGAAAGCTCTCTAAATCCTGAAAAGTTAGCCATAATTCTCTATATAAATGATAAAATAAGAGAATCACACATGTGATGTTATTTTCTTTCAAACTGCACACTGAAATTTCCCAATGTCTTATATAATAAGAAACTTGCGACTGACTAGAGGACCTATAGTATGCACAGGAGGCGAACCGATTCGATTCGAGATTCAATTCAATATCGACATCAACAGTGCGATACGATATTGGATTTCAAATCTGCTGAGAAGTGCCAATTTGCAGGGGCCTATAATAAATATGCCAGATGTGTACACTTTTTGTTTTTGAAAAATGGCGAAAAAATCTTTCACAATTGGGCTCCAATACTGTGCCAAGCATTAACCTGATCAGATAACAAGAACCTGATGCAGTACTAATGCCTTTTGTAAACCAGAGTGAAGTTGCATAAAAATATAATTAGAATTACTGAGTTGACTATGTCACTTTTTATAAAAGGAACTCAGGAGATAAGATAGGTTAGGCCAATATAAAAAAAAGCTTGATTTACATCCCCTCCCAACCCTATTTTTAGTCGCCTCCTCAAATTTTATTTGGATATCTTTTATGTAAACTTTTTTCTCATGCCTTAACCATCAAATTACATTTCAATGACCCAGTAATCAGTCTATTTTGATCAAATTGGACAATGCAAATCACCTTGTATTACATAATAAAGTATTCTGCTTCAATATTTAGAACTGTCCATGACAATTTATGTTAGAAAGAATAAAATATAAAACCTAAAATTCGCCTTCCCGCCCCATTTTATCTAAAAAAAATAGTTGGGATGTAAATCTAGCAACTTATTTATACTGGCCTAAAGACAAAACAAGGAAATCAATATATTACCAATTTTCTGACTAGAAAAGGCATCTCCCCATATAGACGTTGTGGTAGTGGGTTGAGTAACATTCTGTATACTGAAGTCACCAGACCAAATGTCGTTCTCACGCGCTGGGGTCAGGTTGAATGCTGCCCATGGATCTTCTTTGAAACCTAATATGAAACAACCTGGCCATAAGCGACTAAAAACGCCTACAAACCTAGTCTGTAAGCAAGTGTTTGCAGTTCAAGACCACATAATGCTAGAGCTGTCTAGTTAGAGTCACCACTGTCAACAACCCGCAGATACATGCATAAAATAAAAGAAATGTATACAGTATACTTCTCGTCATTGGTATGTTACTAGTAAGATTATTATTATCCTGACATTTTTTACCTGGTGTAATAATAATTTTCAAATAAAGGTCCTAAATGCTATCAAATAAATACGATGGCCAGGCACTAACATTATATATTATTGATCTAAATAAGGACAATATTGTAATACATATCAGTAGAACTGAAACTAAATATTGTCTAGTGATAATACTTCAGCGAAAGACTGGCAACTAAAGATGTACAAATTATGCGGTCTCAGGATATAATTATATATAATATACAAAATTTGCATGATTATAATAAAATCAACAGTATTACAATTCTCACCAGTCTTACCTGACCTTAGAGTGGACCTTATTGTATAATAATGTGTTTATTATCATGCAAAAATTCAGACAACAATAAAAGAATATGGAACGTGGCAGATTATTATACAGTAATGCCCTATTTAATCGACTCCTTAACCACAGCATAATTATGGGTAATTTTTCAGGATTTAGTCGGAAATATGGCTTGTTGCCATTCATCGGAAAGCTCTCACTGAGAATTGCAACAAGCCATATTTCCGACTAAATCCTGATAAATTACCCATAATTCTGCTGTGGTTAAAAAGTTGATTATTTAGGGCATTACTGTAAGAGGCTATCCAAAGGTTTCCATGCTAATGGTCCAAATGTTGACAGATGACAAATGTGATAGGTTCAATTTGTGTTCTGTGTCTGAAAATAGGCAGGGGTTATCCTGGGTTATCCAGAAATAAGTCCAGGACCCAACAATTGGGAATAAAATCACGCCGTCAAGGGTTGATGGAAATTATCAGGCCACTTATTCAGCAATAATTACTTTATACTCCAAGGTGAGATCAAGGATTTAAAATACCTTGCAATAGCAGTCCCATAACAGCAAGAGCACAAGTTCCAAAGCTACCATTCTAAAATAATCGACAATCTCCCCCACAAATGCTCGTTGTTTACAGCAGTTCAAAAATCAATTCAACTACACATGTCTGGTCAGACTGTTGAACAATTCCATGTAACAATCACTTGTCATCTGTGCCCAAACTCATTTACATTATTCCAACCAAAACAAAATTAGGGTAAATTTAGATATATTTTTGTATGATATTTTTTTCCAGCTGCAGAAATATTGAACTATCTCGACCGAAGTGACATAAAATGCATACTCATGTTGTGGGGAAAGTATTACGGTACTTGAACAGCACAGTGAAATATACATTGAGATTGAATAAAAGATCAAACTGTTAAATATGCTTAGTGTGTTTCCATATTCGCGTGCTGACATTAATGCCACTAACTTACACACAAAAGGAGCTGGGAAAAGTTTTATTGTTCTGTACCATTCTGTACAATTTATTATTCTGTACCATTTTGCCCCCCCCCCCCCCCCCTACTACATGGTGACCCTATATATGCTCCTACTCAGAACCATATAATCCCTTTATTGTGCACAAGGTACTTTTATCTTATCTATCACATTTCATACATATATATATATACAAGTTTTTTCTTTGTCAAGTTGAGCTAAAAATTCCATGACATATCACCCATTAGGAGCAATTATGATTAGCTAATTATTTTCCTAAATGTATTCTATATCTACCTGAAGTCAAAGACGACTTAATACATATGTGCATACATAATGTTCACAGTCAAAGACAAATGATGCGAATACATAATGGTCACTTTACACAGGGATATGTTAGAAACCATGTGTTTTGCACACTAATTAACATCAATACTTATGGACATTGGTGGTAACGACATGAGAACAAATAATTTAAAATAATTTTTTTTGTTAAATATCAAGGTTAGAGTCGGCGATTATTTTTAGGGTTGGTAAAATCGGTAAGATGTACCTACATTACGCGCACGGTCAAACCCGATAGGTTCAACTGCCGACAGACCATGTGACAGTCCTTTCACTATAAAAGCGATGCCAGGTGAGTCAGTGGTCTTTTTAATTTCTCCCTTCTGTGTGTTCGATGCGTTTGACCGAGTGCGCGGGGCAGGAATGTTGCGCCCAACTTGGAGGGCCCTATGAGTTCAGTGTCCAAGATACTTATTAGGAGATACATATTTTGGGTAAACAGATATTATATCTCAGTCAAAGATATCTTGGACACTGAATGAACTAATGGTTATAATTAGATCTTGAATAGGAGGAGGCCACGAGGCAGGTAATCAGACTATGCCTATGAAACCCACCTGCTGAAGCAGAAAAGATTTGCATCCTGTAACTAAAAGTTTTCTTGGTAGACATGTTTAAAGCTAGACCCTTACGCAGTAGCTCAGATATCTTCAAAAGAAACTGAGCCTCTGAAAAGGAAACGTACGTACTTCATGTGCCCTAATGTTCACAGAGTGAAGGTGTCTAGGATAAATGTTGGTCATAGGCAAAGGAGATAACTCATTCATGCACGGCCCTAATAGGATTTCCCCCCCCTCTCTCAAATTCTGAGGATGACGAAGCACTCTAACAACATCCATGAGATGTTTACCAGGCACATAAGACAATGGGGGACTGTAGCAACCATAGGAGAAACCACGGTTATTACCTATTATTAACCACATTTGAGCATCCAGCAACTCATTGAAATACCGTAACAATTTAGAATGACTCAAATTAAGGTGAGAATCAGTTATCACGAGACTGACATAAAACTTTGGTGCGACCTGTTTTTCGTTCAAGGCATTTTCATTTTAGATAACCTCCAGGTGAACTGGACGGTCATTGCTTCAAATTTGCAGGCCTGAAATAATTCTGTAGGCATTTTAGCTCAGTTGTAGCAATGAATAGAGATATCCGTTGCTAGACCCGTGTTTTAAATTAACAATAATGCGGTAGTGCACATGTTTTCCTAGGCGCTGTTAGTATTGTGCTGGAAATGCATGCAATCGAAGGACTGACCCATCTGAAACTACCCTCTTGGAAGGCACTCTCGGATGGGCATGGCGAACTCAGAAGACATGCATCAAATGCTTCCGAATCCAGGGGATGTAGTGACAGCACTAGGGTGCAAAGACTATGAGTTTTCATAATCAACAATTCGACCGTTATAATCGATGGTTAGTTGATTAATCGTTCATATATGTGGCCTATGTCACACACAGGTAAACAAGTAATACATGCGAAATTACAATGACTACTTTACATCCAGTCTTAACACAGTTATAAACTGTCGGTCAGCAGGCTTGTCATTCTGAGGCCCCCGCCCGTCATCGGCCACCTAAACTCAAATTTCGCAGACAGTAAATGCCCTCCTCGTCATTATTCCCGCGGACGAGAATTTGTTATAATATCTGTCCAGTCAATATTCCCTGTGAACATGCATCGCGGTGCCAATTGAAAGCGTATGGCATTGTCGCATACATATTGAAAACAGAGTTAGTTTTGCAGAGAATCCCATTGTGTATCGATTACGTCACCTGAGATATATAGAGCACTTAGTTTATTTCGCTGGCTTCGGTGTGTGCGTGCGCTGCTTGTAAATCACAAATTAATAGTTTATATACGTTACCACATTGGAATGTAATGTGTGTAGCACTAATAAGTGATGACACAAACTTGTTACTGATTAACTCTCTAGTAACTTTGAACATAATGGAAATTCCATGTCCCACGAATTTTGTGACTTTGTGAATAATGGTGACCGTTTTACAGTATAAATTTGAAAAATGAAACATAGATATAGTCAGATGCAAGTCGTCCATTTTAGCTATAATGATCGCTAATTACCGAACCATAGGAACATAAATTCACAGCTAAACATAATTTATAAACAATGACAAGGCCGTAACACGACATCAAAGGAAGCCGATGGCCTGCCACAACTATGAGAACATGTCGCAGACGAATTCTTTGAAGATGAACGCCAAACATCAGCTGCGACATCAAAGACAAACGTAGCCGCATCAGTAATGGCGAGAGAACAGGCTGTTGGGTTGTAAATTGTGCTATATACAGTGTAAACTTTTACTTCCAGTAATGGCATTTGTGCATAGCACTGTTTACATACACAACCATACCCACCCACCCCCATCGGGCGATTAGTCGAAGAAAGTAAATAACCGTCGACTACTGCACCTGTTGAAGGTTAATCGATTAATCGAATAATCGTGGCAAGCCTAGACAGCACGTCCTCATCTCCTTGCGGCACCTTCCATCAAGGAGATGGAGATAAGGGGTAAGTATCCCGACTAGGTTGCCTGGTTCAATGAGGAACAAATTCTGGTGCCTCGGGATTGAAATTATAAGTCTGTGTAGGTTCTGGCCTTGGAGCCGAAGAAGGCCAGGAACCGTACAAGGCAAGGTCACACTGGTGGATGAAAGAACACAGGTGGATAACAGGGATAGTGGCCCGCCCCAAAACCTGGGACAGAAGCCTGAAGACTGGAATGGAGGACAGGCCGAAGCGCATGCGGTTGATTTCCCTGGAATGGAGGCAGTGGCAAGTGACACATTGAACTGGTATGACAGGCAATGCAGAGACTTGTCAGCAGAATGGAACACCGTCAGTGGGGTAGCTATGACAAGAAACAGGCACGTGCAGTGCACTGCAGTGATAGAATGAACCCGGAGGCAGCACCAGCGGTAGCTGCCAAAGAACATCTATCGCTGCCCTTCTCAACTGAGGCTGTGGAGGCCGTAACTAAAGTAGAGGAAGCATGACCACCATCCAACTCCAAGCCCTCAGGCTGTATGGAGGAAGCAGAAGGTGCCATGTCAGAGGGAAAATAACATTTACAGTGAAGCTTGAACAAGAAAAGGCATCGTTTGCGATGCAAAAAATGACATTTGTTCCGAGTGATTCTCGTAAACAAAACAAAGTTGTTTTATTTGTCATTGCTATTATACATCCACGGAGCATGATCATTGAAGAGAGGAATTCTCAAATTCTCAAAACCCCTAGCAAACAATGACGAGTAAATGTAGAATAAAAGATTGTTGATCAATTGTGAAGACCTAATTCCGAAAAAGGAAACATGTGTCATTGCATGGTTGAAGAAATTGAATTAAGACCGCACTCACATGGCATCGCTTTTGTAACGAAAGGACTGCCACATGGTCTGTCGGAAGTTTGACCGTGAGCGTACTGTAGGTACTTCCTACCGATTTAAAAAAAAATCTTCTAGGATCTTGCAAGCATAAAGTACTAACCATTAGTTCATTCAGTGTCCAAGATATCTTTGACGGAGATACATAGCATTTTTTTTTGTTGGCCTCATATCTATCCATACCTCAACATATATAAACTTCAGTTTACAATTGTCCCTTGGGCCATTAGCTTGAGACTTGGTTTTATTCTGGATGAAATATTGCCTATATTCGAGGTATTGCAGTTTTGTGATGTTGTTGTTTTGCAAAATGGGGAGTTTGTTTCTCGTTTTGCAAGCGCTCTGTTGGCGTACTTATGCCATTTAATTAGGCAAATGATTTGTTGGTAAAACAACAGTTGACACAAGGGGAACCTGGAAGAATGTGACTGGGAATTATTAGGCTAAATTTGGGAAAAATTAGGTAAATTTTGCATATTGTCCCTGGTGCTACCTAGGATAAGCCCTGATGGAAGTGTAAATATGAAAAGTGAAATAAGAATAAACGTACAAGGTAACAACAGAATGGTGACATTGATACAAGAGGTGCAACAATTGATCACCAGCAAGAGAGTTCAAATTAATATTTAAATATTTCTAGTACTGTTGATGGTTGGTTTGTAACCCGTGCATCAATATAATACACATAACTGTACAGTAATGCCCTAAATAATCGACTCCTTAACCACAGCAGAATTATGAGTATAGTGAGAGCTTTCCGATGAATGGCAACAAGCCATATTTCCGACTAAATCCTGAAAAGTTACCCATAATTCAGCTGTGGTTAAGGTGTCTGTTATTTAGGGCATTACTGTACGTCATGTTGTACATGTCCTATAAACCAGGCCTTTAAGGCCTGTAAGCCCTTCTAATATTGATATTTAAATTAAGATGTATTGTGTGGTTTCGATATTAATCTCTGTTCAAAAGCTTTATAAACAAATTTTGCCATCTGACGCCAAAGTTAATTATGAGTTATCCAACCATGCAACCAAGATTATTAACATTATAAAGAAATTTGTTCCAGAGAATAAGTCAGCTTTGAAATCAACAAACGCCATCATAATTTTCCTAATGGCCACAGTGCCATGTTCTTTGTGTTTCATTCTTTGATATTATAATCAGGCAGCTCATGTTAGCAATGGTTTAAATGGAAAATAGCTCATTCAAACCCCACAATTATATTTACATAATTTGGTAAGAGGTATCTCAAAACTTCTACGCAGAAGATTTCTGAACAACTTTGCCGATATAGTGCTGAAAATACATGATTTGTTTCTTATATTTTTCAAATCGTGCCAGTTCAATTTCTTGTCAAAGGTTGTGTAAAATTAAAAATGTAGCCCATGAGAAGAAAATCTAGAGCTGCTGTCACTCTGAAAAGTTTAGGGTAGAACATAATTTTGATGATTAAAATGAAGAAAAAGCAGTTTGTGAAGTTTTTAAATAGTTTAGTGTTAAGTTAACGCAATATACCTTTCCCGGACAATACATTTCCGATACCCGAATTCCGATATTAAAACACAAATGGCTGTTTTTTATTGGGACCCGTTTAACGTGTTCAATGTATATTTCTGTGACAAATACTGCTCGTAGAAAGGTAGTTCAGGTATTTATCTACCAAACCACAACGTGGCTTTAACATATTCACTGCTAAATGATGTCACCAACATTGTGTGTTGGGCCTTGCCGTTATGGCCATTTTCCAGTAATAAAAATATAACAGGAATATCACAAAAACCCTAAACTGACTCCGTGCAAAGGTGGAAAATCATACACCATTTCAAACCAACAGTATCAATGTTTCTGAAAAGTATGATTTTTCTGTGTTTTGTCAAACATAAGTTATCTCAATCCCAACAGCAGAACTAAACACCCACAGTCATTTAATACATGTTAACCCTTATTCCAACGTATCGTCTTTTGACGTCTTTTGTTGTAGCGTCCATATCGGCTTTTGACGTCTTTTGTTGTAGCGTCCATATCGTCTTTTGACGTCTTTAATTTTTGCATTTTCAACACTCGGATTTGAGACTCGAATAAAGAGTAATAATGACGATTTACATTGATTGCGTTGTGTTCTGCTGATGGTTGCGATCATGAAGGGCACATATTAAATCCTTTCTTCCTTTGCTAGGCTTTAGATTTGCAAAATCTTTACTTAGAATACTGTTTTGGCCGACAAAATGAAAACTAACGAAATAGAAACAAGTGGTTTCGACGAAAACGGGAGTTGTTGTCAGAGACGCTTCCTTGTTGATTGCGTTATGCATGGCCGCGAGGGTAATCTATGTAAAATATGACAACTTGAAATTGATATTTATATTGGATTATGTATTATTTCTTAGGTGATGATTTTATATTTCCAAATAGTGCAATATGAACATTTTTCCCAGTCGTAATTAAATCGGCCACAGCTAAGCAAAATCTCAGCGTGACAGTTGCGGAACTGGCCATTGGAATGTTTTTCCTGTCGAGTTCCATTATGATTGTCACTTCACCCGTGAATTTTTTTTTTTATAATAATATTTTTTTAATGGACTAACATCATAATGAAGGCGCGTATTTCCACCTTGCCTTCCTAAGTATTAAAATATGTTGACATAGAGTATGTTCTCAGTCTCGTATTGGCTGACGAAGACGAAATTTGATCAATATTTATTGTAGGTGAACTTCTCCACAAACCAAATATTGTGAAACATATTCATTAGGTGTCACAATTGTTTTTTAATTTGAGAACTCTAACATTGCAATTCCAAATTGATGACTCAAAGTGGATCTTTCTGCTTTTATTGCACAAATTTACTCTGCGAAATCAGGTTATGTCGGAGCATCGGAATATTATTTCCGGTTGTAATGTAACTACGGACGCGGCCGTTGTTGTGCTATCGGCGGGATTCTGAACACATAATTAAAACTTTTTATATATATTATCTACAAATTTAGTATAATAAATTGATGAGATATTACTTTTATATGTCCATCTGTTCAAGATTTCAAATATACCGCGCAAAAGACCATCAACCCTGATCGATCGATAAAGAAATCAATAAAAAAAAGTTAATATCTCCTGGTTTGACATCAAGTCAGCCCAATGCGGGTGCTTCTAAATAAAGGCGAGTATACAGTTGACATGCAGATATCTCAAATTCATCTTGGGAAGCTTCTTTGTGTGTATGCATATATAATTACCGAGTATAAAGTAATAGGGTACTTATATCAACGCAATGTCGATAAAACAAAGAATATCCCAAGCGATACATTCGAGCACCTGCTGGCGACGTCTTACTAAGTTAGGGGTCATCTCAAAACTACTATCGGGATCCCGATAGATTTCCCGATAGGATACCGATAGTTATCGGGAAATTATCGGGAAATGACGCAACGTTTATCGGGAATTATCGGGAAATGACGAAACGTTTATCGGGAAATGTACATAGTCTATCGGGATTCTTTCGGAGTTTAGTTTCTTTTCGGAATAACGTCATCGGGGAAACTATCGGGAAACAACACCGCGTCGGAAATGTTCGGTATCATGATTACTCCGACTTTTATCGGGATTTTATGTTTCATAGATCTATTAAGCTTTCTTATTGATTTAATAGCTTTCTAAAATCATCGGTATATACCTATTAGTTATCTACAGTAGGCTATCGGGGGGGGGGGGGGGGGGGGGGGGGGGGGGGGGGGGGGGTCAAGTCGTAGAGCTATTGTACAGGGATGATCAGGGGTGGCTACAATATAAATGGAGATTTATAAAGTCCAAGCGGTGAATAGTCAATGCAAGAGATTTGTATTTATTTGCGACCACATAATTCACAATTAATCGTGTGATTTGGAAATAAATTGGCAGATCTCTGGGCAGTATTCATATGAGATGACGTAAATTCTATATTTAGCGCTATTCCAGGAATTGGGGTCACACCCAAATATGTATAGTAGGCCTTAATGCAAGCGGCTACTTTCACATTCTAAAAATAGAACAGATCCATCAATTGATTAAATTCTAAGATTTACTATCTTCAAAGCTTAATTTTGTTTGTAATATGTTTAAATACATCCGACTTTTAAATATGGAGGAAATAAAGAAATACATATATTATGGCAAATGTAAAAGATTTGTATTTAATCGCGAATCGCCGACGACACAATTAATGCATGCACAATCGAGTGCAGTCTTAACACAAGATGTCGTATGTTCTATTTTTAGCCCGATTCCCGGAATTGGGGTCATCAATATTTACGTTTCTGGGAACAACACACGTGGCATTGCAGAGTAATACGTCTCGAAGATTTCACACAGTGAACGGATTTATAAAACAATTTCAAACATGGGACAACTCAAGCTTAAAAAAAATATCGGGCCTGTGTACACGTAGGCCTATATTCCGAATATACATAGCCTAGGCGAAATTTATATTGGAATATGTGCGATGTCCATGCAGCATTTGATGTGCTTTATAACGCAATCATGGCAATTGCATTTTTGTTTACCGGCACATGCATGGAAACAACAAATCTCGCCTAACTTTAGCCTAAGCAGGAAATTTTGCTGTTATGCCTACATTCTGCATGGTCATGCAGTTTCGGGGGGGGGGGGGGGGGGGGGGTAGATCGATCATGCACGCCATGAATATCTACTCGGTTCTCTACCCTTTAGTCAAGAGTAGGCTATAGAAATTCGAAACATGACATATTGGGGGGGGGGGGGGGGGGTGTCCTGATGTACATGTAAAGTTTTAGCAACATTTAGCAGTAATATTCCATACTTTTTCATGAATCGTAATATGGTAAATAAAGAGCGTGTGAAAATATGAATGGAAAATTCCATGCAAATCTGCAGTGCAAAGGTTATAAATACGCCAAGTAATCATAACATTTAACTGGCAATTAAATGTGTGCATGGGCTGCTTTTCATATTCTACATTAATTTCGTTTTCTGTAATTACTACTAATTATAATGCTGCATTGATTATTTCGATAAGTTGAACATAGCCTAATTATGTTGACAGTGTCGAATTTCACGATTGCATCATCAAGGTCAAGGTAACACGATGCGATTTATTTGTAGTAGGCCTGCTCCTATATTTCGTCATTTTTTTCTTTCAAAAAGATGTCTTGCTAACTTTTATTTAGTTTACTTTCGATATTAACCCTTTACCCAACAGTAATATTACCTCCAGCCAACAGAACTTTCAGGTGACGTCAAAGTTTTTGGGGAAAAACATGTATTATTACTAAATGTTATGTGGCTCTTGATTTATAAAATTATGTTCATCTGTATGGATGGGGACTGGGAGTAAAAAAAAATTCAGAGTTGTGAATCCCCCTCCCCAAGCATGATAGTATGGTGAATATTTAGTAGGTTTTATATTTATATTTTATAACAATAAATGTAATAAACAAACGAAAGGTAAGTTTTGTTTTATCAACAGATCAATGTGACTTTCAGTTTCAATTTCTCTGTCGGAAAATCATATCACGAAATTGGGTGATTTATTAATGTTTTAAGCCATGGCTACGTGGTGAAATGAAACATAAAATAAATCATCAAGTGGCCTATCAACTCTTGGATAGTTACGTGTAAATTCAGTTACAATTGACTGCATTATTAGTCCAAAACTAGTCAACATTGTGCCATCGATTACAACGCACGTGTTTTTTTGTTTACTTCAATTTACAACGCACCGGTTTTTTACCTTGACATTGCAGTCAATACATTCGCACCGCACATATCTTGTGCAATTAATAAATTAAACAATTCTTTCGTGCCTACATTGTATCTTACGATCGAGAAAGTGCTTTCTCTTAGTGAAATTTTGAGCAATCATATTCAATATAAAATG
The DNA here is from genome assembly GCA_032622095.1 of Siphonodentalium dalli. Classification (NCBI taxonomy): domain Eukaryota; kingdom Metazoa; phylum Mollusca; class Scaphopoda; order Gadilida; family Siphonodentaliidae; genus Siphonodentalium; species Siphonodentalium dalli. Next base: position 157,739,869 of record CP136061.1, on the reverse strand, counting down.
ACAAGACAGTTCCGATAAGTAATTCGTGGTAATGCAGCACTATTCGGAATTGATTTGCGCACTTTCTATTTAAAAATAGCCGCGTTTGTCTCGTGAACGCTTGTGTTCAAATAAAAGTAACTAATGTTATACAATGTCATTTCTTTGATTTTTCACATCATGATATGGCCAATTTACTTGAGTATTTGGCAGTGTTAATGCGCGGAGAATAATAATTTTATTAATCAAACAAGAGAACAAAACGGGCCGATCGATGCACATTTGTGCTTTTCAGTATTTTATTATTGTTGCGCTGACGTCGGCAAGGTTCCGATGTGTTTTCATCGTCATCAGCTGATCAATAAGTTCAATGGAAACACTCGATAAATGGTCAATTGATACTAACTCTAAATCTAAGATATATTATTTTTGAATTTGCAATGAATGTCATTTATTTATTACCGAATGGCTATTATAGTTGTAGGCATGATAGATGACAGTCCCCATTGTGCGCCCCACATTCCAACACCACGTGTTCGCAGGTAAAAATTTCTGCGCTCGTTATCAGTGGGCGTTTCTTGATCTTTTTTGGCGGGAGTGTTTTTTAAATAAACCATTTGGATTGAATCGTGTGTCCATTCCTTTGTATTTTTAGATTACATTGTGGAGAATATACTCAAGATTATGTAATTGTCAATGCGCGCAGAATAATAATGTTATTAATCAAACGAGAGAACAAAACGGCCGATGCACATTAAATTTGTGCTACAGTATTTTATCATTGCTGCTATGACGTCGATAAGGTTCCTAGATTTTTTCATCGTCATCAGCTGATCAATAAGTTCAATGACAACATTCGATAAATGGTCAATTGATACTAATACTAAATCTAAGATATATTCTGTTTGAATTTGCAATGAATGTCATTTATGAATTACCGAATGGGTAATAGATATAGCCATGATAAAATGAGTCCCCATTGTGCGCCCCAATTTCCAATAACACGTGTTTACTGTAGGTACATATTTATTGCGCACGTCATCAGTGGGGGTTTCTTAGCGGGAGTGTTTTTTAAATAAACAATTTTGATTGAATCATGTGTCCATTCCTTTGTATTTTTCGATTATAGTGTGGAGAATATACTCAAGATTATGTATTTGCCAATGCGCTTTAACAACACAATTTATTTGGGTACTAATCCAGGCAATCCCCGTGCCAACAATATTGGGCTGAATTGGCGTGATGTTGGGACGTGTAACTGAAGAGAAAATCGAAAATGTTGTCGAACTTTTCGATCAAAACTTTATTTAATTCTCAAAATTGCTCACTCAGTGTATTAAAATAAAATATTATTCATATGATCTTGTGATGAATGAGGGGAAAAATCAAATCAAATGACAGTTTTATTTGAGAACATTTCTAGGGCCAAAAGAGTTTTATCAAATATATATTTCAATTTTTTATCACGTTCACTTTGGAACAGTCTATTGCTAGTGTTGAAGGGATACTACCTGTATGAAACCATTTCTTTTTATGTTTCCTTCAGAGCGTTTCTAGGAGATATGTGCTGTATGAATAATATGCAAAAAGAATTCAATGGACAATTTAATAACTTGGAATCAAAACTTGAAACGTGTAGAGTTTTAATTCTTTTAAACAAGCTTCCACCCCAATAAAAATATGCTTACGAAGGAGGCTGTGGACGAATCCAAAAGTAATGACAACAAATAGGACCGGAAACAACATGCTCGATTCGTCGATTATCAAAACAGACATAGGCCTAATTGTTTTTGAAATAAATGGGTAAATTATCGGAAAGTTGGTAATACGCTACGTTACTTTCGGAAAGTTTTCGGGAAATCAGCGCGTTATCGGAATATTTAGATGCGGTATCGGAATATTTTCGGGAAATGGTGACCGCTCTATCGGAATCTATCGGGAAATTTAGAAGATAGTTTTGAGTTATCGGAATCCTATCGGGATATCTATCGGGATCCCGATAGTAGTTTTGAGATGACCCCTTAGCCCACTGCCATTTCGAACAATTCGCACTCGTTTTCTGTCATCTAATTAGCATCAATGGGGAAACTCCACCCCTAAAATTGAGCCAATGAAATCAGTTCAAACTTCTAATCATTGATGTCATTGGTTGTCAATGAAAACATTCTTAGAATCATCAAAAAGTGACCTTTGAACATGTGGTTTTTGCACGAAAATATACAAACTTTCACAAAGCAACGTGACGTGATTGCTAATAATTTGCGCTTTTATCGGAAGTCTTTTTACGACTTTTGTCAAATAATGGTTTATATGATTAATGCACATCAAATATAAAGACATTTGGTTTAATTATTTTATTTATAATACGCTTTTTTGTTTTCAAAAATCATGAATTATTTTTTTTTCAATCAGGACACAAGTCCGAGGGTAAACAAACTTAAAGGACATACTCGCATAGGCATACCGTAAATTTGCATAAAATGTCATTTTTTACTCACATGTGTGATAAAATTAACATAAACGGTTGTTTATATGCACATATTTAGTTTGTCTACTGGTTTATGTTTCCATTATCGTATTCACAGATGACACTTAAGTGAAAGCATGTTTGATGTTGCATATCGGATGATACACATGGCACATATACCTGTGGCCAGTGTGGGGAAACACCCAATTATATTATAACGTCAAATTCCTGTTGGCTAACGTAATTACCTTCATACCTGGTGACGTTGGCTATATGACGGGTTTAACTACATGTGCTGTTGGGAAAAGGGTTAAAGGGGGGTACTACCCTATTTTATCACCCTGCCTGCCATATTTTCCCCATGTTATCTGAAACAGATGTTTTTTTTTTGGCCCAACTAACTCTTGGGTGTGGGAATAACAGATCTATTTTTTTAATTGAATGTACTAATCCAACTGTACTCACTCGTTCATATTTGCTGAGTATTTATTGTGATCATAAACCTGGACATATTTATAAGATGTTTTTTATACACAAACTTACCCTGTTTGTCTGTATCATTTGCAGTACTGAAATAAAATTAACAAATTATGAAAACAATTTGCAGTTTCTTCTCAGGTAAAACATCACAGAAAATGTAATAAACCTTAGGCAAACTTGAATCTTTATGTAATTTTTATTAAAATATCATTGTGAGAAAGAGAAACTAACCAGAAGTGGTGCATGTTTTAGTTATGTTTAGATATACAAAGGACTTAGCTAAGATAAAAAAAAAACAATATCTCTGTACTATTATTAATCTTCCCGCAAAAACAAATTTATCAATTTTAATAACAGACATATCAAAAATATACACTTCTGTGTATCAATTCAAAAAGGAATCATTTTATAATGAGGACCATTCAAGCAGTGTCTAGATTGTTCAATAATAGATCAAATTTAAATTTAAACTTTGTTAGACTTACTTGTTAACACTTCCGATATCTATTTTGAGCCGGTCTAATTTTTCGGCTTCTTCTTTCTGCTGTCGAGCTTCATCATCTTTGAGTTGCTGCTGCTGTTTCATCGATGCCATTTCTTGTTCTAGCTTAGTTATAGTTTTGTTTAGAGTCTGAAACGAAGATAAATACATGTATTCCAAAATGTGTTTGTAACACAATCTGAATGACTGAGATTAATTGTTTTAGATTCAAAGCACTCCTTTTTGTTAGTTTTCGGCTGTATGGTCTTCTTCAGCCATATGATAACATATACATGTTACTTTTTGTAGATTTTGAGTCTTAGGCACAAACTTTATGAAGACTCCGAACTATATAGTGATTTCAGTCAATCCATTAACTTGATGTCCCTCTCGATAATATTCCACATTTTTGTATTAAATTGGCATGTCACTCAGGGTTCGTACACCCTGTCTGGGATCATTTTCCAGTATATTCCAGTATATTTCCAGTACTGATATTAATCAATTTCCAGTATGGCGAATTTGGGTTAGGGTTAGGGCCACTCTACTCGATCCCAGGTTTAGGGTTAAGACTACTCTACTCAATCCCAGGTTTAGGGTTAGGACTACTCTACTCGATCCCAGGTTTATGGTTAGGGTTACGTACTGTCAGAGACTTAGCCAGAGAGGTGACAGGAGTCTCTACGGCCCCCAACTTCAGTATTTCGACTCCTTACGGCCAATTTGAACCAATTAACTCACCCAAACATCCTTTTTAACTATAATTCAAGTGTTGGCTCCATTATGTCAGGAATATTGTAGTCACTTGTCTATAAACAGCACCTCAAAACCATGCAAATATACCAGTTTAATACATTTTCACTACATGTCAAAATTGTTAAGCGTAATTTTTGTTGTATGATTGTGAAGGTCTATGTTGCATAAATTACGGCCACCAATTTTCAATTTCTGGCTAAGTCACTGTGTACCGTTTTAGTACATGTATAACTCAAGTAACATTTTAATGTGATGTGAATTTAATAAAATCAACAAAAGATTTCAACTCAAGAACCTTGAGGACCAGGTTAAGGAGTTCCTCGATCCAAGAACTTAAAAACTAAGTCCTCTAAATGATTCAATGGAATAAGCAGTGATGAAGATGTACATATGTTCAAACTAGAGGACTTAGTTTTTAAGTTCTTGGAGGAACTGCTTAATCTGGTCCTCAACCTCACTGATTGTTTTTCGTTTCTCGTTAGCAGTACGGCGCAAACTATTTGACTGTGTCACCAGTGATATCTTACAGGTCGTTTCAGCTTTCTCGACCATAGTATCGGCAGCTTTAACTAAGCTATCAACGTCCTGCTCCAGAAGTTTTTTCTTAATTTTGAGTTCATCCAGCTTATCGATTGTTGATTTTCGTTTCAATGATTGGCGATCAATAGTTTTTTTGCGCTTTTCGTTCTCCAAGTAGTTCATGTATCTCTGTCGAGCACTAGCACACGAAACGAGAATATGAAATGCTCACATTATGAACACCTCCCGAATCTTTCACATGATCACATATGACTCGCTTGGCCACAAACGATCTCTCCTCCAGGTTTTCTTCAGCAACCTCTTTGTTGACAGAAAAGCCCCTTTCAACAGTTGCCTGACCATGAGATAGTACAAGTAGTTTCTTAACTACGTCCCATAAGTGTGAAAATTTCTCCCTCCTTTGGGAGTTTCCATTGATTTTGTCATAATAAAGTAATTCATCAACACGGTCATTAATAGGATCAAAGTCAGTAAAATCTGATCTAGAGGCAGGCACTTCAGTTTCAAGAAAATCTGTATACTCCAGGCATATGATGTCACACTTTGTTTCCTCCAATTTTCCAACTCCAACCAGAGAATTGAGAACTTTCTTCATGTACATTAGGCAGGAATCTTTGTTTACTAAATATCTCGGATCCAAGCATTTCATGCTTCTCACTATAGGATACAACAGCGGAGATTTTATCTGCAACTTCTCAACAATTTTTATCAGACACTGGCGACATTCAACTCGTAAATCCAATGCTTGACGATCACTTATTTTATTCTTCCGGACTAGTTCTTTCAGCTTAGTGTCGGCAGAAAATCCTATGTCGATTTTTCCTCATTTCACAAAAGTTTTCATTTTTCACAACATCAGGATTCATCATAGCTACAACAGAGATGTCGCGTGTAACTTCTGGTTTCAGAAATCGCTGGAGAAGACCTCTCATTAACTTACTCAAGTCACTAACCAGAAACGGCAACATTGGCTTATCTGTCTGATATTGAGTGAGGAATGGTGTTATCTGTCTGGCAATTGACAACATCGAATGAAGCTTAACAAAAGCTAGGGCATCAGCCAACATCTCAGTGATGACTTGAAACGATTTGGTCAGCATAAGTCTCCTATCCTTAATTTTCTTTTGTTGCACTGCGGTTATATATATTTTCACATTGTCCATAATTTTCAGTGCTCTCTCACCAACTGGGACATTTTCTATCCAACGATGTGTGCATACCTTCAATGGGAAAGTATTGCTCCCTGTAACATTTGTGAAATCTTCGCGTCTAGCAGGAGCGTCCTTGAATATACGATGCAATGATTTTAAGAAATCATCTAAGCCCCATTCAGATTCAGCGATCCCATCCCTGAAGGCTCCATGTAGGATATGTAGACTGCAAGAACCAATGTTGATTATGTTCTGATCTGTTTGATTCTTCACATGGGACTGAAACAGGTCTAGGAATTTTACGTTGACATTGGGGCCATCCATTGACACTTGAAGGATGCGATTCAAATTCAACTGATCAATGCTTTCAGTGACATGATGGAGCAATTCTTCAGCTCGTGTATGTCCCATGAACTGCGAAGTCAGGTACCTTGTGCTCACTTTGTTGTGATTCCAGAATCTTACATGTATATCCATTTGTTTTCTTTTTGTTTTATCGTTCATTGATTCATCAAAGAGTACAACAATATCGCATTAATCATTCACTTTGTTTATTAACATCGATTTCATGTGTGGGGCAATCCCAAAACAAGCAATGTATGCCGTTTTCTTTTCACCACACGAGAAGCCCTTAGCAAAAATACTATCGGGAAACATTTCTTTGAATAGAACATGAATTTTCTCATTCGATATATATGAGTGATGAGCTGAAATAGTGTGTAATATCCATATTATTTCTGATTTCAGACACATTCTGTGCATTTCGAATCGTGGACATGGTAGAATTATCACTGCCACTAGCAGGTGTTGCTGTCACTGTTGAGCTTGTTGTTCTACTAGTACTTGCACTACTAGTACTAATTGTAGCAGCAGAATTTGAATTGCCAGCTGTATTAGAGTTTGAAGTACTTGTACAAAAAAATGTATGAACGTTCATGCCATCTCTGATTTTCATGGCATTTATGTGGTTTTTACCAATAGCGTGACTACGAAGTGCATGTTGTCCCATATTTCCGATGTCAAATGTCTTTGAACATGCACGACACTTCGCACGATGTCGATCTCCATCGACGGCAGCCAACCATCCACTAAACTCGGTAATCTCAAGCCAATTCTCGCGAAAAACACACCTCCCACGCATGTTTTGAATGTGTTAAATGTGTAATGTACAAATTTATAATTCATCTAGAATTCGCGCTGAACTACACTTCTGTTCTAAATTTATAAACCGGTGTTGTAGACATAAGACACGAGAAAATAAATGGTCGAACAGGAAGCACCGCATTTTACCGGTGTTATGAAAAATAACAACCGGTGCTACCTAAAATCAGCCGATTCCAGTATATTCAAGTACTCGGACATCGCGGACATAACTTTCCAGTATCTCTAGTTTCCAGTACATGGTCACTAGTCACGAGGAACATTGAGATTACATTGAACACAAGCATATAAAAAATACAATTCAGTAGTACGATGAATGTCAAGAATATATGACAATCAGATATAAAATTTCATAGCCTTCAAATGGCAGAATTTTAGGGTATTTTTATCTGTTTGACATAAGATATGTCTATGTGTTTTCCATTGTATATACAGTTACATATACACACATTTGCTATGATAGAATATTGTTGGATACAAGTCACCATGACTTACACATCCGTAATTACAGTCAGTTTGGTACCAAAGGCAAAGATCGTGGTAGAATATCTCATTATATTTACTTTGATGTACTAAAGGCAAACATGGTACATGATTAGGCCATACACACAAAATAGTTCGTTTCTCAGGGATCGCCACCTCCCGAAAAAACCCTGCGCTACCCCTTATTTATTGGCAGCTGTAAGTAATAAATATATAAATAACGCATATCCCAAACCGCCCCAGACCGATAACTTAGTCTTGAAACTTTACGCAAACTGCACATCTATCCGGACTGCAAATCTATCCGGACTTTACTTTCACAAACAAGGGCGGATAATTCCGAAGGACTTCCTGTTTAAAATAATAACAAAATGGCGACTTTGATGAACATTTCTATCGTGCAGAATGCATCGGAAGGCAAATGGACAATTATATCAGTCAACAGATCAAAAACTATTCGTCAAATGGCTGGTGATTTCATGTCCACGAAAGACATTGACGATGATTTTGACCTGGTTGTTTCAAAAACGAAAACAGGTGACTTTGACACAGTTGCAGGAGACATCATGATCATCATGTTTTCTGAAGTAACGCAATTTTTCGGACGATATTTTCAAATTCGAGTGACCAAAGAAGAAATCGGAAGAACTAGTTCATGTATTCTCAGTGCTGATGACATGTTGCAAGGAGGTGGTGTTGCCCAGTAAGACAAATGTGAAAAACAAACGTGACGAATTGTGCAGTTAATTCATTCATTGATATATATGAGTGATGAGCTGAAATAGTGTGTAATATCCATATTATTTCTGATTTCAGACACATTCTGTGCATTTCGAATCGTGGACATGGTAGAATTATCACTGCCACTAGCAGGTGTTGCTGTCACTGTTGAGCTTGTTGTTCTACTAGTACTTGCACTACTAGTACTAATTGTAGCAGCAGAATTTGAATTGCCAGCTGTATTAGAGTTTGAAGTACTTGTACAAAAAAATGTATGAACGTTCATGCCATCTCAGATTTTCATGGCATTTATGTGGTTTTTACCAATAGCGTGACTACGAAGTGCATGTTGTCCCATATTTCCAATGTCAAATGTCTTTGAACATGCACGACACTTCGCACGATGTCGATCTCCATCGACGGCAGCCAACCATCCACTAAACTCGGTAATCTCAAGCCAATTCTCGCGAAAAACACACCTCCCACGCATGTTTTGAATGTGTTAAATGTGTAATGTACAAATTTATAATTCATCTAGAATTCGCGCTGAACTACACTTCTGTTCTAAATTTATAAACCGGTGTTGTAGACATAAGACACGAGAAAATAAATGGTCGAACAGGAAGCACCGCATTTTACCGGTGTTATGAAAAATAACAACCGGTGCTACCTAAAATCAGCCGATTCCAGTATATTCAAGTACTCGGACATCGCGGACATAACTTTCCAGTATTATTTTCCTATTTCCAGTATCTTCAAGTTTCCAGTACATGCGTGCGAACCCTGGTCACTAGTCACGAGGAACATTGAGATTACATTGAACACAAGCATATAAAAAATACAATTCAGTAGTACGATGAATGTCAAGAATATATAACAATCAGATATAAAATTTCATAGCCTTCAAATGGCAGAATTTTAGGGTATTTTTATCTGTTTGACATAAGATATGTCTATGTGTTTTCCATTGTATATACAGTTACATATACACACATTTGCTATGATAGAATATTGTTGGATACAAGTCACCATGACTTACACATCCGTAATTACAGTCAGTTTGGTACCAAAGGCAAAGATCGTGGTAGAATATCTCATTATATTTACTTTGATGTACTAAAGGCAAACATGGTACATGATTAGGCCATACACACAAAATAGTTCGTTTCTCAGGGATCGCCGCCTCCCGAAAAAACCCTGCGCTACCCCTTATTTATTGGCAGCTGTAAATAATAAATATATAAATAACGCATATCCCAAACCGCCCCAGACCGATAACTTAGTCTTGAAACTTTACGCAAACTGAACATCTATCCGGACTGGAAATCTATCCGGACTTTACATTCACAAACAAGCGCGGATAATTCCGACGGACTTCCTGTTTAAAATAATAACAAAATGGCGACTTTGATGAACATTTCTATCTTGCAGAATGCATCGGAAGGCAAATGGACAATTATATCAGTCAACAGATCAAAAACTATTCGTCAAATGGCTGGTGATTTCATGTCCACGAAAGACATTGACGATGATTTTGACCTGGTTGTTTCAAAAACGAAAACAGGGGACTTTGACACAGTTGCAGGAGACATCATGATCATCATGTTTTCTGAAGTCACGCAATTTTTCGGACAATATTTTCAAATTTGAGTGACCAAAGAAGAAATCGGAAGAACTAGTTCATGTATTCTCAGTGCTGATGACATGTTGCAAGGAGGTGGTGTTGCCCAGTAAGACAAATGTGAAAAACAAATGTGACGAATTGTGCAGTTAATTCATTCAATCATTGACTGGTTAGGTGAAAACAAAGTGAAAGTGGGCTTCCAAACGGATAGCGTTGACAGTGTGGGTCGGCAGTGTGTGGCTATTGTATGTAATGCACTCTGGTTTGTGGATCAGCACTATTCCAAACTTCAAGATTTTTATGAAAGTCTGATTAATTAGAAAATAAACCTTTTATTTCATAAATTATTGTTGTGATTTTATATTATCAATTCATGTGTATTCCAGTGGAACTCCTTCCAATAAAGCTTGATGTGGTTGGTGGTCACCCTGAGTTACATCAAATTTCACCGATGTACCCTGCTGGACAAAACAAGTATCCACTTAACTGCGGTGCGGTTATCATTGCCACCGCGGCCGAAATGCAACTACACCGCGGCTCCACCGGCTAACTACAGTTGAGCCGCGGTGTAATTGCCATTCGGCATGGTGTATTTGCCACGGTGTACTTTCATCAAACTGAAAAAAGACAATAGAAACCAGAAATCTAACCACGGTGTACATGCCATTCGACCATAGGGTAGTTGCCTTTCGGCCGCAGTGAACTTGCCGTTTGGCCGGAGTGTACTTGCTATTCGGCCGCGGTGCTAAACTGCAGTTACAAACTTTGACACCGCAGTCGAACGGCAAATACACCGCGGTGCCAATGGACACTTGTTTTGTCCAGCGGGGTAGTTTCCACATCATCATGAGTGAATAACTCAAACTGTTTCCTCTATGCAACTTTATTACAAATCTAGATTATTAAGGGGATATATGATGGTCAGCTGTCCTGTTTCACTATAGTGTCCATATCCAGTATTATTCCTTAATATGGGACTCCGATAAATATTATATATATAAATACCTGCCTCACCACAAAATTAATTTGAAAAAAATAATAAATATAAATAACTGCCTCCCTCATCACTTTGAAAAAAAAAATCCCTGAGAAACAAACCATTAAGTTTATATGGCCTTATGTCTATGTGTTTTCCATTGTATATACAGTTACAGACGCACAAATTTGCTATCATAGAATATTGTTGGATACAAGTAGCTGTGACTTACACATCCATGATTACGGTCAGTTCTGATGGGGATGTAATTCTTAGGTTCACAAACATTTATTTTGTTCCTTTACACCACCCCACCCCCACCTTGGTGGCCCCCTTTTTCTCATATCAGGGATTTGGGTGGCGCTGGACCACTCCTGGATAAGGATCACACTCGCTTGGGGTCAGGATCCATGCTCACTAATGAAGCAATGGGGATTCAAGGGTTACTGATAAATGGAAAATTGTCCTTGACGTATAGGTTGTTTTGTGTAAGCATTGTTTATATTGCTTAACCCTTTACCCAACAGTAATATGACTAACGTCATTACCTCCAGCCAACAGAACTTTCTGGTGACGTCAAAGTTTTTGGGGAAAAACATGTATTATTACTAAATGTTATGTGGCTCTTGATTTATGAAATTATGTTCATCTGTATGGATGGGGACTGGGAGTAAAAACAAATTCAGAGTTGTGAATCCCCTCCCCAAGCATGATAGTATGCTGAATATTTAGTAGGTTTTATATTTATATTTTATAACAGTAAATGTAATGAACAAACAAAAGGTAAGTTTTGTTTTATCAACTGATCAATGTGACTTTCAGTTTCAATTTCTCTGTCGGAAAACCATATCACGAAATTGGGTGATTTATTAATGTTTTAAGCAATGGCTACGTGGTGAAATGAAACATAAAATAAATCATCAAGTAGCCTATCAACTCTTGGATAGTTACGTGTAAATTCAGTTACAATTGACTGCATTATTAGTCCAAACTAGTCAACATTGTGCCATCGATTACAACGGACGTGTTTTTTTTGTTTACTTCAATTTGGCACACCGGTTTTTGACCTTGACATTGCAGTCAATACATTCGCACCGCACATATCTTGTGCAATTAATAAATTAAACAATTCTTTCGTGCCTACATTGTGTCTTACGATCGAGAAAAGTGCTTTCTCTTAGTGAAATTTTGAGTAATCATATTCAATATAAAATGACAAGACAGTGCCGATAAGTAATTCGCGGTAAATGCTAGAGATGGGCGGTATTGAAATTTCAAGCTCGGTATCGGTATCGGTAAATTTTCGTCGATTTACCGCGGTATCGGTACGGTAATCGGTATTGCTATTAAATTACAAAACCAGAGCAGAGATTCCTGGTAAATTGCGGTAATTCAAGTTTTTAACTGAACAATATGCATGTATATATGCCCACGGATTTACTACATTCGTGACAACAGCTAAATGAGGCAACACAATGACCTACACAATTATTCAATTAAGTGATATTCACACATCTGTTTGATGATTTACAAGCACGCTGTCGTATCCCTTTTGAAAAGAATAAGAGATTGCATCATTGCATGGCTACAATATCTATACGTGTCAATTTCGTCACATTTTCGCGAGTGAATAGAATTGTGAGTAGTAATCAGTGTCTCAGTGATCACAATTCACAACTCCCTATAAATAGCTGCAACGCGAAATAAATCTTAGAATTTAATCAATTGATGGATCTGTTCTATTTTTAGAAAGTGAAAGTAGATTATGATTCACTGTACAAATGAAATCGGACCTTATTTCTGTTAATGCGCCGCTTGCATTGTGGGTGTCTTTGAAGTCGCCAAAGCCACGTGCTATACGGACTGCCACCGCATGGGCATTACAGTGACAGTCAGTGTGGCATTGACGACGTTACAATGTAGCAATACGTTACATCACAGCTTCTTTGATACACTGTGTATCTATTATAACAACTGCATTGATTGTTAGGCCCGTAACTAGGTCAACCATATGTGAGTGTGTATTCCTTTTGCTCGCTCAAGGCCTGTCAAACTGATAACAGGTCACCGACACGGTCATCTGAGTTCTTATCAAGTGGCTGCTTTTTACCAGTCGGGTTCTTTGTGATCTAGTCTGATTGATTTGTATAATTCTGAGATTAATTTTAATTAAAGTACCAACTCAAAACTGTTTACTGAGAAACTTTACTCAATACGAAGACACACAACCTGGCAACACATGAATAATTTCAATACCGAAAAATCGGTATTTTTAGTTTTGATTCGGTACGGTAAATCGGTATTACGCTGATACCGATACCGCACGGTAAATACCGAGTACCGCCCATCTCTAGTAAATGCAGCACTATTCGGAATTGATTTGCGTACTTTCAATTTAAAAATAGCCGTGTTTGTCTCGTGAACTATTGTGTTCAAATAAAAGTAACTAATGTTATACATTGTCATTTCTTTGATTTTTCACATCATGATATGGCCAATTTACTTGAGTATTTGGAGGTGTTAATGCGCGGAGAAGAATAATTTTATTAATCAAACGAGAGAACAAAACGGCCGATCGATGCACATTTGTGCTATACAGTATTTTATCATTGTTGCGCTGACGTCGGCAAGGTTCCGAGATGTTTTCATCGTCATCAGCTGATCAATAAGTGCAATGGCAACACTCGATAAATGGTCAATTGATACTAACACTAAATCTAAGATATATTGTTTGAATTTGCAATGAATGTCATTTATTTATTACCGAATGGCTAATAGTTATAGCCATGATAAATGACAGTCCCCATTGTGCGCCCCACATTCCAACACCACGTGTTCGCAGGTACAAATTTCTGCGCTCGTTATCAGTGGGCGTTTCTTGGCGGGAGTGTTTTTTAAATAAACCATTTGGATTGAATTGTGTGTCCATTCCTTTGTATTTTTAGATTACATTGTGGAGAATATACTCAAGATTATGTAATTGTCAATGCGCGCAGAATAATAATTTTATTAATCAAACGAGAGAACAAAACGGCCGATGCACCTAAATTTGTGCTACAGTATTTTATCATTGCTGCTATGACGTCGACAAGGTTCCTAGATATTTTCATTGTCATCAGCTGATCAATAAGTTCAATGACAACATTCGATAAATGGTCAATTGATACTAATACTAAATCTAAGATATATTCTGTTTGAATTTGCAATGAATGTCATTTATGAATTACCGAATGGGTAATAGTTATAGCCATGATAAATGACAGTCCCCATTGTGCACCCCAGTTTCCAACAACACGTGTTTACTGTAGGTACATATTTTTTGCGCACGTCATCGGTGGGGGTTTCTTGGCGGGAGTGTTTTTTAAATAAACCATTTGGATTGAATCGTGTGTCCATTCCTTTGTAATTTTCGATTATAGTGTGGAGAATATACTCAAGATTATGTATTTGTCAATGCGCTTTAACAACATAATTTATTTGGGTACTAATCCAGGCAATCCCCGTGCCCACAATATTGGGCTGAATTGGCGTGACGTTGGGACGTGTAACGGAAGAGAAAATCGAAAATGTTGTCGAACTTTCCGACCAAAACATTATTGAATTCTCAAAATTGCTCACTCAGTGTATTCAAATAAAATATTATTCATATGATCTTGTGATGAATGAGGGAAAAAATCAAATCAAATGACAGTTTTATTTGAGAACATATCTAGGGCCAAAAAGAGTTAGTAACACCAACACTGCAACAGCGCAGGTGTCTTGGAGTTGACTCGGAACTGTATTTGCTTCGCTGGTAAAATCATGATATTGGTCTTTTTAATTCAGTTGCATATTATTAATAGCTCAAAAACATAAAGAAGTCAAATAAATATTCTATTAGAAATAAAAATAAAGTTTGTAAATAAAAATCTGTAGAATAAAACTATATTAGATGGCTGTACACAGATCACAATTGCGGAGTACATTGATTTAGTCGACTTGAAAAATAGCACCGCGACGATGCAGTTTTCGTTTTATTACGATTTTATTATGAAATGTCGATTAAATTGTACAAAATCTACCACAAAACCCAACAAAAACATAAATATTAATAATGTAACATCCATGTTATTGTTTACATTAAAAATAAGATAATTTTGTTGTGTTATAATGCAATATTTTTGTTGTAAACTATGACCGAAAAAAATCCAAAAACTCCGGGCGCTCTGGACGCTACGCGGCCGGGCGCTCTGGGGCTCTCTGAACGCTAAAGGGTTAAGCACACATTTGGTGGATTGGATGATGCTCTCTAGGCGAGGATATCCAAGCTTGACAATGAATGGGAACTAAGGGCGTAAAAAGCATTATTGTGATATTTCTGTGTTTCCAATCAAGAGCCTGAAATAAAATCAGTGACTTCAGATGTTGATTGGTGAGATGTAAAATAATATCAGTGACTTCAGATGTTGATTGGTGAGTTGTAAAAAAATATCAGTGACTTCAGATGTTGATTGGTGAGCTGTAAAATGTGTTACATTGAATGATTGAGATTATACGGCCTCGACCGGGACAGTAAAGGTTGGGCCGTATTTTCACTGTGGTACTGTGCAAGTGTTTCTGTTTTACAATTTTGCTGGGCCGTGGATCTCTTGTCCACGGTAACATGCACATAATAGCTTGGGTATGTGTAGTACATGGAACAGCCATTAACTATTCATCTTGAATGGCTTAAATATTACTGAATATGCTTGTTGTTTTCAATTGCTTATTTTTGTATATATCACATCTAATTTTAGTCTGTTCTATGTGCTATTATTAGTGTAAGAAAACATTTTAATGCCAATAAGCACATAACATCACTATTTCCACACTCACCAACTGTTCTGCATTAGTAGTATCTATTTCTGTCAGCTTAGCTTCTGTTTCCTTTTCTAATTTATCCAAATCAGCCTTCAATCTCACAATAGTTGATGCTTTCAATTCTTTACTTTTAACTAAGGTCCGGTGTGTGTCAACTAAAATTACAGAACAGATTGAGGATTGAGTTTACAATTGAAACTAGAGGTGTGACTGTCCCAATGGGACTAAGTATATGATAATGTTTACTGACATGTGAAACATCTTTGTGGTTTAAAAACAGGGGGGATTTATGTTAAAACAAGTGATGGACTGTCGTCCGGTGCATACCCCCTCGTGGCATACCGTCTCGTGTGGGCATATCTATAACTTATACTCAGACAGATGGACCCAAACACCAGCATTTTCATATAAACAAAGATGAGTAACTATAGAACAATAAAAACAAAACAAACATTTGAATGTGCCATTAAATGTCCTCAAAATTTCATTGAGATCCGAGCATTACTGTTCAAGTTATGAGCTGAATAGACATTGGATGGACCAAACAACCAACATTTCCAGATAAACAAAGATGAATAACTCTAGAATGGAAAAGCAGAACAGAACAATGGAACCCTCTATTGAATGTCCTCATAGTGGTGAACATCCATACCAAATTTCATTGAGATCCCAGCACAACTGTTGAAGTTACGACATGAAGAGACACCAGACGGACAAAAAAGCCAACATTTCCAGATAAACAAAGATGAATAACTCCAGAATGGAAAATCCGAACAAAACAATGGAACCCTCTTTTTAATGTCCTCATAGTAGTGAACATCCAGACCAAATTTCATTGAGATCCCAGCACAACTGTTGAAGTTATGACATGAACAGACACCAGACAGACCAAAAATCCAACATTTCAAGATAAACAAAGATGAATAACTCTAGAATGGAAAATCCGAACAAAACGATGTAACCCTCTATTGAATGCCCTCATAGTAATGAACAGCCATACAACATTTCATTGAGATCCGAGCATGTCATAACTTGAACAGACATCGAACGGACGTACGGACGGACGTACAGACGGACGCATGGACGGACGGGTGCAAAACAGTATACCTCCCTTTTTTTTTTAAAAGGGGGTATAATAATAAAATAACAGACTCACATTGCAGGTGCACAACCCTAATCCCTAACTCTAATCCTAAACCTATTGACCAAAAAAGGTAGGAATAAAAGCTTGAAAAAAATTATGCAAGTTGCGAAAATGTTCTCAGTCGAAAAAGGAGAATAACTCCAACAAAAAAAAGTCCAACAGACGTCATTATCGCAGGTGCACAGGTTCCCATGGTGTTGATGTCTGTGCCAAGTTTCACAGAAAATGATTAAAAAATTACTTGAGAAAAACTCCGCAAAAATTTGTGTCCATGGACGGATGGCTAGACGGACGCATGTAATCCAGTAACCCCCCCCCCCCCCCCCCCCCCCATATTTTGGAATGTGCCAAGTTTCACAGAAAATGATTAAAAAATGACTGAGTAAAAATCCGGAAAAATTTTGTCCATGGACGGATGGCTAGACGGATGCATGTAATCCAGTAAACCCCTCCCCCACCATATTTTGGAATGGGGGTATAAAAAGTTTGAGTCAAAATTTCATGAATTTAATGCAATATAGGATTGAGTTTATAAGCACATACTTTTATTTTGAGTCAAATGTTAATCTTTCAACAGGGTTCATACACTTATCCAGGGATGTATTTCCATGACTTTTCCAAAACTTCTCCAAGTTTCCATGATCTCGAGGCAATGAAATTCCATCACTTTTCCAGACGTGGCAAGGTGAAATTTCAAAATTAATGTCAAATGAATCTCATTTTCGTAATATTTTTTTAAATATATCTTTTGCTGACAACAAGAAGAAGTTTTTACCGGTGCTCACAAAAAACCCGTCGAGTAAAAATATTGATATTGTTGCACTCATAAAAGAGGAACCTTACTGCCCCTCATTTTTTGAGACCACAATTACTAAATATGAATTTTACGCATGGGCTTCAACTTCAGGTAATTCAAGGATAATTTTGTTATTCAACTACTTTTCCAGACCAGCAGTGGTAGAGGGCGAATTTTTCCTCAAGTTTTCCATTGTGTGGTAAAAACATGGATTGTGCATCAAAGATCGCTCTGGTTGAGCTTTTTTGCCCCATAAATAAGAGTGAATCTGTTTGACCGAGAATGACTAGAAATTAACAAACTAAAGAACCATATTTCAGAACTAAGGGTTGTAACTCAGGCAAATAAACAAAATCGAACAAACCTGGTTCTTGAACACAATCAAGATATTGTTGTGCAAGATCCATATACCCAATGTGAATTGTATTGGTTGACATTAGTTCAAGTTTTCGCACTAATGGTCATAAAATTGCTAAAAATAGACAAACTAAGGAAAGTAACTCAGGTAAAATAAATCGGACAAACCTGGTTTTCGAACACGATCGTGATATTATTGTGAAAGGTCCACATATCAAGTATGAATGTAATCGGTTGACAATTGTTCAGGTTTTTGTACTAACGGTCATAAAATTGCTAAAAATAGACAAACTAAGAGCTGTATCTCAAGTAAAATGGATCAGACAAATCTGGTTTTAGAACTCGTTTGAGATATTACTGTGAAAGGACCATATACCAAATATGAATGAAATTGATAAAAACTCACCTGAAAAAAACTATACCTATAACTATAACTTTTCCAGGCCGGGAAGCGATATTTAAAATGAACAAGAGCTACGCTGGGCGTGCAATATACGCCCTCTCTTGGGTCGGCGGAAACTGGTAAAAAAGGGGCATAACTCTGGTAAAAATTGGCGGACGGAACTCAAATTTGAACTTGACCTGTGTTTTGGTGGGAGAAAGTAATATACCAAATTATCATTGAATCCGATAAGCTCTAGTAAAGTTATCATCCGGACAACAAATTTCAGGGATTTTCTAAGTCAAATTATGTCAAATAAGGGGCATAACTCCGGTGAAAATTGGCAGACGGAACCCAAAATTCGATCTTGAGCTGTCTTTTCTCCTAATAAATCCACATACCAAATTTGATTGAAATCGGTTTACTCTAACTAAAGTTATCATCCGGACAACAAATTTCAGGGATTTTCTAAGTCAAATTACGTCAAAGAAGGGGCCATAACTCTCGCAAAAATTATCGGATTAAAACGGACTTGAGCTGTATTTCGATATATGTAATCCACAAAAAGACGGGTTTTGCATATAAACATTCCAAAATCGAGTTATCATCCGGAAACCAAAAAACATAAGAAAAACTGAATTTTCTGAGTCGAAAAAGGGGCATAACTCTGCCAAAAATGGTCGGATAGAACCCAAGTTCGAACTTGACCTGTGTTTTGGTGGGAGAAAGTAATATACCAAATTTGGATTCATTCCGATAAACTATACTAAAGTTATCATCCGGACAACAAATTTCAAGGATTTTCAAAAACGTCAAATAAGGGGCATAACTCCGGTGAAAATTGGCGGGCGGAACCCAAATTCGAACTTGAACTTACTTTTCGGCTAATAAACCCACATACCAAATTTTATTAAATTTGGTTCACTCTAACTAAAGTTATCATCCGGACAACAGGTTAACAGACGGACGCCCGCCCGGACGGACAGACCAATACTATAATACGGCCTTTTTTTCAAAAGGGCGTATAAAAAACTTTCCAGATTCCAGAATAGTGTACGAACCCTGTTCAAACTAGTTTGACATGGAGCATTAGGAAACTTGAAAATATTTTGAACCTACCGACTGGATTGTTGAGTAACCGGGTCTGCACTTGTAGATGTAACTGCTCTCTATTCTTCTGCAGTGACTGCAAGTTAGCAGTGAGATCCTGAAAAAGAATCAAATTTTATAAATTTAACTATTTGCATCCAAGAAGGGGACACTCATATACAGGACCAACCTAGCCAGTCGTCAGTGCGCAACTGGTGCGTATATTTGTTGTCCCGGTGCATAAAAGTTTATTACAGGCGTGTAATATGGCGCGATTGTAGTTCAACTTTCATAGCTGACAACCAATGCCCATGGCATTGTAAAACTCTAAACAAAGCTAAGAAACCACGTCCAGTTTGACCCAACAAAAAGGCTAAACATGATACTAGTAAAAACAAAGCAAATGTGTCACTCAAGTCGGTGCCATTTTGTTTGATTGTCCAGAAATTTTATATTTGGTCCATGCACTCAATGGGATGTAACTCTAAACTAACTATGCACATATTATGGCTGCGTAAACCCAAGTTCTGTTTCCATGTTGGTTGTATTCCATATTTTGTATATGCAATAACATAACGCGAATTGAGCCGACCTCAAACATTATTCAATTCTATCAGTACGTACTTTCTTCAAATTCACCGATGTTACCTGATGTTACTGAATATATTTAGGTGAAATAATTTATCCGAGATCACCATTTTATAGTGTACCAATATATATTTAAACTTTGTATTGCCTTGTTCAATGGCAACCAAAACGTGATCCATTACAAGCAATGGAAAATTGATTCCAATGATTCCATGATTTTATTTTTAGAGTCACTCAAATCTAACTATCAAAAGTTTGAACTCCTTCATGATGGTAAAGATTTAGGGTCCAGATACTGAATGCTTCTAGTTTGATAAGGCATTTGATATGTGGGTACATGCAAAGAACAGGAAAGCATTGCTACAAAAAAATATCAAAGAACCAAACCAGTAAATGTTAAGTTTGCCACTCTAATAATCAATCAGACTTTCTTTGTGTTGTTTGAAGTTATGTATTAAATGATTTCAGAGTTTACGTTTGTTTTTAATCATATGCTGAAATTCTGGCTCTCAAATGTGAAATCTGGCTCCCAAGTTTGCCATATAGGCTTGTAAACTGGCTCCTGAAATTTTATAGCTAGGTCGGTCCCTGCATTTAGAAGTTACATGCTATATATGAATGTACGTTTATGTATAAGACCACAGAAAATGGAGTCATGGGAATTGATGCTTAAATTAATAGTTGTCAATAATAATATAGAGTCCTCAGAATGCGGCAACATGTGGAATTTAACATGCCACAGCAATAAATTTGTCATGGGACATTTTTCCTAATTTTGAGCGTTAATATACATGCTGAGAAATCTGGGAATACTATTATAATGAAGCAAAAACAGTCAATACACAAAGTTTGAAGTGTTCACCAAGCAAACTATATATACGACAAATAACTTATTTCCAACAGGAATTAAATATACTTCATAAATGTGTTAGACATGGAAATGAACTAAGCTGTATATTGCCCATTTTTCATGCAGGCCTACTACCAATGAGAATGGAGATATACCTACAGAAGATGATGGGATATTAGGTCCACCATATTGAAAACCCCAGTAATTCGTGCGCCTGCCGCGATCTCGAAGGAATACGGTACCTCTCGCAGACAACGACACCTTCGATGATTATATAAACAAAATAACCTGGCCACGACTGTGTGTGGGATTTAAAGTTGCACATGTTGTGCTTTGCAAGTGGACTCCATGGTGTAAGCAATTCATGAGATTCATGGTTCACTACAATTTTATTTATACTATTTTTATTTTTGACTGGCTAAAAACTGCTCTGATGGCAGATTGTCTGTTCATCATTAGCAGAATATAAGCTTCCGGTGAGCAAGGCAGGGTACCTTGTTTCCGGGCCCAGGACACTGTGGCATCACCCATTGCTCATTCTGAATATGGGCACCATAAAACAAGGATATGGATCTAAAAGGGGTTGATAGATGTCATGTTGTTTTTTCTTCGATCTTTGCCATCTCGGACATATTTATGGTGCATTTTGTTGTGAAGAAAAGGGATATCTGTCGGAAATAACTTTCTTCGAATTTAAAACATTGTTTTTATGCACCAGAACTGTTATCTGATATATTTGGCAAATTCTAAAGACACTTAAATTAACTATCAAATTCAATTTGTTTCCATACTTCTGGTGATGAGCCATTGACTGAATGCGTTGATGTTCTATGACCATGGCGCCACACTGTGACGTTACATAAGTTAATAGCCATACAACACATTTAGCTTACCAGAATCTAATGAACTTCATATTAAATTAAACATGGAAAGAATAATGAAAGTGTCAATGACACTGTAGCTCAACTTGGAACGGGAATAATTTCATGTGTTACAGTCAAAGAAGTGATTAGGAATGTGGAAAGTTGAAAGGCCTAGTTATGCAAAGAGTAAAATCCAAGATGGCCATGGCAGCTATGTTTTTTGGCCAAAAAGACTTTGTTCCCATTTACATGTCATTGTTAACAGCCATCACAAATATCATGATGATCCCTCAAAAGATACGACCGGTAGCCTGTGTCAAAGGATTTAGTCATGTAAAGAGTAAAATCCAAGATGGCTGCTGGCGGCCATGTTTTTTTGCAGAAAACACCCCAAAATGACTCGTTCCCATCTACATGTCATTGTTAACATCCATGACAAATTTCATGATGATCGGACCGAAGATACGACTTGTAGCCCGTGCCAAAGGATTTAGTCATGCAAAGAGTAAAATCAAAGATGGCTGCTGGCAGACATGTTTTTTGGCCGAAAATGACTCGTTCCCATCTACATGTCAATGTCAACAGCCATGACAAATTTCATAATGATCCGACCAAAGGTAGGACCTGTAGCCCGTGCCAAAGGATTTAGTCATACAAAGAGTAAAATCCAAGATGGCTGATGGCGGACATGTTTTTTGGCCGAACGACACCAAAATTACTCGTACCCATCTACATGTCAATATTAATATCCATGACAAATTTCATGATGATCAGAACAAAGTTACGACCTGTACCCCGTGCCAAAGGATTTAGTCATGCAAAGAGTAAAATCCAAGATGGCTGCTGGCAGCCATGTTTTTTGGCCGAACGATCCCAAAATTAATCGTTCCCATCTACATGTCAATATTAATATCCATTACAAATTTCATGATGATCAGACGAGCAGTACGACCTGTAGACCGTGCTAATGGATTGAATTTTGAAATCCAAGATGGCCACTGGCAGCCATGTTGTTTTGCCGATTGACCCCAAAATGACTCGTTCCCATCTACATTTCAATGTCAACAGCCAGGACAAATATCATAATGATCTGACCAAGGTACGACCTGTAGCTTATGCCAAAGGATTTAGTCATGGAAAGAGTAAAATCCGAGATGGCTGCTGGCGGCTATGTTTTTTGGCCGAATGACCCCAACACAACTCATTCCCATCAACATGTCAATATTAACATCCATGACAAATTTCATGATGATCAGACAAACAGTATGGCCTGTAGCCCGTGCTAATGGATTGAATTTTGAAATCCAAGATGGCCACTGGCGGCCACGTTTTTTAGCCGAATGACCCCAAAATGACTCGTTCCCATCTACATGTCAATGTCAACAGTCATAATGATCCGACTGAAGGTAAGACCTGTAGCCCGTGCCAAATGATTTAGTCATGCAAAGAGTAAAATCCAAGATGGCTGCTGGCGGCCATGTTTTTTGGCCGAATGACCCCAAAATGACTCGTTCCCATCTACATGTCAATATTATCATCCATGACAAATTTCATGATGATCAGACGAACAGTACGACCTGTGGCCCGTGCTAATGGATTGAATTTTTAAATCAAAGATGGCTGCTGGCGGCCATGTTTTTTTTCTGAATGACCCCAAAATGACTCGTTCCCATCTACATGTCAATATCAACAACTATGACAAATTTCATAATGATCCGGCCAAAGATACGACCTGTAGCCCGTGCTAAAGGAAATTGTTGACGAATCACACACGCACACACACACACATACACGGACGACGGATACCAAGCCATGGCAATAGCTCAAACTTTACAAAGTAAAGTTGAGCTAACAACAACGTTACAAGACTCTTAGTCGCAGGCTATGGTATGAAGTGAGGCTCAGCAAGATTAATATCACTTCGCCTCGCTGACAGTATGACACTGTATCCAGCAACAGAATGCCCTGTAACTAATAATATACTAAACTCAAACCATCATTTCATTTAAAAACAAGAGATGGACTGTCGTCCGGTGCATACCCCCTCATGGCATACCGCCTAGTGTGGGCACATCTATAACTTATGATGGCTATACTCAGACATATGGACCCAGAAATAAGCATTTTCATATAAACAAAGATGAATAACTATAGAACAAAAAACCAAAACAAACATTTGAATGTGCCATTAAATGTCCTCATAGTGGTGAACATCCATACAAAATTTCATTGAGATCCGAGCATTACTGTTCAAGTTATGAGCTGAACAGACATCGGATGGATCAAACAGCCAACATTTCCAGATAAACAAAGATGAATTACTCTAGAATGGAAAAGCAGAACAGAACAATGGAACCCCCTATTGAATGTCCTCATAGTGGTGAACATCTATACCAAATTCCATTGAGATCCCAGCACAACTGTTAAAGTTACGACATGAACAGACACCAGATGGACCAAAAAGCCAACATTTCCAGATGAACAAAGATGAATAACTCTAGAATGGAAAAGCGGAACAAAACGATGGAACCCTCTTTTTAATGTCCTCATAGTAGTGAACATCCATACCAAATCCTATTGAGATCCCAGTACAACTGTCGAAGTTACAATATGAACAGACACCAGACGAACCAAAAAGCCAACATTTCCAGATGAACAAAGATGTATAACTCTAGAATGGAAAATCCGAACAAAACGATGGAACCCTCTATTGAATGCCCTCATAGCAGTGAACATCCATACAAAATTTCATTGAGATCCGAGCACTACTGTTCATGTTATGACATGAACAGACACCAGATGGACGGACGGACGTACGGACTCACGGACGCACGGACGGACGCACGGACGGACAGGTGCAAAACAGTATACCCCCCTTTTTTTTTTTAAAGGAACCCTTTTTTTTTTAAAGGGGGTATAATAATATTCTTGCTTATTGAGGTGCACTTACTTGGAGTTCTTTCTGAAATCTGTCAATGTCTGCTATGCCAGTATCTCTCGTTACCCTCATGTTCTCTATGCTAGTGGTAAAATCAGTCACACCACTACGAACCTGGCTAATCTTAGTATTAAAATCATTCTTTTTACCTCGCTGAAATACCGAAATATATAAACATCTTACATATACCAACTAAAATTTTAAATCTATATACGACAGTACTCATTTTAATTGATTAAATTTATGATTTGTCATAGTGATGAATATAATGTTTTTTACCCAAAATATGTATCTCCTAATAAGAATCTTGGACACTGAACTATTTGTTATATTATTCACGCTCTGCATTCATAGTTTTTTTTAATTGGTACATAATACCTACATTACGTTTATTCGTGCGCCTAGAGATTCTCTCCCTACTCCCGTTTCTCAATCACCAACCGGACGCCAGCCAATTGACCAGCCATTTCTATAAATTCAGTTGCTGGGACCTTTCATATTCTTCTTATTTTCCCCTTATGTGTGTTCGATGTGTTTTTAGTTTTACTGAGCGCACGGAGCAGGACGTTGGTTCCAACTGGAAGGGCTCTAGATATGAGTTCGGTGTCCAAGATAGTTATTAGGAGATAAAATTATTAGGTAAATTAGGTAAAACAATATTATATCTTCGTCAAAGATATCATGGACACTGAACTACTGGTTATAATTAGAATTCTTGAAAAGGATGAGGCCACGAGGCAGATAATCAGACTAGGCTTGTGAAAACCACCTACTGAAGCTGTATCTAGAGGTGCCAAATGGAAAAGGTTGTCAGCCTGTAACTCATAGTCTCGTTGGTAGAACTGCGTAAAAGTGGACCTTTGGGTCCAAAACTCAGCAGCTCATATAACTCTTAAGATAAACAGCGCATACTTGGTGTGACCTAATGTTCCTGGAATGGAGGTGTCTGGGATAAATTTGTTCATAGGCATCCAGGAGAAGCTGACCAGGCATGCAAGTCATGAACTTAGCCAAAACTATGAGACACACTGGGTAAACCCCCTCCTCCCAGGGGGCTATCTGTAAGAGAAGGAATCAGAGGAACCCAGAGAAGACAGAAGCCTGTGTTTCCAAGACCGCCTGGGATCCAGGGACACACCATAAGATGGTCTGGACAATGGAACACAAATTGAAGTACCCTGCAATTAAAGTGCTTGGCAAACAGGGTGATTGATGGGGAAAGGCAGACTGACCAAGTCATCCGCTGATGGAGAGGGTCTGAAGTGTAAAATCTAAGGTCTTAAGATCTGATGAGAATCAGAATCACGATTCATTGTTTCCTCATAAAAGCAGCTCATTTGCTATAATTTATTATAGAAAGGCTATATTTTGGATTCTCTCAGAATTGTACGAAATCTAAGTCCTGAAAATTCTAATGACTGGTCTAGTCAATTCCATAGAACCCTGTTGGGACATGAATTGAAGTGAGCGAGGAAGGTGGCCGAAACTTAGGTATTAGTAGTCCCTGAGTGTGGGCCTGGGCCAGCATCCTGACAGAAAAAAGAATGCCCACTTCTAAGTAAACAAGCAGTCGCAGACGGCGGTATCCCCCGCCGAAATGTGCAGTTGGGGAAGTGCATTCTCAACAAGAGGTGGGATTTTGTCAAAAAACCTGGCTTGCGAACTCATTTTAGGACTGACATTTGTGGAAATTAGACATGTGACGTTAGTCCACTTAACTCTGCTGAAAAAATCCGGCCGGACCTGGTTTGTGAACACGTTCTAGATACTGGTCATGTGAACTCATATACCAAAAATCTTTGAAATCCGTTGACATTTGTGGAAATGAGCCCTGTGACGTCGTCCATTGGCACACACAAAAATAAACAAAGTCCAATAACTCTGCTGAAAATATCCGGCCGGACCTGGTTTGCGAACTCGTTCTAGATACTGGTCATGTGAACTCATATACCAAAAATCTTTGAAATCCGTTGAGATTTGTGGAAATGAGCCCTGTGACGTCGTCTATTTGCTATTTGGTAAATTCGACAAAAAGAATAAATAAGTCCAATAATTCTGGTAAAAATAACCGGCCGGATCTGGCTTGCGAACTAATTCTAGGTAATGGTCAGGTGAACTCATATACCACAAATCATTGAAATCCGTTGACACTTGTTCAAGTTATGACTCTTACACATTCGGGATGGACGGTACAATGGCACGACGGACGGACGACTCGACGAACGGACGGAACCCATTCCTTTATCCCCCGCAAATTTTCAATTTGGCGGGGAATAATAAAGCTGAGAGACGCCAACTGGATGCAAAATAGACTCGACAATAAACGTCAAAATCAATGTTATCTCTGAGAGCATGATGCCGCCCCCCCCCCCCCCCCCAGAGTGTTAGTAATGAGAGGGTACTGCAATCGGACGATCAAAATGATCACCACATGATGGTTGACGGGAGGACTCCCCGAGTAATCAGACATTCTGGACAATCGTTCGAGTATTGGTTCGTAGTTGATGCTCCTGTTTGGACCGTGGAACCCTTAATGTCGGAGAGGAGGCAGGGGGCGGTAACTCAGACATCAAAGCATCTGATGTGCGAGACGAGAAAATCCCGAATTGAGTCTGTGAAGAGCTTTTTCTCCTTTTGAGTAAGCTTCATTCTTAGTGATAGTCCATGACAATCCCATTCGAGAATGGATAGTTTGTCAAATCCAACACATCATAGAGGACGATATAAAAAGTCAATATTATAATTTGTCGAAAATAATGTGGCTTGTTTGCAACAGGTAGCCATGGCAAGAAACAGGCATGAGCAGTTGAATTAAATTATAATTATCAGAGAATTTCTGTTATGAATGATAATATGTTAGCTTAAACAAAAACAAGCTATTTAATCAACCATATCATTGAGCCACTTGAATACATGCTGGTACAGAAAATAAATGAAAAACTGAATGAAAATCATTTAAATCCTTCACAGCAATACATGGACGATACATGCTCAATTGTCGGAATTGTAGCATTGTAGCAGTGAATATACAAGTATTATACCAAGACGAAGGGCCAGGGGACCTCAACTGGGATCAAACTGGAAAAAAATGTTGTGTCCATCTAAAACATACAAGTATTTGTACCAAAGTTGACCCATCTGTAGAAGATGCAGAAAAAAAAAAGGTCTATGGCAATTGTATAACAAAACAAGAGCATCGCTAGGGCGTGGCAAAATACACCCTTTGGCCATTTAGAATTGTACTACCACAAAATAAAATAATAATTTGAGCTTACAAAGAATATCTGATATACCCCAATTTCAATGCCAAAATGTGGTCAAATACTAATTAGAAAAATGGCCGTAACTCATGTGAAAATAATTTAACAGAACCTATATTCGAACTTGGCCTGTAGTTTTTGCTGGGAGACACACATTTTTTCAAAAGGGCGTATAAAAAACAAGAGATTTACCTTGAAAATGTCAATGCAAATTCCTGATGCACTGTGAACATGTGCTCAGACTAAATTATCAAATAATTACCAAATGAGCTATTCTTCCACTAATATTATTTGCAGCAAATAGTTATAAGATGCATATTCTCATGGTAAACATGTGGTTCTGGTCATGTCAAGTGAGGTCTCCTGATCCTTAAGTTAACACAACAATGCGACAGCGCATGCATGTTTCCTAGAAGAGTTGTAAGGCGAGTGGCTAGTTTCGGTTCACAGTGTGCTATGGTGCGTCTTTGAACGGCCAATCCGAACCTGTCTTTACTGTGGAGGCACCAAATAGAAAATGTCGGATGGGAAAGGCAATCAAACGCTTCCGAATCCAGGGGATGTGGCGTTTGTCCGTTGAGGAGGATGGAGAAGAAAGGCAAGCATCCTGACTAGGTCGCCTGGTTCAATGAGAGAAAAAATTCCAGTGCCCTGATATTTGATATAAGCCTGTGGAGGTTCTGGCATAGAAGCCAAAGACGGCGAGGAACCATATGGCCAATATCACACTGGAGATGGAGAGAAGAACGCAGGTGGATAACCGGGATACTTGCTTGCCCAAAAACCTGGGGGGACGATAGCCGGAAGAGACCCAAATGGAGGACAGACCGAAGCCTGTGCGGTAAATTCCCCTGGTATGGAGGCAGTGACAGGTGACACGTTGGACTGCGATGGCAGACAATGTGTCAACGGGAATGGGCATTATTGTATAATAAAAGTGAATAATATAACGACTTATCTTGCAAGTAGAACAAAATAAGAACATGAAATGTCCCAGCCGATTTTATTTTTTAATTCTTCTATGAAGAATATAACAAATAGTTCAGTGTCCAAGATATCTTTGATGGATATATCAATGCTCATGACATTACAAATTGTTGTAATAATACAAATCTACAATATTGTGGGCAAATTTTAATAATAATCCTCCATTCAGGACATTCCAGGCCAATTATTGCCAGTACAAGTGCTATTTTATCTGGTCACACACTGATAATCTATGTTAAATATCTACTAATACTTCACACTAGTTCACATTCCACTCAGAACATGCAAATAAAGGAATAAGCTACCAAAAATTTAATTTTTCTAATGGCTTTCATGGGGTTTTTTCTCTAATTCCCATTTTTGGGAGGGCTAAAAGAAACATATCTATAGAGGACTGGGGAATATGCCAAATTCAGAATTCATAAAACAAAAACAAATTTTGAAATAAATCCCTACTCACAAGAGATTCTAGCTCACAGGTCAAATTATTACTGTGGCCCTTCATCACCGCCAATTGTTCAAGTTCGCGAGTCTTCTCTGCTATGAGCTGTTCTTTTCTCTGCCTTTCCCATTCCATCTGTCTTTGTCTATCAACTTCCCGTTTAGCAGTCTGGTAAAAAAAAAAAATTGCCATTAATTTATGTAATAAAGTTTGTATTATCTCTTCCGTGAACACTTTCTCCATTGATACGGTATAAAATTATAATTTTGCATCAAGTCATCAGGAGTTTCTGTCACTTAGATATAATTTTGTTCCACAAACTGGAATAGTATTTAAAAGGAAACTCTTTTAAAACATTACAACATTCTTTGTTGCAAATGCATTTTTTAACACTTTTAGGTGAAATACATGTTTTTCAGACTATGTTTTTTTTGGGCAATAATCAGTTTTATTAAAGTACTGCTACACAAAAGTTATACAGATAAAATGTATACATGTATAACACAGAGCTGAAGATTCATACATGTTCATCTTTAGTTTTTGCATCTTAATATTTGACAGCTTTCACAAAAAATAGAGGAGTATAGTTATTTTTAGCTAGAGGATTGCTAAGATACTAATGAGAATTCCATAAATTAACCGTTATTTTATATTTACTATCAACATGCAATTTAAAAGAACATTTAGCACTTGTTTTGAACGATATTTTGGTATCGTGATGTAAGATGTGTCCATACAATATGAAAACAAGTTGCCTGCATGCAATGTCACATGACGTGATTTCCATCAATGCCCTCGATTCAGATTCCACAGTGGGAATGCATGAAGGAGTGCAAATATTAATAAATGGACTTTCCCATTCAGTCATGAATAAAGAATAGCCAGAAGAAGAGAAGTGGTGTTGGAAGGTTGTGGAAATTATGTTTCGGTTTCGTTTTTTTTTGGGTGAAAAACTTGGTGTCAGTTTCGGTGTCAGTTTTAGTATGCAATAACTTAACGTATAGCAATTAGTCCAACACAACTGGACAAAACAGGCACTACCAGTTACAGAGGGTTAGGATGAGCTGGGGAACAGCTTGCTGTGTTGCTAAATCATGAACTTTAATGAGAATGTGAGATAAAAGTCATATTGAAATATCAAGTTTAAGTACACACAAAATAGTTGTGGCTCTGGTCGCCCGACTGACCATATTTCATGACGCTGACCCTAAACTTTTTTCCGACTATACACAAATATTTTCCCCATACCAAAATCAAAACATAAAAGTGAAACGCAAATACAGCGACGTTTCGTACATACAAGATGAAGTCCCGTGCGACTTATAGCGATACCGAAATAATTTACAATCAATAAAGACAAGGCTGAGGTAATCAGTCAGTTACGATGTAGCACGTGCCCAATTCCTGGACAATGATGACGTAATTACGTGTTTGATGTTCCCGCTCAGTTTGTGGGTGAGAGATACAGATACCCGCAAAAATAACTGACGCGATCAACAAGACGCAAATAAGTGCACGTACATGTACACAGCAATTGGACGCCTCAAATTCGTAATATTTCGTTGAATGTTATAGAAAAAAGTTCAATTTTATTGACCAATTAGTCAGGAGAATGAAGTTTCAGAAATTGCAGTTCTAACTACCAACTTTATTTCCACACGGAAGGAAATGTTTCGTCAAGCACACATCATCAATTCAAATAAAGTGCACGCTTATTCTAAGACAGTTGACAATAAAGGTGACAAAAGTCAACGACCTACTGCATGTAGTTCATGTTGACTGTGTAGCCACTCATCGATGAGTAGGTTCCAGACCAAAAAGTTCCGGACCATTTCCCACGTCATATAGCATTTCTTTTCGGTTCGCATTCCCATTTTTGCACGACATGCTTCCTCATTTCAGTTTCGTTTGGCAACGCAAACACAACCACTGTAAAATTCTAGACTAATTTCTTCTTGTGCTTGGCCTTCAGATGCAAAATACGGATCGTGGAACAGACTTTACCCGAGCACAGAGAACGCATTTTTTTTGTATTTTGCTCGGTGCGGTTTCTCGGTGTTGTCTCAACACCAAAACCTCGGTGTTAAAACTGACACCATTACAACTCTAAAGAGAAGAAATAGACAGAACACAACGCACATCTTAATTGAGACTCTTTTATGGAATGAGTTGCGGATGGTTAAAGGGTATATAATATAACTTTGCGCCGTCCGCAACGAGTTCGATAAAAGATTCGAGATTATGATGCAAGTTGTGTTCTGTATTTATTCTACACCGTTCAGTCAGATAAGTTCAATCCATGAATATCACCTTCATTGTTACTACAGCCACCTTTATTGTGATTTAAGTCTGACAAATAACCAGTAATTATGGGGGGGGGGGGGGCCACTGGAAGCGGGGATGATCGACGTAATGTACGTCATCTTTCTTGGCGACAACGTCAACAAGAATAGTTCATTGGTGGCAAATATTTATGTATAATAATTTCAACAAATGGCTGCTTGTTGATCTGAACATTTCCTATGGGAACTATTATTTAGAATATTTGGGGAGGCGACTAATTAAGGTCCTTCTTGTTAGTGCCTACTGGTTGTTCATTTGCGTGCTGAGGTTTATTGTTCCAGATTTGTCCATGTAAGTTTTGTTCCCATTTGCGATGACAACGGGTGTGACACTGGTGAGAGAGAGATGCTCGTGGCCATATTACAGGTGATTGAGTTGTGAGTAAAGAAAATTAGGCGAGGATGATCCTCCAAGGAGGTCTCAATCACTTGAATATCCTAAAAATGGTCTAGTACTTTCGATAACAGTTTAGCTTTAGTTTAGGACCAGGATGGCATTGGGTACTCTTTAGAACAGCAAGGGTTAAATGTTGAGGCAACAAAATTAATCCATACCATCCTAAATACAAACAAAAAGAAGCACAATTGAGAAAGCAGATACCAAGCAGAATTTATAACTATGAATGGGATCAAGTAGGAATTCTGCGTTGAGGGTCATCCATTCCAACCAATACATACCAACTACGGTAAGAAATGAGAATGTGTTCATGCACATTGAAGCGATGAACACTCATGTACTGAGCCAGTGCCCCCTTAAATCTGATACATATATATAGAGTGAAGGGTTAATTAAGCTAAATGAAAACCTCGCGTTGCTCCATCATTTTACGTCGCTGTTCTTCTCGTTCTTGCTCTATATGCCTCTGTTTTTCCAATTGCTTTTCAAGTTCTAATTGTCGTTTACGCTCCTGATCTTGTCTGTAAAAACAAAATATAAGAAACATTGACAATGGTAAGGCCAAAAAAATATATACCTGTGTTTCTGGTGACATGCAAGATAACAATAGGGGGGGGGGGGGGGGGGGGGGCGGGGTGGCTTTTCAATTTATTTTATTTTTTCATTTTAGTTTCAACTTCGATCAAAATAAAAATGAATACCCCCCCCCCCTCCAGGACTTCTTCTCCTTGTTTGTAATCTTCTACTATATATTTTGAGAACTCTGTATATATGTGTGTATGTGTGTATGTAAACGGATGCGCGGATCGAGCTCAAATTTATAAGGGTAAAAACCCACGGGGATGGTCAACGTTGCATATTGGACAAGCTCTGATAACTCATTCTCCACTCCCAATCATCAAAATCACCGCAAACGGCACTTCGGGGGTTAAGGCATCAACGATCTTTATATTCACCATATTTGGAGTTGTTAACCGACTAACGCTCTTTATTGCCATCGGCGTTGCTAAACGGTTACCCATGTGTACAAAACTACGGACGCAAAACGCGAAATGCATTTATCTTGATGAAAAAGGCAGATTTAACGTGTTGTGTGATTGTTATGTCTGTTGTTCCTAGGAATGGGGGAAATTTTCAATCATACCTCTTTTAGGGACGGGTACTGCGTTTTGTGTGAAAACAAAAAATTAGTGTAGTGTGATTCTTTATAGGGGTCATCTCAAAACTCCAATCGGTACCGATTGCCATTTACCGATTGTATTCAAGCCTTTTGAATCGGAAAATAATCGGTAAAGTCTGACAGCGTAATCACGTTAGTAGCGTCATTAACGGTAAAATCGGTACCGATTTTACCGATCAATATCCATGAGTGAACGCATTACGTCGCAGTCGGTAAGTCAATCGGTGAAATCGGTACCGATTGATTGAAACTTTTAACGTTCGATTTGTTGTTGTACATGTATGAAAAAGTTAACGCCGTAGTTGCAAAAACACTCGGTGAAATCAGGGTACCGATCATTGAGACGTTTTATGTTCGATTTTTGTTATAGGCCTACATAGATCTAGGGCCCAGATGGTCGTGGATTTTCCATCGAAAAAAAATCAGATAGTGGTTTATTTGCATTCTTTTAGGTATTAGGTATTATTAGATTAATTGGCAGTAACAATTATTCTCATCTGTTCTCATCGGAAATATTTTTTTCGTTTCCGAATACGTACTTTACATATGCACATAAATTGATAAATTGTATGATTTTCACTCCACTTTCATCTCATCAAATTACACTTTAATCATCATTGATTGTCATATCAATTACCATTTTAGCATAATCTGCATACTCATTCAATTATTACTAATTGTTTAAGATATTAACGTATTTTATCTGCAATGTATCAGAATGTATTGTGATATTTCTTCACTGTTTATCTATTCGTTGCGTGATTGGCTGAATCCTGTAAAGCTCCGCCCGTCGCATGTCACTCATGTTTACCCGGCAGATTCAAACGTTTTCCTGGTGTGTGTCGCGTTTCTATAATCTTCATGTATCGACAGATCTAATGTTAATCTCCCCAAATTAATCGCATATATGAATCCAAGTTGCCATTCTATTCCCATACGAATGGGTCTCCAGACAGGCTGGGGTGGGTTTTTAATTTTGTTGTATAGCTAGATGATCGCGATCTCTCGTCGAGGTTGGGGGGGGGGGGGGGGGGGGGGGGGGGGGGGGGCAAAGATAGTCTATGCATCCATGCTACCGGGCCAGACTGGAGTAGACTATTTTTTTACGGGATCAATATTGTTACCCATTATATATGGGGTGCTCCTCATGCAAAGGAGGGATTACAAGAACAGAACACTATCAGAACAGAATGTACACATAACGTGTGCGAGATCTTGTAATACAGACACTCGAAAGCATGTGTTTGTCAAAACGTAAACAGATTCGTGGTACCTGGCACGCGCACTGAGTAGGTATCCGTTTTCGGAGAACCCCGTCATTTTCTTAAAAAATGTTCCGGAGACTCGCTTAAATTTACCATTTGATTCTTTTGAATCACTTATTATGTTTTAGTTTGGGTAAGGATATCTTTTCTCTATTTGATTTCTTTACAAATCACCAGTGCATGGATCTATTTTTTATCCCAACTAAAACGTGAGTGAGTTGACTCTACAACAATTAGTTAAAACAACAGCTGTTGATCAAACTTAAAATAGGCGTGTCTTTGTCGCACGAAAAATACCTAATACGTAATTAGCTGATATAAATACTTCATTATCAGGCTATGATAGATTGAAACATCACATTTGGCATAGCTTTGTGACTGTCATTTCATGAAGGAATGGTCGCCTATATAACACAGGCGTTCGTGGGTACCGGTATTAACTTGATAATATATACATAAAAAAACATGTGTTGCTAGACCAATAGGCTACGACGATACCGAAGTACTCAGGCGCTGCGATCATTAGCGACGTTATTTTGAAACGTACGTTCTGATCGGTAGATTCAGGTACCGATTGTGACCATCACAAATTGACGTAATCGGAAAAATCGGGGGTACCGATTTCACTGATCGACGCGTTGTTCAAAAACGTCGTTTCTACGTTGTAATCGGTATTTTATCGGTAGAAATGACTTCCACAAAGCGTTATCAATCGGGAAAATCGGTGTTTTTGCCCATTTTACCGATTTTAGTTTTGAGATGACCCCTTATGTCTGTCGTTCCTAGGAACGGGGGGAATTTTTCATCAGGTCAGTTTTTCAGCCCGATGTACCTTAAATCATACCTCTTTTAGGGACGGGTACTGCGTGTTGTGTGATTCTTATGTCTTCTTCACCTTAATCGGGTAAAATAAGGTATAATCGTGTAAAATATTGAAAAACCAAAATTAAATTAAAAAATTAATCAAAAAAATTAATTCAAAAATCCAGTAAATTAAAAATGCACAATTAACTCATGTTATAAAAAAAAAAAAATATTAACTCATTGAAAAAAAAAAATTTAAATTAAAAAATTAATTAAAAATATTAAAAATTGTCATGTTTCTGACGAACGCCGCCAGTGGCGGGCTAACCTGCTAGTCTTCTACTATATATTTTGAGAACTCCGTATATAAATATATATGTGTGTGTGTACTTTATAGAATCGAAAACGGCTGCACCCATCGAGACCAAACTTCCCATCTAAGGGTAAAATCCCACGGGAATGGTCGTCGCGGCGTTTTGGAGAAGCTCAGAGCACCCGTTCTCCACACTCAGTCACAAAAAACGGCACTGCGGGATTAATCGCCTTGATAGTTAAAGAGCGATCGTAACCGCAGTGTCGTTGATAAAGATCTTCCATATATCTTCCATAACCGGTTAACGCTCTTTATTCCCTTCGGCTTTCGCATACGGTTTTGTATACGTTATCTGGAGCTCGCTTCTAGGAACGGGGGGAGATTTTGTGTATTGCCGTGTATTAGACCCCCACGGCAATTTTAATTCACATTCCCAACACCTAGCAGGGACAAATATCTATTAGCCAGCATCAAGGCGAGTCTTGTGACGTATTAATTCAAATACTTTCGATCAAACAATATTCTCTGTCGCACTCATATTTCGTCATCTCTACGAATCCACTGCAATCGACCTATTTATAGAACGCAACACATGGTACCAAAATTACGGTGAGGGGGTGCACGGCGGGATTAATTTAAATATGTCATCTTGGTAACAATATCTAGCCGAGAATTCATCAGACCTACAGACGAATGCGACCAGCAAATTTCAAAATTGGTCAAGTTACTTGCTACCTACGGGAAGTGTCATGGACGGGTTAAATTGTGACCCCGACCTGACCTTGACCTTGAAAATTATCAATTCAAGGTCAAATCGGGTAAAACTGGCAGATTTCGAAGAAATTTTACACCTAGGTGCAGCATACGTGTCTCGGAAGCTGTTGCAATTGCTTTTTCGAACAAAGCCATGAGACGAACCACGCCAGTGGCGGGCTAACCTGCTAGTGTACTATAAAATAATAAAACTAAGTACATAATATTAGAATATACATGTAGTGTGATTTATTGTTTTAGTGAATAAAACACACACAAAATAATTTGATTCAGCTGTGACCTAACTGAAGTGTGGTATAAATTCTGGTTTAACAGTACACACGATGTGTCCATTTTTTCGGAAATGAATCAGTTTACAAGGGAAATAAAATCAGAAGCGTACTAATTTTGCAAAATCAATAAAATGAAAACGGTCGAGGGCGCCAGAATAGGGTCGGGTCTTTTATTTTGGCCAAACAACAGAAAAAGAAGTGGAACAAAGTATTAACTATCTGCTTAATATTTTAAAGAATGAAACACACAGAAGTTTTTCTTTTATTCTGTGAGAGACCTGTGGATACTCTGCTGGAGAACGACTGTCAATAATGATGGTACATGGCCATTCACATAGAAACATTAAAATCACATAGAAAAACAAGGCTCTATAAATGTTTGGTCACAATGCTACATATTACCTGAAAAAGATTTTGTCATTGATATAAATATAATTAACCTTCTGATGAACTCTGTTAAGCTTATTCTCGATTTCTTGCCTTACCTACATACACTCTATAGAGCAATCAATGTTGTTTTTGATGCAACTCTGGGCATATAGTAGTGTCAGATGTCTAACAACATACTCTATAATTATATGTATAAAGCCAACAAAACTTTATGTTCTGCTACTTAGTTTGTATTTCGCTAATAAAATCTTTTAGCTGATTTTTCTCTTCATTTCATAATAGTACCTTATTCTCTCTCTCTTTTCTGCTTCTTCTCGCTCCTTATCTATCCTTGCCTGTTCTTCTTTTCGCATTTGCTCTTGTAGCATGTGCCGCCTCCTGTCGAGTTCGGCCTGACCTTTGTCAAAGTTTTCTTTCCTCCTGTCTTCAAATGTAACTAAACAAATATAATAATTAGTCTGATTTATATGGCGCTTAAACTGCATTATCCATCAACACTTTAAACACATGAGTGGTGCCGAAAAATTGTGATACACATTCCTTGTTCTTGTTCATGCGAAAATTAGATCAATGAAGCTGATGTAAACTTGGTCTTCACCAGTTGATATTTCTATTGATAAGAATCACATGATGGCAATCAATGTAAATACATGAACAACAAGGATGGCAGATATTTTTACATGTAAGAGTTCTTCATAGAAAAATGAAGAGTCCTATACATACCCCTACTTTAAACAAATACTGTGAATGGCTTTAATTTCTTTGGTGTGAATGGCTTTAATTTTGTTGGTATAAATTTTCATGGTTTAGCAACTTATGACTTTTTCATGGGGTCAGTCACGGCTAACTGTTACTACAAACTCCCAAGAACAACAATCAACTCAAGGAAACAATAGTGTAGCCACCTCGGCAGGCTATCAGAAGTGACTGCGGGCGTAATTAACACATCGCGTGTATGAGCTTTTGTTGATATTGTAAAAAAAAGACTAACAACAGGATTTTATTTCATAAGCCAACATAAGTTAGGTAAATTTATTTGTTTCTCAAAACAATCCATGATGATGGGGTTTATTTACTGAAGTTAACACTTCACAAATCTACACATACAACAAATAAATGACATAATGAAAAGATGCCTCATTAAAAATGTAAAATTTATTCGACAGTTGGCAACACCTGCATCCATCACCGAACTGTAGTTCTGATTGTTTGAATTCCCTAACAATTGTTTGAATTCCCTAACAATCCGAAATTTATTTCCATGAATTTAGATTCATTTAACATCATATTAATTCAATAATAAACCCCCAGATCAAATCAATTGCAACTCTACACTTAAATGTACCCCTGGCTAATAGAAATATATCCTGTATAATATTGTCCAAAATAGCGACCAATCTAGTTTAAGAACGCAAAACTTTTGTTGACAAACATTTTTCATGGGGTTTTTAATTTTGTGCTTTTCTGGAACCATGAAAATTGGACCACAATAACAAGTGCAACACCAAGCATGGCGTTTACCCCTGATGCTCAAATAAGAGAGTGGGCAATACTAAATATTTGTATGGCTGGAAAAGTTTTGTTATATTCTAAAACCCCTTAATAACTGGGTTATCAATACACCAAAGAACAACCAAATCCGATGATCCATGCCAAAGTTATAAGTTGAAATTTTCATACGGATACAAAATTCAAAAAGTCAAACAAAAGGCCGCTAGAATAAGGTGGCTTTATTTGACCTAGTGGCTTTATAAGAAATGAAAAATTTATTCTAGAACAACTATTGAATCAAACTGCTTCGAACTGCCTATGTCATTTATTTCTGAATCACACAATGACGGATGCAAAATAAAGCAGATGAACTTTCAAATTATAAGTCATCATCCAAAATTCATCGAAAATAGCCCAGATTCAAACTGTGCCCAAATTCTCAAATTAGAAATTGACCAGGACCAAAACTGCGGTAAAAATTGGTTGACCAAACTTAAATTTAAACTTAATAAAACTTCAAATAACCATCATAAACATGGCAATAATAAACCGCTTGTCAAACTGTATTGAGCTCCAGTTTGAGTACCTTAGATCGCAATAGTGTAGCAAGGAGGAAACTCTATCTTGCAGAGTTACAAATACTGTGCAAAGGTTGCAAAGGTGAAATATCTAACGTCCTGCTGATCTTTTACAAAATATTTCAACACAAATGACCAATGAACTTGGGGGTTTGGACAGCCTGTGGCGATAAAATACCTGATAGTTATCCTTGCCTATGGTCATTTGTTGAATACCCACACATATACCATTGTATTTAGCTCCTATTCGATATTTGAAACAAAAACAATTCCCGTGTGACAATTTCCTTTTACCGATATACAACTAAGGTGAAATCCAAAATCGAAATAAAATGATCCAACGAGGGCCTTTTTTTCAATGAGGTTATGCCTGAGAATCAATACCCTTTTTTTTGGCCTAACTATAACTATTAAGGTGACATTACACGATTAAGCTTGCTTAATTCAGCTTCAAATGGTAACCACAGGGGGTTATGCTCAATGTTCAGATTACACCATTGAGCAAGCTTTTAAAAGCACTGTTTTATCAGGAAATCTTTTACAACTGTCCATCATAATTAACTGGTCTGTGGTTATATTTACTAACTAGACTCCAATATTGTGAACTACACATGTGCTTTTTTAATCAGATACCATGGGGAATTCTGTTATTTAACTGCTACTTGACATTAATGGGGGATTCGTGCTGAATGGAAAACGCCGAGTTGCTTTCCATTAAGCTTGATTTAATAGATAATAAAAAGTGCTGTGCTGTATGAAAAGTGGGGACATTACACGATGCAGCTCGCCTCTTCAGCTTGCTGAATTAAGCAAGCTTAATCGTGTAAAGGCACCTTAAAGCTATCACCTGGAAACCAAAATAATCATCAAATTATAATTAACTTCAGTATAAATAGGTGGACGAAACCCAAATTCGAATTTGACCTGTATTTGTTATATGAGTAATCCATATACCAAATTTGAAAATAATCAGATAACTAAAACTAAAGTTATTACATGGAAACCACAATAATCGGCAAATTATAAGTTGACAAGGACCATAACTCTGGCAAAAATGGGCAGACCATGCTCGAATTACAAGCTAAAATTTCAAAATTCACAAATATTCAAGTAAAATAAGGACTATAACTCTGGTAAAAATTAATCGACAAAACTTGTAGTAAGTATCCTGTACTACCACAAACTGTGCTAACACCATGCCAAAGGTCAACGAAATCCGATATTTAATACCCGAGTTACAAAGTGATATGTTTTGATGGACTGACGGACAGACAGATGGAGCCATCAGGTATATGCCCCGAATCTGCTACGGGTCAGGGGCATAATAAATGTATGCAGTGGATAGGGTACATAAACTTAATTTACGTAAAAATATTATTGTAATCTGCAATGATTTGTTAGGATTAGGAAAGAAATAAAGTAAGTGAAAAATGTGGTTGTACTTCTTTATTTCTAAAGGCGATAATTGAACTTGAATCATGATAATCAGTAATTGTGCATGCAGTGTTCAGTCAGTAGTAAAGCAAGTTCATATATGTAATTTTTTTTGTGGGCATCATGCCGATCTTTGTCCACCAACTTTGCAATATTCAGGCAACAACTACTTTTACCGAATGCAAGATAGTGAAAATAAGGATATGACGCCCTGTAAACTGTTCCCCGAGCTGAGAAATCTGCACAGATAGGTGATGGACATAAGGCCAGATAAACAAATGGACGGATGCAGATAATCCAATATACACCTGCCATTTTTGTGGGTATAATTATAGCAGAACCTGAAATTAAACTTTCGTTACAGAGTCACTTGCTTATTACTTTACTGAGTGTGTATATAGACAAAAGAGTGTAGATAATATTTTTACAGTAATGCCCTAAATAATCGACTCCATAACCACAGCTAAATTACGGGGTAATTTTTCATGATTTAGTCGGAGATATGGCTTGTTGCCATTCATCGGAAAGATCTCAGTGAGAGCTTTCCGATGAATGAAAACAAGCCATATTTCCGACTAAATCCTGAAAAATTACCCATAATTCTGCTATGGTTAAGGAGTCGATTATTTAGGGCATCACTGTAGTTAATTTTCTTGGCTGTGCAAAGAATGAAGCCTGGAAATATAAGACCAAAATAAATTTAAGCTGTGTTTCCCTTATCCTGACCGACAGTGTCCAAACCTGCCAACCTTTGATTTTGATAAACGCAGGTGCACAGTTTATTGGGCACCTGATTTTGGATCCAGGAGCGTAATTTTGCTTTGTTGCACCTAACGGGAAATATAACTTATAACCGATGCCTGTGCATGTAAACATGTATATACTACACTCAAATTATAAAATAACATTGTTTTGTGCTATTTCAAAAAAATAAAACATCAAGCAGATTAAAAGTGTTCATTGTTGGTTTACTTCAACAAAAAGTTCCTTCCTGGAATCGTTTTATACCACACCGACACAAGGGAATACTGATATGGCGAATTGGTAATCCATACTGTTTACTCTTTCCTGTTTCGTACAGACTGGTGTCTGTTTCATTGTTGACTCGGAATCTATCACTATGTGCTTACAAATATTGAACGATGACGTCGTAAATTGATTGTTTTAACAATATTGTCTCTTTGATACTGACCAATACGTGTTAAAAACAACACTTCAACGTATAACCTATGCTATGACTTCTATGACGATCGTTGCTGCATTTTATTAGTTAATTATTGAGTAATCTTAACCAAGATTGTGGTTTCGTGTAACTTTGTGTGCACTACTTTTCAATTCCAGGCACACAAAAGCAATTGTATGCCTCATAATCGAAGGACTGCCGACCCTCTTCCATTGTATCAGTTTTGGGGGGAAATATGACCCATTATTCTGACCGCCCCATACTGATAATTTATTGA
Source organism: Siphonodentalium dalli (assembly GCA_032622095.1). Lineage (NCBI taxonomy): Eukaryota > Metazoa > Mollusca > Scaphopoda > Gadilida > Siphonodentaliidae > Siphonodentalium > Siphonodentalium dalli. Next base: position 157,697,816 of record CP136061.1, on the reverse strand, counting down.
GTTTGTTAGTATATTTTAACAATAGTTTTTACCGAAAACTTTTTTTTGTTCCGCATCGACAGTTGGAATGTTCGTTCCTGGCACCAAATGGAGGCATGTGCTTTTGTTTTGGTGTCACATGCTCTTTATTTTGTGTTCTAATACATCAACAATGACAACTATTGCTTGCCATTGTGTATTGTCCATGATTGTTGTGGTACAGAGAGATGCCAGGTGTTGAAAATGGTGGGGTATTTATCAAGAGATTATTGGCACCTACACCCTGAAAAGCAGACCAATGCAAAGAACCCTGGAAAATGAAATAAAATGGAAACATCGCCAGCCTGTCACTGATTTGTTTTGGCCCTGTTTATAGTGGAAACACAGCTTCAGTTTATTTTGGCCTAATTATATGTTCCGTTTTGAGATGCAATCCATAGAAACTGGGGTCCTGTACATAAATTAACCGAAAGAAAAAATATGCCTACTTGCCAAAAGTGAGAAAAGAAACATGTACAGACAGACAATTATATGTAGTAATTAACTGCTTTGTCGAGGAAAAAAACAAACAGATTATATTAACCCGGATGAAGAACCAAATTATATTATAGGCTTCTAGTAAGGTAAAAGTGGGTTCTGAATTTGTCATTTTCACATGTCTTCATGAATCAGTTTACTGATACTCATAATGTCAAAATATTGATCCGGTTACCCACGATTTAAAAAAAAAAGTTGAACAGTATCTTTTAAATGTTGAAACTTTATAGTGCTTCGTTTTACTTTCAAAATACCAATAAATTTCCCCAAGCTACAACATGCTACCTACTTCAGATCATGTACAAAACACCAGTTGACAGGAATAATATCTCATTTGTTTTATTCTTCAAAGTATGGGCTTGAGACATGTGGAGCATTGTGGGAACTTAATGGATAAGGTATCACTTTATTACATGTTAATTTGCAGATGCAACATTATATTAATATCAGTTTTATACTCCTTTTTGAGGAATCAATGCCTAAACCTCAATCCTTAAATAATTCCAGATCTCTCTATATCTTATGAACCCTTGTGTGTTTGTCTTCTTATAATAAACTAAATTGATCATCATTCTGAAAACGTTCAGCAGCAAATTGAAAATTATCTCAGCACGGGTTATATTATGTTAATAGTTAGCAATAAACAAATGGAAACTTAAAAGAGATTTCATAAAATTTAAACACAAAGCTAAAGCTTGAAACACCACATCGTTATTCAGTTTTGAAAATTTGCCTACCGACTTGATAAACTGTGTAATCATAATTATTATTCGATTCGCGTTGTAATAACATGTCCAAACAGTTCACTTTGACTGAGGTGTTTTAACCCTTGATATCCCAGTGTTTTGTATCTGATTATATGTTGGTGTTTGTACTGTCTGTTTATCATAAACCGGTCATGCAATTTGTATGACCAGCCACGGCTGTGGTGACGAGTTAACCTTTTCAGCCCAAATTCCAATGTATATTTTTTTAACTAAATGAGAGAACCCATTCATGAATAAAAGGGTGAACCATAGATTAACCATTTATACTAAATATTCATAAAAGAGTAGTTCCCATAGGAAATGTTCAGATAATAAGTTCAACAAATGACCATAGTCTTTTGTTGAACATATCTGAACATGTCCCACCAAAGAATATGAATCCTTACGCACTTTGTCTGTTTGTCATCTGCTTTTATTACATGAACACCCCACCAAATGAATAATAAACCTTTCCAATGTGCACTTTTATAACTGAATTGGAGAATCCATTCAGTATAGTTGGGGTTAATAGCGAGTTTGCGATTTCAAACCGGTATGTATACGGGTACGTATACGGGTAGCTACCCGTACCTGTACACGTTTTGAAATCGCAAACTGTTTCACGGGTAGAATTCAACACGACTGGTAATGTATAATGAGCCAACTGCAACAAAATTGATATATGCTATATAGAGAAATTGTTATTCGCATTCGCTTTATTGGCCGATATTATAATACTTATACCGTTACGGAGACGATGGGCCTCTGGATAATCAGTTACATTCATCAGGGACGAGGCGGCAGTGCATGGGAAGTGGTTGGGGTTTTTCTTTCACTCATTGTGGTAACATTTTCTATTGGATTTAACAAATGATTTTATTGACTGATCGATTGTTGACTATAACATAAATGAAATTTTCAGACTGAGAAAATAGGTTATGGTAGCTCTAATATACAATCAAATTTTCCAACTAATATTCGGTGTAAAGTGTACTATTTTATACTCAAATTCTAAGCCTACATGTAGTATAAGACCGAAGTTCCCCTTATATTAGTAGAAGAATATTTAGTCACGCATATTAAGTGTCGGGTTGGAATTTTACAGCAGATAATATGCTCCCTTCTTATTTATCCCATGAATTGGAATTTTGGTGTTGATCTAAACCCAGAGGTAGTTTAAAAAGTCAACTTGGAAACGACAAAGAGCGTTCAATAATATTCCATTCGGTATATGGTTTGAATAAAGAGCGTTTTCTTCACTTCTGTGTGAAACTCAGGAAACAGATTAAACTTCCTAGTACTATAAGACTTTTTGCAGAGTATAAGTTCTATATATCAGTACTTCGTGTCTCTATCAACCTACATTATCACCCACATCAATACTCATCATTCTTGAGGTTCAAATGCACCATGTTCGTTGAAAGGTTAAAATCTATTAAAGTCAGAAATCAGTCACAGCCCATGCACATACGACAAAGTAACTAAACGGTTGTATCCAAAAGTGTAATACATGTATAGGTATAGGATAATGGCTGGAAAAAACCATACATTATTTCAGCAAATGAGTCCAAATCATCACCTCCCATCAGAATGGATTAACCAACACTGCTGAGTTGTTCCATGTGGTCGGCCCTGTTAATCCGTGCATTGGCGTGACATCTTAACACATTATCAACGTCATGGATTTGGATTTGACGGCGAATTATAAAGTGAATGATTGATTGGTGCAGGTGGTATATGCTTGCGATTCGAGAAATTTTAACAGTATGAAAATTCAATACCTTGATTTTGAAGTTAGACACCCCCCACCACGAGTGAAAAGCCTCTGTCATATGTATGTCCCTTCTGCTCCAGCTGCCAGTCAGAGCACCATTATACTTGAAAATCATTGTATGTGATATTTATGGAGGCACGGGCTCAGTAAAAGGGTAAATTGTTTCAAATGTGCTTTCATACATATACATACAAGTCGTATCAAACAAAATCGTTCACATTGAAATAACTATCCAGAAAGTTTGATGTTGAGCATCCGTTATTAAAATAATGGACCGTTGTTTGTAAAATAATATAAATGTATTAACCGGACATGGTGAACACACCATGGTTATGTTCTAATTTCCATGGCATACTAATGCCTATATATGTGTGAGGGTTGAGACTGTATCTAGTACAATCTACTCACTATCTTAACCATAATCTGTCATTACTGGAGAGAACACAGTTGTTACTGAAACGATTGGCTTTCCGTAGTTAGCTATTAAAGTGCCAGAAGCCGCCTAGATAGTTTGGACATAAAATGAGGTTTAACTGAAAGCTGTATTAATGCGATTTGCGGATGATATCTTGAAATAAATAGGTTAAAGCATAGCTGACTGATATTTCACATAATTCGTGTACTTATGGGTGAGAAAACCGTAGTGAAAGATTACTGGTCAATGGGACACATCTACCCGTTCCAAATTGATATCGCTGTATATGCTGCATTGAAAGTATGCAAGTGACCATGATGAAGTTCACCGATTTGCCCGTACCCGTTCCCGTTGGATGGGTATCGCAAACTCTCTAAAATCTTAACAACTGGGACATAGGCAGCAGAAAGGATCTAAAAGGTTAATATGATTCAACAATCTGGAACAGTAGGTAATGTCACATAAATCACTAATATTTGGTTAGTCAGAGCAATCTTCATAAACAACTGAAAGGCAGCACCGATGTGGCATGTGGACCCAGTCACATAAATCACTAATATTTGGTTAATCTGAGCAATCTTTATAAACAACTGGAAGGCAGCACCGATGTGACATGTGGACCTAGAGCCCGACAAAAATATAACCACTTTATAAACAGTGTAATTCGCAACTAATTCTTTCAACCCAAAAATGACGAAAAAATAAATGTATCATTTAATATCTCAGGTCACAATTAATCACTAGCGAATAAAACCAATAGAATAAGGGAGCATCAATGCTGAGATAACGCAACCATTTTATGGTTGTATCATAGAAAAATTGCGCTGACTTTGGCCAAATAAATAAAAAATCTGTGTTATTAGACACCTCACTCGTCACTGATTTTTCTTTTAAAATCCCTCATCAAATATTTTTTTCAATATTTTCTGTTAGAAATAATGGATTTGAACCATGAAAATATTGTTATGTTTCCGGTGAATGTTTTCCAGATTTTGAGAATCGTAACTCAATTGCAATAATTTTATCTGATGTATTAACTGCTAGATGTAAGTATTGCATGTGAGTGATGTGACTGTAACGTGTAAAAGGTATGAGCGATCAGGTTGACAGAAACAAGTTTGATTCCATTAACATAAAGTTTAGCCACTTTAAATTTTGGTAATACCATAAGTAACTAAGCAATATGCAAATCAAAATGTAAAAAAGGCTTAATATTACAGAAATAACTTACAGTCGAAATCTCCTGAAAATTGAAGTATGGAACAAAATTAAAGTGAATTTCATTTTTCTATTGGATGGGAACTTGTGAGCATAGCAATTGGGTGACTAACAGAATACTTACAGGTGTTAAACAAAAGCAGATAAAACAAGTCAGTTAGAAACCTAAAACATTAACCATAATTTTAAACTTGAAAATTAAAAACTAGAAAATAAAAGAGATAAACTAAAACAGAAGAACTTTCCTTAAAGTTGAATTATAAAGGTAGAAATTGTATTAGTTTTCAGTCAGTCCAAAGATATGCCAAAAGAGCTAGTTAATAAACAAGTAATTAAAGTGTTAGTAATAATATTTTAAAAAGTAAAAACAAAGCAACAGCTTACAAGAGAACTCACCTTATTGAAATAAAATAATTATGCATAGCTAATATGATAGTATAAACAGGGTTTCCGCCAGGCCGGCTGCGGGGCCGTCGCCCGGACCCATTCCCCCTGCCGACCTTTGCCATGAAATCCCGCTCATACACAAATAAATGACGTTATTAAAAACTTATTCAGTCTTGTCTGTCTCGGCAGGCTATATATGATATCTAACCTTATTTTCATTAATAATGACCAAATGGAATCGACACATTCCATCTTCAGAAGAAAAAAAATAACAGCATGAACAAACCATAAATAGTGACACCCCACAAATAGTTCCACGAGGATTCCCCCACGTGATTGGTGGGGAATTCCCTATCAGGGGAGATATCATTGGTTCAATTTACATCAGAGTATGGGAACGTGGATCATAAAAAATGCCTCATTTATTATCTTGACATGAATATTGACGAGGCGTTTGGACTAATTTATTCATCATTATTCCAACTTGTATAAACGAGAGGCCGATCACGATCGGCAGATGTTTAACCCATACCTTGGCGATAGCGATTAGCTATTTTTATAAATTTTATAAATCCTTACATCAACCTTTTCATGAGTGCTAAAGTTTCAACAATTCACACTTAATATAGTGATCATGTGACAAATATTTAGTTATCACATTGTGTCAACAGGATTGGCGGAGGGTGTTAATATTTTTAAGCAAATAAACCAAATGACCCTCACTATGCAGGTTAGGGGTGTGTTCTTGTCAACTATGCCAAGAACTACATGTATAAACATAATCAATGGAAATATTTGAGTTATCAAATCGGATAGAATAGGGTTAATCTTACCCAAACTAATGAACTGATAAACACAAAATAGTCTATACAAAGCATGTCATTGGATTTAGAAACCCATACAATAAGTCAGTCTCAAGAATACTAGCACCATTAATATTACCCTGGAGCCCAAATGCAATTGAGGGAATTTCAAAATAAGACATTTCCTCTAATGATGAATATATAATTGGTGATTTATTGAAACCCTTACTGAACTTGGATCAAAGTGAAATGGATAATATTATATCTGTCTATCGCATAATATGTGTCTATGGAATGGTTTAATTTTAATCCCAAATCCATGCAAATCAAAAGTGGATCACCATCAACCTGGACATAATATAGGAGAATGATCAAATGAAAAGCATCAAAACCATATGATGTGTGGAGAGGGTTAATCATTTGCAATGACATCATATCATGGAACTGGGAATGTGTGGATTAATTTTTGTCTAAGATAAGACAACAGTGTATGTAGACAACAATGTCTGTAAATCATCCCTACAAAGTAACAATGGACTATTCCAATTTAATATTTTAGAATAGGTGTCCTATAGTGTTTACATAAACTTTAGTAATGAACCTGTTTCAGTAAAGGGGTTAACTTAATATTGCACAGAAAACAGAACTCCACCAGATAGCCATCAATCAATTTGACATTAATATGATAACAAATCCTGCCAGCCAAGAGTACCACTATCAGGCTTTATAGCATGTCCCTAGTGATAATTAACTCATTTCAACTACACACATCGTCTGATAGATATGTTCTCTTAAAATTCCCAGCAGTAATTACTTGAATTATAAAGGGTCATAACTCTGTTAAAATATATCGGATCAAACCCATATTCGAACTCGATCTGTATTTAGGGGTGATAAATTCATATACCAAATTTGGTGCTGATCAGATGAAAAATGTTTAGAGTCATAGCAGCTTGGGTGAATTCTAAGTAAACATAAGAGTGAAAAGGGGTTAATTAAACAATACCAAAAACCATACAAATGAAGAACATGCTAAGAAAAACCTAGGTAAGAAATATGAGGCAGATCAGAAGAAATATGTTCAACTTATTGCATTGGATAGCATGTGTGTAAAGGGTTAATTATTTTCTAAACCGATCAACCAATCAATACCAAAAACTATACAGATGAGGGGCATGTCATCATAAACCTACATATCAAATATGAACACAATCGGACAAAATATACTTCGGTTTTAGCATCGGATTTTTGTTTTTTTAATTTTATTTTTGAAAAAAGGGTCATAACTCCTTTAAAATAAATCGGATCAAACCCATATTCGAACTCGATCTGTATTTTGGTCTGAGAAACTCATATACAAAATTTGGTTCCGATCGGATAGAAAATTTTTGAGTTATCGCACCATGCGTAAAGTGTCCACGGACAGACAGACAGACAGACAGACATACAGACAGACGGACGGACGGACGGACGGACACACGACGAGTGGTCAATCCGGACGTCGACATTATGTTTACCATACTATGGTATGGGTAAACATAACGAGAGGCCGATCACGATCGGCAGATGTTTAACCCATACCTTGGCGATAGCGATTAGCTATAACTGATAATTGGTCAAAGATATGATCACAGTAATACATATATCAGTACCTAACTTAAAATCAAAAGGTCAAATAATTTGTCTTAAGAAGGGGTTAAAGTAATTGGGGTGGGGGAGGAGTCGTTTTAAATCTCATAACTCTGTCCCTATTCACACAAGAACCTCTCACTGTGAGATCCAATTGTTTAGCCATTAATAAATTTGACAGATAGGATAAACAATTATCCAGCCAGCAGGTTGTTCATCTTTACCTTCATACAACCACCCCCTAGAGCTATGTAACATGTGTCATCACTCAATTAATAACAGATTTTGCTTGGAATGACATCTATTAAAGGTATTCTCATACTCTGGATATTGGATGTTCACATGTCAATTTATTGATATCATTATATTACATGCAACTATTGCAATAAAATCTTCACATTTTCAATACAGGACATCACACCTTATTAATGGAATACAACTAAAACAAATTAGTGTCAATGACAATTTTTTTTTTTGAATTAAATAATTTTTTTATTATTATAAAAGTTTTTTAATATTTGTTTATGTTAAATTGAGCGAGGAAATTCAATCTAAAAAAATATGAAAAATCCAAATTTCAAATTAAAAAAAATAAGAAGGGTCATAACTCCTTTAAAATAAATTGGATCAAACCCATATTCAAACTCGAACTGTATTTTGGGATGAGAAACCTATATACAAAATTTGGTTCCGATCAAATAGAAAATGTTAAGAGTTATCGCATTATACCTAAAGTGTCTGACAGACAGACAGATATAGATGGACGAACAGACGAGTAGTCAATCCGGACATTGACGCTATGTGTACCATACTATGGTATAGGTACACATAAAAAGTTTTATCTCATGCAGAGTTCAGGAAAAATACATCAAACCTGGTGTGCCCCTTTAATTTTTCAATTCACATATGTAATCAATTGAAATCAATGTCGAAAAAGCTTTCCATTAATATATAGATAAAACAAACTAGACCTACAGTACTAAAAGTGTTATGAACAATTATTTTGTTCCCATAGACTGATACAGAGCTCTCAAGTTTTTAAAACTTTGAAAACCAAAGTTGTCTTCCCATGAAACCAACAAAATTCCAATGGTAATGCTATTAAACAATGAAACCAGATTATGCCTTTAAGATGAAATTTAAATAAGGGAGCATGTCAAAACCTCTTTCGCATATGTGAAAATATTGTCGATAATGTCGAAAAAGTTTTGACGTAATTGACGTAAATGTGCAAAAACGAAATGTCGGAAATGACGAAAAATAATGCGATAACGTCGAAAGCGACTGGCCATAAAAGTGCGATAACGTCGAAACCACAACAGACCAAAATTTCCGTAAAATGTCGAAACTTTCGACAACGCGAAAGTCGCGACGTCGAAACATTGATCGATATTCGCAAACGATGAAAAGTTAAAACATCCATACGATGTTGTCGCACTTCATAAATCCACGCATTTATTTTTGCCTTCTGCGTAATCAGATGCCAGCTGAATTTTTATTGGCTGTCAGCCAAAGGCCATACAAACAACTCTATGCGTTTAACACACAAGTACAATGACTTGACAATTCGACTGTTTTGATAGCTATGAGTTCGCACAAGGCCTAATTAAACAATAGTCAACCCATTCCAAATGTGTGAAGGGGTGACATTTAGCAAAAGGCTATACAAACATATAGGTCTACTGACATATAATGACGTATATACCGGTCCTTCACAACTATGCGTGAACTGTGCGACAGTTTTGTTGTTGCCGTGATGTCTTCTCAATTAGTGAACAATGGTTTAACTCGTTGGACAAAATCAACACATCTGATATATAAAATTCCAAAATGAAGCGACTTGATGTCATAATATCAGTTCGATCATGGCTAGAAACAGTGATGAAATCGAATAGATCTATCGGTAGCGGACATATACGCAGTTGGGAAAATATTGGACCAGCAGTTTACACAGGTCGACAGTACGAAGAAGTTAGGGTTTTCACAACCCCAGATATCACACATCTAACAGAAAAAAGATGAAATCACACAGAAATTTGAAACCAGCTGCACCCACCCACAACGGGAGCGACAACGGTCCATCCACATGATCCAGCATTTGAAGCAATAGGCCCGATATAGAACAAGCCCTCATCACATTGTATCAACGCCAGACATATATAGAGCCATACCCCCTAAGTTCATTGTTTTATAATGGTATGATATCCATATTTTTATTATTCATTCAATAAAGAATCGAGAAAAACATAACACTCAACTCCTCTGTCAGTCAATGCTACCCACAAACGAAACTAGGATTGGCCTGGGAAATTAGTGCTAAAAATAGCACAACATAACATGATTGTGCAATTCGTGGAAATTCCAAACTATTATATAATATGTTTTGTATTGACTTAACTTTGTCGCATCTGATCGCTGATATATATTGAATAAAATGTGTAGATTTGAAATAAAAGTATAAATGTCGCCGACGAATTAATCATGATGACGCTGCGCTTCCGATATCTAACAATGATTTCATACGTATATTGCGAAAATTAAAGCATTGTTTACGACTGTCCGACGATGCCGTAAACACCCTGATTTGCGTCCACATTAAAATATGTGTCTGGTCTAGAAAGACAGATTGAAACTGTAGAAATTAACTCTACGTGGCATACAGAAAGTATACTATAAATCGGGGTTGTGGAATAATTTATTGTCGTCCACGGCTGTATTCTTTTATTCATAATAGTTCGCACATTTAAATGGTGACGGTTTACCCAAAGTGAAGACAAGTTACATAATCACACACAAAAACAATTTTCGAAATCAAAATTTGCATTGTTTACGGTACCACTCTGCAGTATTAATGCGACGGTGTAGCAATTATTGCTCGAGATTTAGGGGGACTTCAACCTGTACTGTAATATGTACTGTAAACCAGTGATGCAATATCACTGCTATTAACCCACGGATTTGCGGGCACCGTGTGATATAAAAACGTAGGAAATGATTGTGTTGGTCTATCCTATTATATAAATTGGGTCTGGGTATAATTTATTTGGGACTTTAAATAATCTTCTATTAATAATAGTTTATTATTAAACGAAGTTTGAATTGTCCGATATTAACCAAATCGGAGATTTCAGTAGATCGGAGAAATTTACATTTATAAACTCCGATCAAATCGGAAATGTTTTCATATCGGCGAATACTCCGATTAAATCAATGGAATTCTTATGATAAAAACTCCGATCTGAGAAATTTCAGCATGGACACCGACATCTTCCCGTTCGCGACACATCAGTATAAAACTGCGACTATGGAGTATTTATTGAACACAAACTGTCACTCCGATCTGAGAAATTTCAGCATGGACATCGACATCTTCCCGTTCGCGACACATCAGTATAAAACTGCGACTATGGAGTATTTATTGAACACAAACTGTCCTGCCAATCATATCGACACAACAGCAATATTGACGGATTTAATGCTGCGATCTTGACGAAAACAAACACTGCGAAAATATGTCGAAACAGAACAGCGAACATTTGAGCAAAACTGCGATAATTGCGAAAACATCGAACCAAGACAGCGAAAATGACGAAAAATTGACGAAAACGTACAATGTTACGGCGTGCGATAATGACGAAAAAACTCCGATAATGTAGAAAAAACGACGTCAATGACGCCACATTTTTCGCACTTTTTTCGCATTTCTTTCGCATATGCGAAAGAGGTTTTGACATGCTCCCTAACCATGCATATAAAATATAATAGTATAAACATTCCACCTATGATATGGCCAGAGATACTTATAGAGTATAAAGTATATCTGATACAGCCAACACATCTCCTAGCAGTTAATTAACTCAATACAAGATAACCAACTTCATGGTATTGTAACTGGATACTAACTCTGTGTGAGAAGACACAAGAGAGAGACAACTTCATGGTATTGTAACTGGATAATATCTCTGTGTGAGAAGACACAAGAGAGAGACAACTTCATAGCATCCTGAACCTGATTTATTAGATACTATCTAAACAGTGCCACCTGTGTATCTTTGATATATTTTAGCGATGAATAAAATAATCAAAGGGCCATAACTCCAGTAAAAAGTACCGGATCAAACCCATATTCGAACTTGATCTGTATTTTGAGTTGAGAAACTCACATACAAATTTGTTTCCTATCAGTTGAAAAATTGTTGATTTATCGAAGCATTCATGAATTCTATGTCAAAGGGCCATAACTCCATTAAAAAATATCGAATCAAACCCATATTCGAACTCGATATGTATTTTGGGTTGAGCAACTCACATACCAAATTTGGTTATGGTCAGATAATTTCTTTTTGAGTTATGGCAGCATGCATAAATTCTAAGTTGAAAAAGGGCCATAACTCCGTTAAAAAAACTCGGATCAAACCCATATTCGAACTCGATCTGTATTTGGTGCTGAGAAATTCATATACAAAATTTGGTTCCGATCAGATAGAAAATATTTCAGTTATCGCACCATGCGTAAAGTGTCTACAGACAGACAGACAGACGGACGGACGGACGGACGGACTAACGACGAGTGGTCAATCCGGGCAACGACACTATGTTTACCATACTATGGTATGGGTAAACATAAAAATGTGCATAATTTGAGGCATGAGGAAACACACAAATATCGTACCATTTATAGTAATATAAAATTGCGACTTGGCTTACTGTTGTTTTAGGGCAATGGATCGTTAATTTGGTGGTTGCCTCATTGTCGCGAACTGAAGCATGAAAATGCTTGGGCTAATGGCGATCATCATAAAAGAATCTTTGTGCAACATACACAAGTTCGCGGCTTCGCGTCAATGCCCCATTAAAGAATAACACGCTGACCATGCATGCCCTCATTCAGAGTAAGAGTTTCTCTAATGCTCATTCCCGGGCTGGCTTAGATAATCATTCCGATGTGACGTTATACAGGAGAAGTTTCCAGACATGTGCAGTTAACTGTGTCACAATAATAGAGATAATCATAGCTATTATACTGCAGTCATTGAATATCATGCACATGTCCACAATTATTAGTCAGGTCAAGGACGCCCAATGTTTTGCTGCTCTTTTGCAGTTGAATTATCATATACTAATACATATAATTTGATATAAATGTGTGAGACATGGAATAAAATAAAGACACACAGACACAGTGAGAATGGGTTTGTTTATTTCTTTTTTTTAATATCGGATTTATCATCTTTTTAGATTTAGTTTGCGCCGGCATTTTGTCTTGTTGCTTACCTGTGATCGCCGTTTGTTTCTGAAAATCCTGATGAAAAATGCCCCTCATGACATACCGATCCATAAGTCGCAGGAAGTTTTTAATAAGGGAAATTGGGTTAGAAAGTTGCGACTTATACATCGGCCGGTACGGTAAATGGCGAAATTACAGATAAATCGGTCTTCATATATTTAATTATTTACTGGGTTTCCCCCATAGCAGCTACCGGACCCATTCCCCCGACCCCTAGCGGAAACCCTGGTATAAACCAAACGAAACAAAAAACTATGAAGCTTGTGTATTATACACGTGTATCCAGCGCATATACACAAGCAAAACTTGTTTGTCCTTTTGAAACGACACGACATTGCCAGCGTTTTCGTTGACTGTATATGAGGTCTATGTAAAGCGAAAAATATAATGCAAAGTCGAAAATGAAAAAGTGTCTAATTCTGCCCTTGGTCAACCCTCATGACATGTGGCCCAACAGCAACATAAAATTGACAATATAAACCATTATTATCAATGCCAATCAAACACCCGATGTTAGAAAATGATGACCCAATCAAAATAATAACGCCATAGCATGAAATGTAGGATTAGGATTAATCGATTCCTTAACCACAGCAGAATTATGGGTAACTTTTCAGGATTTAGTCGGAAATATGACTTGTTGCCATTCATCGGAAAGCTCTCAGTGAGAGCTTTCCGATGAATGGCAACATGCCATATTTCCCACTAAAAATCCTGAAAAATAAGCTACAATTCTGCTGTGGTTAAGGAACCGATTATTGAGGGCATTACTGTAGCCTGGGGTAATCAGTGAGAGCTTTCCGATGAATGGCAATAGTTTAGAAAGTTATAAAACAATTGGTTTGTATTCCAAGGATACTTTTACCTTATACTACGAGAAAGCATAGCAAATCTTAGAAAATTTGTCTATCTTCTATTAATGATTGTTTTACATATTATTCATATTGTATTTTTATATATGTGAATTATATTGCTGAAATTTTAAACCAGCTTGTTCAGAATCTTGATACACTAAATTATAACCAGCAGTTTATCTTGTCTTTACTTATTGTCAATAAAACAAGTCATGAAACCATGTGCCCACTGAGGTGAGGTGTCAAATAATAGTGTTGGAGAAAATTTCTGAACATCACTTTTCTTTGGTAAAAAGACAGATTGAAATAGCAATCATCACTGTTATTGATTTCAACTAAAAAAATCACCCATCTATATTATGAGTCACCTTAGAGTTTATAGTAGAAGCTGCAAATGGTCACAGTTCAAACAGCATCATCAGGATACGCAATATTATATGACCCTATACGATCAATGTAACTCATTATTCTGTATCTTGATTCACTATTTGTATCTACCATCACTAATGGACTAGGAGGCCGTGGATACAGACAATATTTTGCATGTGCATTGCTTGAGAATTTTCTGTGGATACATACATAATACACAAGCTTTGTACATCTCGGTGAAAGAAGGTATGCATTAGTAAGATTACCTGGTGTGGGTTCATCAAGCTGTGGTATGTCAGTAGTAGTAGTTACAGGTGGAGTGGCTTTAGGCATGCTTAAGCCCAAACCACCAACCAGGTCACCGAAAGCATCTGATTTAGCACCACCTGCTGTATATTCACATATCATGTTAGTAGCAAGAGAAGCCAGACATTAGTAAATCTTCATATAATTTAAGTTAAGATTAGATTAGTATACATTTCAAGTACCATATTTCCAACCAATATAGGCCAATAATATAAAACCAATTCAAGTTTAATTTCATTCATCATTGTCAGATAAGGAAAATCTCAGAAAATATAAAAATATCCATATTTATAACAAGAGCATTGCTAGGGCGTGGCAACTAGTTATTATCAATATCTTCACTCACAAATTGCACTTGAAGCTTGAAGAAATCATGCATTGCTATTAATTCAAAGCATTCACTGGTGAATCCATCTATTAACTCTTTAACCCTTTCAGTGCCAAGTCCGATTTTTGTATCAACCCATATTTTCTTGATCATTTTTCAAATTTATTGATTATAATAATGTGATGATACATTGATGGAAAGAGCTCTTAGAGCTCTTTCCATCAATGTATCACATTATTATAATCAATAAATTTGAAAAATGATCAAGAAAATATGGGTTGATACAAAAATCGGACTTGGCACTGAAAGGGTTAAAACTTAATACTGCCGAACACCTGGTGTCGTGATTTGACGTTGCTACCCTACTCCCTCATGACTTGTTATGATGTGTATACTAATTCCCAACTGTTTAATTAAAATATCATGTCAAATTCTTCATTGGCTGTCTGCAACGTTTTGCATGAAAAAACAAATATGAGAGAAAGTTTAGTTTATAGTGGAACTTTTAATACATTTATCTTCCAGTAAATTACACATGCAGTGTATGTTGGGCATTAATGGTTCAGTTCTCAGCTCTGAACATGTGCGTCTGGAGGACTAACTCTAAATTCACACAATGCAACGCAACTTTTACCTACTTATTTTAACCGTATATATGATGATCTTAACAATAAAACTTGGTTTTAAGTATTTATTCTAACATGTATAAATGTGAAAAAAGGAGGGATATCCTGAACAGAACAGAAAAGAACACAATGTTAGAATAACATTGCATTAGTGTCAGGGAAAATCAGTCAGAATTTACTGACGAACACCACGACATTCACAAGCTATTTTAGAGTAGGGTTCATAACAAGACAGTCAATGACTGTGGGTCGCTCACCAGACTGTAAAGACTGAGACTCTGAAGACTACAACAGTCAGTACTTGACAAAATCACTTAACCCTTTACCCAACAGAACGGCCCTGTGCCAATGCATTCTCTTATATATGCGAGTCGACCATAGGTCGCCTCGCATATATAAGAGAATGCATTGGCTTAACACATATTAAAAATGATAAAATTGTCAAAGAATGTAGAAAAATATTATTAAAATTGTTAAAAAATGTAAGAATTTTTTTTAAATTGTTAAAGAATGTAAGAAAAAATGGTAAAAAGTGTTAAAAAAAAGATTTTTTTTAGGCCAATGCATTCTCTTATATATGCGAGGCGACCTATGGTCGACTCGCATTTATATATAAGAGAATGCATTGGCACAGGGCATAACTGTAACCATCACAATGTGGTCAATGAACCGGTTCCAATGATATCCATATTTGTATGGTGTTATTGAGACAGACCGAAGATATTTTAGACTGTTGAAGCTTTATTTGGGCGTTTTTGGCCGTTTTGTTGGGTAAAGGGTTAAAACAAATAGTTCTAAACATGGACAAAGCAGGAAGTTCTCAGATGAGCAGGGCTCTTCACCTTGAAATTTCTAATTGCACACCACTGACAAATCACAAACCCTTACCCTTTTTAAAGAAGACAACTATACCACTGTACTAAGTTCACAAAAATCCTTTAGCACATCCCTCTTAGGTTAAATTTTACAACTGGTACCAGCACTTCAAGCTCTCAAACTTTTGAAAATTACCAATCTGACATCCCACATAAAGTCAAAATTTGTGTCCAACAGTTTAAATTGAAGTAGGAACATATGAACTGTTGGTTTAAAAACATACTGGTTGGAAAATCAATTAAAACAATGAGAACAATTCTAACCTATTTTTGGTGTGAGAATCTAATCTACAACTAATGTTGAATAAGGCATGAAATTTTCAAAAGTCCACCCCCTCTACATCCCTCCCCATTGCCTCCAACATCGTCCCCACCAAGCAGCCTAGAAATCAATATTATTATACCAGTACAAAACAGCATAGATACAGGTAGGGAGGGTGGGGGAAGAGTTAAATCTCTTATCTCTGCCCCTATTTGAACAAATGTGAATCCCCATCTATGAGATCCATTCATCTAGTAATTTCAAAGGGCAGATTTAAGAGTGGAAGTGAATTGATTTCCCTCAAAAGTTCCTAAAAAATGACCCTATTTGAACAAATCTGAACCTAAGGACCCTCCATACAGACAAACAGACAAATTCAATGAAACATACCCCAAATTTTTCTTTGAAAATCAGGGTATGATTTTACCTGGATAAGTGGTGGTTAAGAAAATAATATTGGAGCAGCCAAGTCTGAATTTAGGGTGTCGGACATTTGCAGAATGAGGTCCACAAAAGGTGAATTTAATGAGGCTATGCCACAAGGTGGGCTAGCATCACCGAATTCACCCACTGGGGACAGCATTCTGATTATGCCTCAACTGCCATGGGAAACCTAGGTACAGATTGAAGTCCTCCAGTTAAAGTTGTCGATGTACCCTCATTGAGCACCTCGATTATATTATGCATTTTATCTTCTGCAAATTAGGGGATATAGAAACTGAACAGAAGGGAAAAAGTAACTAAAAAATGTCAATTTGATACCCTAGATACTTCCCAGAAGATGAGGCATAAGCAGAATGAGGTCCCTGGAGGGAGTATTTGGTGATGCTAGCCTGATGTACGGGGTAGCATCACTAAATTCACCCTCTTCAAATGTCAGACACATTAAATTCAGACTTGGAAACAGAATTTTGTTTTTAATTTGATAATGGCAACAAACAGCAGTGCCAGTGTAGTTGTTTACACAAGCCTGTCCCAAAACATATGTTATTCTAATCGAAATTAATGACAATGACTCTCTGAAGCTAATACCTGACTGAGTCCTCTGGTAGATAATTATCTCTGCTTCTGGTAAGAGAGGTAAGTTGTGATATGATATGGGGTGGAGGAGCTGTTGGTTGGGGGTAAGGGTGGAGGTCTTGTTCATGTGGAGGGGGTGATGGTAAGTTTCCATGATTTCATCAAAGACTAAAGTTTCATAAATCGGCGGATGTTATAATGGTGTAAGTTTTTCAAATTTTATAACATGCTTTTAAAAAAATATGCTTAAAAACAACAATAAATCTTCTTTTTTTTTTAATTGAGCAAGGAGTTCAATCTGAATTTTGTTTAGTTTTTTTTTTAGTTATGTCACTGGCTCCGCCCACATTCAACACAGTGACCTCATTTCAACAAATCTGAACCAGTCACCCAAGGACCATTTATACAAAATATGAACCCATTCAGCCCAATGGAATTTGAGAAGAAGTTGTTTTAAGAATTACTATTGTGGGAAAGAGTTATGGTCCTAGCTTCGCAACTGTTTGACCTGGTGACTTCATTTGAACAAATCTGAATGTGAGTCACCTAGGGAACATCCTCACCAAATATGGACCCATTCGGGCCTATGGATCTGGAGAAGACGATGTTCAAATAATTGTTGACGGACGGATGGATGGACAGACGACAGACAAGGAGTGATGACTATAGCTCCACTGGAGACTTCGTCTCAGGTGAGCTAAAAACTGTGTGAGGTACTTGAGTTTGATGATGTGGTGTAACTATGGTACACAAGAGTGCGACTTAGCAAGCTAGTATTTTCGTGACTTTAATTAATTTCTTTAAAGTGTTTTCTTTTATTAATTTCAGAAACATTTGAACTTGATACAAAATTAAATAATACAGCTTAGAGTTAGACTAGGCCTCTTCCTGGTTCAACTCAAGCAGTGATGATATTGCAATCTATTTAATTATCGTACTGAGGTATCACGATTCGCCTCGGCAATCTTCGGGGGATCATAGAGAGGCAAGAATTATACTCTTGCGTTAGAAACCAAAATTTCTAAAGTTTTTTCTTGTATGTAGTAATAGCCATATCACAAAATTGGGCAACCAAGCTATTTGAATCGTTCGTAATATATTAATATCCCAACAAATGTCTTATATTCGTTACATACAAATTTCGTAACGCACACTTCATCGAAAAAAATTCTGATTTTGCTTCTTTGTAGTAATAGCCATATCACAAAATTGGGCAACCCAGTTATTTGAATCTTTCGTAATATATTAATATACCAACAAATGTCATATATTTGTTACATATAAATTTTGTAATGCACACTTAATCTGTCACCAAAGTCATCTCACTACATGAATTTGTTTTCTTAAAATCTCACAAAATGCATTTTGCACAGTTTTGTCATTTCAAAACATCACTGGGTTTTCGCTGTAAGTGCAACAAAAATTTAAATCGTTTTCATTTACTCGTAAATTGTGTAAACAATACGAGCGCCAATATATTCACAATTTCCACTTTTATGCCACATATCAATCATGATTTAGTCACAGAGTTAGGTCTGACTTCATGACAGTATAATTTTTTAAGCATTTGATTAAAATATTTGTTAGTTAAAACACATTTCGTAAATAATTCAAGCCAAGAGCAGAAAATTTCGTTGTTGCCAGGGAACTATTTCATTCATGCCGACATTGGGACTATTTGCCAATAAACCAATAACTTTTTTGGGAACTTTCCCAGTTTTATAAAACAATTCAAACTTCAAACCATTAATGTCACATTTAACACAGTCCATACAGCCAGTTATGCTCACGATGTGCACATATTTCTAATGTTCACATTTCAGGGGAAGGTCATTCTTATGTTACCTTGGGATGATTCCATTCATTACGCTGGGCTATAAAGATTATAGAGTTCTATAAACGTCATTAATTGGTGTTTTTGACATTATCCATTGGTATTCGCTGGAGTAATGTCACAGGTATTCAACAGACACATCAAATCACATCATTAGGTGTTAGAGTTAAACCATCATTCAATTTTTGAAAGAAGATATGTTGTGATAAATATGTTTTATTTTGTAATTTGATTTCTGTATCTATTTGGGTTTTTTTCATAACATGTAGCAGTTCAACCAAGATTCAAACATCAATCAATTTCTATACTGTCTCCATGATAACATTGTTAAGAATGGTAAAGCTAATGCAGTTCACAAATATTTCACCTGACTTCATAGTTATGCTTTGTGCCATTTTAAATTCCATATGAAACAAAGAACTGCTAATCTTGGAAAGCAGATATATATGGGAATGAGATTATAACTAAAATTCCCATCTACATATTGATTTCACAAGGAATTTGTTCTCTCCATCAAATTTGTATTCCTCAGGGAAGTCACATATTTGACTATGATGATTAATGAATTTCTTCACTGACAGTTCAAAGCAGCCAAGTCACCATTTCATATAAGGCATTAATAACATGCAAAAGCCCGAAAGCCATATTCATGCCTGTCATGTTAGTTTATCAAAGGAATGATAGCCATCACAAGAAATGTAAATTCATCCTGAATAAAACTTTATGAAAACAAAAAAACTTGTTCTCCTATGCTATTTTGTCTCACAGTGCAGTCATTGTAACAGTAACCAGACCTGTTGCCCTCAAAAAATATTTTCCGGGAGATTGGTCATGATTTTCCGTGAGATTGGGGTCACCATCCAGGAGATTTAAAATAATTAAATTCCTTTTGGATTTTTGTAATTTCAACAGAGAACAAAATTAAAAACATTTTTATCATCTATCACACAGAAACATGCAAGTTTGATAACAGATTAACAAACTATTCTTCAGGAAAACAGTTATTGTGTAGTTATACATTTTATTGTTTAATTTATAGAGAAAACACTGTAGGCTACGTATCAACAAAGGTAAACTACTTTCGGTTTCATTTAGATCTCACGAGATTTCAACTGTCATGTTAAAAAGTACAATTCAGGAATGGACTCGTAAAGTTTAAAATCTAGAACACATGTTTCTATTGAATTTTATCATACCAATAAAAATGATATTCCCTTATCTCCAGAGGGCCGTTAATTGAGAACAGGTCACATTTGTTCAGTCTGGTGTTCCGTTTCAACAGAAATTAGAATGTGTTTGTTGTTTTATTGTCCGGGTCCCTGCAGTGACAGCTGTGTGAGCAGTGTTGATTTTGCAACACCAGCTTAATTATTGGATGTTAATTGCCACAATGATGTTGCAGCCAGATACCATCCCCATGGGATGTGTTTGATAGCCTGTCTAATTATAGTACCTGTACTGATCAAAGATTTCAAATAAAAGACATTAATTTTGGTGATATTCAAAAGAGATATTCCGGAAGATTGTCATGTTTGTCTGAGAGTGCGGGAGATCATGCTCAAATCCGGGAGTCACCCGCATAATTAGGGAGAGGTAACAGGTCTGACAGTAACATTTAGTCCAAATATATCTCCATGAAGAATACTAACTTAATTTGGCTGTACTATCATAATTTTCAAAAAGGGCTGAGAAGATCTGATAGTAATAAGCAAAATGTAGAATGAATCTCTCTGAATTACAATGATTAACTGTTTCAACTGTTTGCACTTACACCAGAATAGCATGATCAACTGTTTCAACTTTTTGCACTTACACCAGAATAGCATGCTAAAGTTGAGGAATGTAAAGAGAATCAAATTGCCTGATATGTTCACTGATGAAGTAATAGATAATTAATTGTTTGTTACATGTAGACTTACCTGATGGAGGTTGAATAACTGGAGGTGGGGCCGGTTGAACAGGAACATTGCTCATCATTGTCTGGGGTAATAATTCAGGAGGTATTCTGGCTGGAAGAGCTGTCCCTGCTTTTGACTTGTCAACTAAATGCATAGCAATGCAGAATTCGTCACATGTTAAATTTCCGTCATTGTCCAGATCAGACAGAGCCCATATCTGAGCTAAATACTGTTGCGGCAAACCTGACTGCATAAGGATCCCACGGGCCTCCAAACCTGCAAATCATACAGATATCAGAAAATGAAGAACATATTGTGTGAATGTTTGCTTTATACTTAGCATTAAATAAGATTTTTTCTAACCAAATTGGGAAAGGAATGTTCCCACAAAAAAATAAGAAAATAAAATCATACTCTATTTTTGGTGCTGTGACATCACAATTAAAAAGGTATACAATGGAATGGTCTATTATTCATTTGGAGGGATGTTCAGGAAATAAAAGCAGACGAAAGACAGGCGAAATGATAATATAGATGTGCAGAAGGACTCATATTCATTGGTGGTAAATATTATGTTAATACTAGTAAGTTCAACAAATGACATATGGTTATACCCCTTATCAGAACATTTCCTAAGGGAACTACTCATCAATGAGTATTTAGTAAACAGCCAACAGGGGTAACAGTGGAGGACATAAACCTGTGACATCACTAGGCATTGTCCCAAGCAAGAAAGGTGAGGAAACGTTCAGTGTTGCCAAACTCATGTTTCATATATTATACAAGGGTTGAGCATGACGGCTTGGTCAAGTCTTTTTTCCCATATGACTGAATCTGTCCGACCGAGAATCACTAAAAATTTACAAACTGAAGAACCATAACTCAGGTAAAACAAAATTGAACAAAGATTCATATACCCAATATGAATGAAATCGGTTGACATTTTTTATAAAATTGCTAAAAATTGACAGTAACTCAGGTAAAAACAAGACAGTCAAAGACTGTGGAGTCGTTCACCAGACTGAAAATACTGATAAGACTGGGACTCTGGAGACCACAACAGTCAGAACTTTTCATAATCACTTTAAAAGAAGTAGATCTAAACAGGATATGTGGCTAGAGAGGCTTCATGTATGTAGATCGCTGAATATCTACCTTGAAATTGCCAACTGTACACTACTGATAACCCCCCCCCCCCCCCCCCAGCTCAGCATGTCCCCTCCCGACCGGGCTCCAGACTCCCAAGTCTTAGGTTGGAATTTCACAACCGACATCTCAAACTTTCTCAATTGTTGGAAATTTCCAATCTCACAAGCACCTTTATATAAAACCATTTAAACATATATGAAGCCCAATTATCCATGGACCCAAAACACCATACATGTATGTCAGATTAATCAGTCAGGTAGTTCCAAGGTAGATGTTTTAATGAATTTTGTATTTTAATGATTTTATTAGACACAAAAGTGTTAAGTCCCCATAGCCTCATCATTTCTTAACCTGTTGACCTCATGTTAACAAATCTGAATCTCAGCCACTAAAGGATCCTCCATACTATATGTAAGCTAAATAGTCCAACCTCTCTTGAGAAAACATTAGTATTACTATAGAGACATACAGTTATGTCCCTGGTCCCACCCTATTTAACCTGGTGACCCCATCTGAATAAATTTGAATCCCAGACACCAAAGGACCCTTCATACCAAATATCAGTAAAAATAGACCTGATGGTCCTTGTGAAGGAAGCATATTAACTCTTTCAACCCGGCGGCCCGCTGTAGCGGGCACGACGTCATTTATATTCACCCCGGCGGCCCGCTGTAGGGCTGGCGCAACCATTCTCACTTCCCTACTTTATAACTAAATATTATAAACTTTAAATTCAAGAAGGATCAATGTATATACCACGATGATTATTATTGGAATCAATATTGTACTCCCACTGGAGGTGCTGCGAAAAATTACGGCAGGAAAATCCATAAACAGACCAAAACTGTCGTGTCTTAAAATAGAAAACAAAATTGTGAATCCAGTTCGGTCATGTGCATCACATTGTCTTTTGGTCTTCCAGGAAAATGTCGTAAACAAATACACAAAAATAATTATGTCAGACGACGAACTCTCTGATGAAGAATTCTACGAAAGATTGGGAGATACTCATTTTTTCGATAGTTTCATTTATACGGAAGCTCATCCTGAAAGTTTGCTGGCTGAAAGCGTTTTGCCACATATGAATTATGATGTTATTCATGAAAGTGAATGTGACGCTGACAGCTCGGATTTTGATTCGACATCGGAATGCGGAAGTATTTGTAACTTCGACAAAGACATTCCTATTGCGCTTCATGCGGCCAATTTAACTCAATCAACAGAGAAACATAAAGATTATCTAAGGGAGAATGGATGACATATAATAGATATTCACTTCATAAATCTTAGAACAAATTTTTTAAGAATTTTTTTTTTTTTTTTTAAAGATTTTTTTTTAATTTGGGGTTTATGGGGACACCGTTTATCGGCGTTAATTTGGGGTAATTTAAAGGCCTGGGACCTGACCTGCTCAGAAACAGTTATAAATTGACACAGATGGGAAGTGCCTGGATTGGCTTATAAGCTATATGTAAGTGTCTCAATGTTGTTGGAGAGAGAAATTTATTTTCATGTGTTATATGGCTATGACCATAAAATCAATAGTACAGCTACATTTCAAGACATCCAAT
Source organism: Siphonodentalium dalli (assembly GCA_032622095.1). Classification (NCBI taxonomy): domain Eukaryota; kingdom Metazoa; phylum Mollusca; class Scaphopoda; order Gadilida; family Siphonodentaliidae; genus Siphonodentalium; species Siphonodentalium dalli. Next base: position 157,673,949 of record CP136061.1, on the reverse strand, counting down.
ATTTGCCTAGCAACGGTAGTTAGGCAACTAAGCTGAGATGATTGTAGAACTAGAATAATGCCCACAGACAATGGACACATATGTATATATATCAAGTTCCTAGGGTCCTGCGAATATTCGATATTTGGTTCGAAAGTCAAATTCAATTTCGAATATACACTGACAAAAAAGTAAGCTGTTTACAGACAAGTGCACACGTCGATCTTCGCTGTTTGTGTGCCATATAATTCCCGAAAATTATGAATATATGCACCTTATAATTCTTATTGTACATCGCGAATGTTCGCATGCTATTAAATATAAGTATAGCCAGTAATTAGCCACTATAGGACGATTATATACATCTGAATTCTAGCTTTGAACATGGTAGCCAAAAGCTCAGAGATCGCCGATGGACCAACGACACGCGTAAATTATAATAGCGATGAGACTGAGCAACCGCTAGCGTTATCCGCCGACAATACGTCTCAGATTCCACGTTCTGCAATATCGCTGAGAATGTAAACAACACGTGCTCCAGGCGTTGAAGAGTGCGTGTGGCGGTTTTTTTTTTAAGTTGACTTTCAGTTTTAGAGCGTTCCTTGAAAATTGACAATTTGTCGTCCGTTATTCATGATTATTTTAAACATGATAAAAGCTGCATGTAATGCAGGAACTTACACGTGTGATGAATGCAACGTGGTATATAAATCGCAAGCGTCTGGGACAACAAGACATCTAAGCATCCAGCACTACATAAACAGGCTGACCTGCGACTGTTGTTGCATCTTCAAGTTTATAGTATGTCCGTTATTTAGTTGAAATACCACCGTTTTGTCCCCATGGATTGCTGAAAAACAGCAGGGTACGAGTTGGTCAGGGAACGAGTTGACTGACACCCGTAAAAACGGGTGTTTCTGAGTGCCGATTTGCAATTGTGCATGTACATGCAAACTCTACAAATTGCGCGTGATTTTAATTCCGATAATCCGTTTAGTGGTTATATATCTAATCGTCATTACGACCGCATGGACGTTTTAATCTGGTTTTTTTTTTCTCTCGACAATTCTCAATTGAAGTTAATAGTATTGGGAACGACGGTTGATCGCCACACAAGTTATGATGGAAGTTCATAGAACGTTTCTCAAATCGTCTAATCATTGACATTAAATGCCTAATTGAGAATGCAACACACAGGTATGATTCAATTCGATATTCGATTCGATATTCGATTCGATTACGTAGACCAGGGACCAGCCTAGACCAGATTTTCAGGGCGAAATGACTTCGCCCTACTATAAAAATAAGGCGAAGTGCCCGTTCTATAGGGCGAAGTGAGTCTACAAAATTTAAATTGATCAGTACTACGACAGGAGTCGCTATAGAACGAAAATAGGAGAGATGAAATATGTCAATTAAACTTATGAAACAATGGTTGAAATATGGAGTCATTATGTTCACTTCATCACCCTAATAACTATTAATAATACCCAAACATAATTGTGAGAGGATAGCAGCATTTTATATCGTAATTGTGGGAGAATGACAGGATTTTATTTCATATTTTTCGGGTTGTTAAAAATGCCAACAATATTTATCAAACAGAAACGAAACGAAATCATGAACACTTTTACTGCGCTCTGTTAGTAAAACCGTTTGAAATTTTAATATGCTTCACAAATGAATTTGTTTTAAAATTTCTTTAACCAAACTCCATAGAGGGAGTGATGAATTGACACATTGTGTGAGGTGTGAGTTGTAATCTTTATTGTAAGGTGTGGTAATCACGGTAATCTAAAAATAACAACAACCAGATTAACACTTGAGGCCCGACGATGTTTTCACAGCTGCCAATAATCAGACTCCGTTGTCAACATGCTTCCAGATTGGAGCATTACAGGTGTTAATTGTTTTATAACACCATGATACACCCTGATAGTGGAGTATTGTGTGCAATCACAGTTGACAGTTGTAAATTATCATAAATTATTTGGGGCATTTTGCCGAATTTCGTCAGTCACTTTGGAATTTTTAGGGCGACTTGAACTTCGCCCGACTTCAAAAATAAGGCGAAGCGGTCGGCGCTAGGGCGAAGAAGTCGCCCACGTCGCCCTCTCGGCTGGTCCCTGACGTAGACTCGATTCGATATTCGATTCGATCAAAATCTCCAATTCGCAGGACCCTACAAGTTCCATGCTTGTTATTGCGATGAAAAAAATAACGAATTCACGCAGGTCTCATTCTGATAATAGAGGGTTAATTGGTACTTTTTATAGCTAAGAATCTCACACATAGCAACCGTTGCTAAGCAAACATGATATGAAAAATGCTCTTTGCTCATACCAGATATCTACATTGTACTATTTGGTATTCCATATTTCTGTTACATTAGATACCAATTTACATGGTATGGGTAATTTGTTTTAACAACCGTGTGGTTGCCTAGCAACCGTTGCCAAGGATGGTCATGCCATGCGTGTGATCATAACAGAAAACGATGAGTATGGTCCAATGTATATATGGGCCAAGTTTCCTGTTTGTACCATATCAATCTCAATTTTGGCGCAAGGTACTAGCATTGAGACGCATTTCAGAGAATTATCAGCAATTAATCCAGGGTTGGGTGGAATTTCCTCATGGAAATCCAGTGGTGAAAGAGTTAAGAGGAAAACTGTCCTTCGCTTGGCCCCTATTTGACCAGGTGACCCCATTTAAAAATATCTGAATTGCAGTCAAACAAGAACATTCCATGCTAAATAAGCCAACTAGTTCTTGGCTCTTGCAAACATATTTTAAGAATTACTATGTGGTGAAATAGTTGTCTCTGGCTCTGCCCTTATTCGACTTTGTAATCCCATTTTCACAAATCTGTCACCCAAGGTAATTTCATACCAAATATAAGCAAAATAGGCGATTTGATTCTTGCATAGAAGACATATCATGAATTAATATGGAGAGGAAGAGTAATGTAGCTGGCCTTGCACCTACTTGACCTGGTGACCCTGATTGAACAGATCTGAATCACACATCACCAAAGGAGTCTCAATATTAAATATGAGCTAAATAGAGCTGGTGGTTCTTTTAAAAAACACTTTTCAAGTTTGCCAAATATGTTCTAGTGAAGTGGTGGATGTGTGAGTGTTAAATGTCCTGTTGAAAGATTTGAACAATACATATGAGATTGTTGTTGTAATTGGGAATTAATTACCTCTAGCAGATCTCCAGGGAATGTTTATAAAAATGTCAGATTTCACTTGACATGTGTAGGCATACCCCGCATACAGTTAGAGCCGAAGTAAATGCTTCTTATTAATGATTCTCTGTCAAGAATTTGAGTAAATCTTATTTTTGGGACCAGGGTGGCAGAAGCAGTAAACTTGAGTAAAGGGCCAGGGGGGGGGGGGGCACTAATATATATATATATATATATATATATATATATAATTGACCATGGAGTTAAATAAAAAAAAACAAGAGCTACACTGGGCATGCAAAATACGCCCTCTCTTAGGTCGGCGGAAACTGGTAAAAAAGGGGCATAACTCTGGTAAAAATTGGCGTACGGAACTCAAATTAGAACTTGACCTGTGTTTTGGTGGGAGAAAGTAATATACCAAATTATCATTGAATCCGATAAGCTCTAGTAAAGTTATCATCCGGACACCAAATTTCAGGGATTTTCTAAGTCAAATTACGTCAAATAAGGGGCATAACTCCGGTGAAAATTGGCGGACGGAACCCAAATTCGAACTTGAGCTGTCTTTTCTCCTAATAAACCCACATACCAAATTTGATTGAAATCGGTTCACTCTAACTAAAGTTATCATCCAGACAACAAATTTCAGGGATTTTATAAGTCAAATTACGTCAAAAAAGGGGCCATAACTCTCGCAAAAATTATCGGATTAAAACGAAATTCGGACGTGAGCTGTATTTCGATACTCCACAAAAAAACGGGTTTTGCGTATAAACATTCCAAAATCGAGTTATCATCCGGAAACCAAAAAACATAAGAAAAACAGAATTTTCTGAGTCGAAAAAGGGGCATAACTCTGCCATCGCACGCGGTAACGTTGTACGTTTTCGTCATTTTCGCCGTCTTGGTTCGATGTTTTCGAAATTATCGCAGTTTTGTTTCGACAGTTTCCGAGTTTTGCTCAACATTTTCGCCGTTTTGTTTCGACATATTTTCGCAGTGTTTGTTTTCGTCAAGATCGCAGTTTTGTTTCCGTCAATATTGCCTGTGGTGTCGATATGATCTGCAACACACTTTGTGTTTCGTCATGGTCGCAGTTTTATACGAATGTGTCGTGAACAGTAAGATGTCGGTGTCTTGCAGTGCTGAAAGTAAACTGTATAGTAGACTCATTGTATATCGAATCGAAGAACGAATGGGATATGGTGTTGGGCTTTGGTAATGGCATGAAAACGGCTCACTTATCAATACAACATTTCATAATGCACCCACTGAGTGATTCCAACATCAAAGCCCTACATCTTTATTATCAACTTTCTGATAGAAAAATCCCAGATAAGCAAAGCATCATATAATAATATATACATTTAAAAAAAACAAGCTTATACATTAAGCTAATTAATATAAAAATATTTCAGATTTTATTTCATTCACTCATTCAGCAACGTACAGTCTCTGACCAAAAATAACGTGATTTCCGTGGGTGTGAAAGGTAACAGCCTTGTCAACAGCTCACTTCCGTAACTTGGTTGCCACAATCAACAAAGCAACAATAATGCTAACATTTCGCTTGTTGTTTCACCGATCAAGTGAATTTGACAGCCAATACATTCGCCATGTACATTCCCGGCGAATACATCATTATTCCTCTAATTATTGTCTCGCTAGAATGTGACACAATTTCTTGAAACGAAACTCGAGACGTCGTGATAACTGATATACAATGACTAAACTATTTTCCATTTTTCAAGTTCGCGGGCAAGACTCAAAAAGTCAAATGTTCAAGTGGTTAAATAAAAATCAACGGATCTTGATCTGGTCACCCATGAAAAATAGATATCCGTGACATGCGGAAACTATTTGTTATGGATATTTATTCCTATTTAAAATAGTTCAGATTTTTAGTTAACAATAACATGAATTTCTTCCGTCTATATTTATGTTTGTTTACGTATTCCGAGGGGGGTGATTAGATCCGCCGACCCGCTATGTTGAGCCGTCGAATCGTGGGGCAAAAAATATGCACGTGATAATACTAAGTAAATGAATCGGATTTGCGTTTATTAATCGGCATTTTTGTATTATGGTACAACTAATTTCCCCAATTTAAGTTATACTATAGTGTTTACTTCATGCCGACTTCAAGATCAAATAAATAAACATGAACAAAATAAGTTATGTTAATGTTTAAGTATACCGCTGGGTGATTTGTTTAGATTCAACAGCCGGCTTCCCATTGTGGTTGTTGATTGGTTGAATGTGAAAAATATTCCCACGGTACGTCACAACTATTAAGGGCAGGACAAGTGACCAATATCGAATGGGGATTTCCATGTAAATCTCAGGAGCAAAAGTTACATATGGAGCAGTTGTCCGGGAACCAAAGCAGGCACATCATTGAACAGTCATAACATTTAACTGGCAGGTGCGCGCTAGGTAAATTATACAATTTTGCAATAAGTAAATTTTGAGAATATTTCTATGTAAATTACATCACATGACCAACATTTGAAAAATCAATATAAAATTCAAAAATAAATACACCAACATTATAATGGAACTGGTCACAAGCGGATTCGCCAGACAAATACCTGTTGTTTCCAATACCATCTCAAGTCACCATCAGAAGTATGTGCAACTCTGTAACTTTTGCTCCGCAGATTTACATGGAATTCCCCATTACAAATTGGTCACTTGATCTCCCCCTTAATTCACAGCGAACTATGCAGTCATTTCATTCACGGGACCATGAAGTACTGTGAATTAGTCACCGATGTAAACATTTTAGCCCAATTACATAATGCAGACTTTTATGGTAGGGCTACCGAGTACGCAGGCCTGCAGTTAAATATTAAAACACTCAAGTGTTATTTCATAATGTTTTGCGCTCACCGTGAGACAATTTTTTTTTGTGTTCTGATACAGTCATTTCACCGATTTGTTAAATTGACAGAGGGATGTCTTCAGTTCATGTCATAATCTTATTATAAGCCCCGTTAAATCGTGCACCGCAATTTAATTAGCGTCCCAATTACCACTCCCAATCACTGTAATCAGGTGAAACTAATTACGTGCCACACCTGAGACACTCTCCCGTAAATATGTCATATTATGTAGGCCTACCCCAGCGCCAGTTCGCATGCGCAAATTTTATCGCATCCTTTCGATTTAACTTTTCGTCACTATCGACATTTTAAAAAGCGAATTGTTGTCGATGTTTCGACGTCGATTTTAGCGTTGTCGAAAGTTTCGACATTTTAGTTTGTTGCGGTTTCGACGTTATCGCACTTTTATGGCCAGTCGCTTTCAACGTTATCGCATTATTTTTCGTCATTTTCGACATTTCGTTTTTGCACAATTACGTCAATTACGTCAAAACTTTTTCGACATTATCGACAATATTTTCGCATATGTGCGAAAGAGGTTTTGACATGCTCCCTAAAGTTATCATCCGGACAACAAATTTCAAGGATTTTCTAAGTCAAAAAACGTCAAATAAGGGGCATAACTCCGGTGAAAATTGGCGGGCGGAACCCAAATTCGAACTTGAACTTACTTTTCGGCTAATAAACCCACATACCAAATTTTTACTAATTTTGGTTCACTCTAACTAAAATTATCATCCGGACAACAGGTTAACGGACGGACGGACGCCCGGATGCCTGCCCGCCCGGACACCCGGACGGACAGACCAATACTATAATACGGCCTTTTTTTCAAAAGGGTGTATAAAAATATATATTTTTTGGAGTTATGTCCCTGGCCCCGCCCACATTTGACCCAGTGACCTCATTTGAACAAATCTGAACCCCAGTCACCCAAGGATCCTTCATACCAAATATGAATCCATTTGAGAAGAAGATGTTTAAAAGAATTACTATGGCGGGAAAGAGTTATGGCCCTGGCTTCGCAACTATTTCACCCAGTGACCTCATTTGAACAAATCTGAATGTGAGTCACCTAGGGAACATCCACACCAAATATGAACCCATTTGGTCTTATGGCTCCAGAGGAGAAGAAGTTTAAAGAATTGTTGACGGATGGACGGACCGATGGACGGACGGACGAGGAGTGATGACTATAGCTCCACCGGAGACTTCGTCTCAGGTGAGCTAAAAAATCTGACAAACCTGGTTTTCGAACTCGATCGAGATATTGTTGAAAAGTCCACATATAAAATATGAATGTAATCAGTTAACCCTTTCGTGACTGGAGCTGAGCTGGTACAGCATTAAAGATCATGTGCCAGAGCATTCTCTTATATATGCGATCTCCTCGTATATACAAGAGAATACACTGGCTTACAAGGTCAAGGTAAATATTGTTAGGCCAATGTATTTTCTTATATATATACGCCCTATGGGAGACTCGCATATATAAGGGAATGCATTGGCACAGGGTTTTCGCAAAATATCAGGAAGCTCCAGTCATGGAAGGGTTAAGAGCGCCAACTGGAGATGTGAAGATACTGCACATGGTACAAAATAGAATGAGGAAATCAAACAATTAAATTCCTCTTGTCTGCAAACACCAACATACCCATCAGATAACCTCGCTTCAATCTGTCATGGGAATTGAACATCTGTGTATATTTCAGCTTATTTGCATGGGAAATAGTCCAAGATGAAGCACTGAAAAAAGACAACATGATAATGCACCATTCATTCAAAGATAATTTTAATCAATAAATAAACCTTTTTTGTTCAAAATAATTAATTCCTCTATTAAGGCCACAAAAACGAGAGGCCGATCACGATCGGCAGATGTTAACCCATCCCTTGGCGATACAAATTTAATATGATCGGATAAATGAGAGTTTTGGTGTTGAATTATAGAGTATACTGTTATGTACTATTATAGACAAATGTACATAACACAAATTATTGGAATTTATGGGTCACTGGCATTTATATAAGAGAATGCACTGGTACAGGATCTGTAATGCTAAACCACCACAGCCAGCAAGTCTGTGGGTTAAATGTGTAGGTGTGACCTGGACATGGAATACTTGGGTTAAGAGAGTCCAATTTAAGTTTACAATAATAATGTGTCCTAGTATACAGATAAGCAACCTCACCACTGACCCATTAATATCAATTATATAGCACAGCTGTCAAAAAATCACAGGAATTGTTTATGTTGAACACTGACCTCTATTAAACCAATAACAATTATAATGATATCAGACCATCTGAAGATATAACTCTGCAGCACAGATGTCCAAGTCTACTGTTAATATCATGTGATGTTTATTGTTGAATCTTATTTTAAATTAGATACCATAGCCTTCTTTATCAGATTATTTGCACATTGGCATAAGAGACATCAGAAAATAATATAGCTTTATCAATAGCTAAGTAGTCCAAATGCAATTGGTGAATTGGATTTAATGTTGCTCCAAACAGATTTACCAGTACATAACACAAGATTTTGGACCGATTTAATCAAATTTGGTGTGGTGATTCGGGGTACCCTTGGCAGAGTTATAATGGTTATAATTGTTTTTAATTATTAAAAAAAATTAAAGGGACACATTGGAAATCTTTTTATCAACTTGTATCATAATCATCAATATCTAAATGAAAACAAATGACAATGTCAATGACATTTTTTTTATTATTATAATTTTTTTTAAATCGATTTTTTTTTTCAATTTTTTGTCTGTTGAAAAATGGTCATAACTCCTTTAAAATAAATCGGAGCAAACTAGATCTGTATTTTGGGCTGTGAAACTCACATACCAAATTTGGTTCCAATCAGATAAAAAATGTTTGAGTTATGGCAGAATGTGTGAATTCTAAGTCGAAAAAGGGCCATAACTCTGTAACAAAAACTCGGATTAAACCCAAATTCGAACTCGATCTGTATTTTGGGCTGATATACCCATATACAAAATTTGCTTCTGATTGGATAGAAAATGTTTGAGTTATCGCATTACACGTGAAGTGTCTACGGACGGACAGACGGACGGACGGCTCGACGGACGGACGGGCGGCTCGACGGACGGACGGGCGGCTCGACGGACGGACAGACGGACGGACGAACGACGAGTGGTCAATCCGGACAACGACACTATGTTTACCATACATGGTATGGGTAAACATAAAAAGGGTTTTGATTCTCGGGCAATTTTTTTTGAGAATCGATGAGGGAGCGAGGGTTTTATTTTTATTTTTCTTATGGGAATAATGCTCATAGTTAGCATGGGTTATTATGCTTTCCCAGGTTAAGAAAATTTAAGGAGAACATTGTTTTGATATAAACTAATGTATTCTGCTATAAATATTGGCCAATTATCACATTGTACTACCCGTACATCAAATCTGAAATAAAGAATGACATAAATATATGACATTGTACTCTTCGTACATCATAGGGATTTACCAGAATGATATATATATATACAATGTATATTTCAATTTACTGTTGTTGATATGTTTGATATATGTATGTACCTTTTATAGTATATATCTATTTATATCTATCAATATACATTAATATTTATCCATCTATACTATAGTATCTGCATGTATCCACTGTTATTAAAATATATTGTTTTTCAGCACATGTATACATATATCATTATTCAATGGTGATCCCTGTATGAAACATCAAATGAAATAAATAAAAATATGGTATATTTGGCACTGTGTCAGTTTATGATTGCAGTTCATTCTCACTTTTTTTGTGAGCTTTGCACATTTTGCAGACAGCTTTGTCTGCTTTTCTGCCTGCAAATTTCTTTTACGACTCAACACTGTTTGGAATTTGGTAATACATAGGGTGCACTGTGGATGACATCCTTCAACATGTTGCAGATCACCAGGCTCTGCACACCCACATTTAATACATATGTCTGTGAATGCTAAAGTACGGAATCTCAATCTGAGCCGCACGTGTCAGATTCTGTCGAACAAATACACAATCCAGAATACGATTGATAGTAGGCGCCTTCTCATGTTTCAAGTCCTGAAGTGATGAGCCACAAGTGTAGTCATACAGTTCAAACACTCTTTCAAGCACATTTATGTCACTCGCAATAAGTTTTTTCTCACAATAAAGTACACTTAGCTTGTTACACGTTTAATGGTGTGTGTAGTCTGCGCTGAAGGAGAGAATGGTATACCATGACTTTTTTCAGCTTTGGTAACAAGTGATGACCTGTGGGTTTCTGCAGTGTCCGTTCCGTACACTTCACTGAATGGCTTGAAGTGTTCCCCATAATTGTGACAACATATTGTCGGATAACGCAACAGTGTTCCATAAAGTTCATTAAATCGTTCTTGGATTTCAGCTGCGCACTCTTGTCATCTTGAGCAATGTTTTTATCAATATTCTGTAGCTCTGTCAAAAGAAGTTCAATATCGCCATCACTAGCTGGATCAAACACATGGAACGGCTGTTTTTTTAGGGATAGCTTCCCAAACAGACCACCCAGGAGCATTTTTACAGGAGCAACACTTTGGAGGAAGGCATCCTTAAATCCAGGAACTTTCTCTGCTTTTTCACGAAGATCACTCATTTTGTTGCATGACTTCATTTTAGTCTCAAATTCTTCATCCATTGTTCCTCTCATGAGACCAACAGTGTTAAGAGCCAGGTTGAGAATAGACATTATTCGCTCTGGTGGATTTCTCCATGATGCGTTAGGTGCTGTACGCGCCGCAACCAACATATCCAAATCTAATCGGAATAAGGATGCACAGTAGTGGTCGTCTTCATGTATTTTCCGATATAACCTGGATTGGACCATAAACTTCACATTCAGTTTTCCGCTGTATTGAAGTGAAGCCTTGGTGTGAGGATTTTTCGGCGCGAATTGTAGTCTTAACCATTGTTCACTTGGAACTTCAGTTCCTTCAGGACAAAGCTTTTTGACTTCTTGTCGCAAGTGAGGCACTGAAATGGCAGATGCCATATAGGTAAGCTGATCATCAGAATGACGTCTCTCGTGGCATGCCTCCTCAACCACGTTTTCAAGATAGGTTTTACAGTGGCTGTAGAAAATGTCATACTTGGGGGGGGGGGGGGGGGGGTCTGCCAAGGCTGTGATGTCTTAAATCTGTTACGATATCAGGGTCTTCCATTTCGAATGCCATTGAAATGCGTTCATCGGTTTCTGTTGTGGCGGAACTTACAGCTGCAGACGCATCACTGGTTAGATCTCTGTAGATCCATCTTAATTGAGCAACATTTGTAGCACACATACGGCCACAGAGTGATATGAATTTCTTTCTCATGGCACGCGTGTGGAAGATTGGCATGTCACTTCAAAGTTTTTTGCAAAAGTTATTGTTCTCATTCGATATGGCATCCTCGGAATCTGATGATGGAACTTTCCAGAGAAAATGATATGTCCCTAGATTATTTCCAAAACAGTAGCTAAAACATAAACGATTTCATTGGCATTGCTTCCTGAATGTTTTCGAAGAAATATCGTCTCTGTCTTCTATCATCTGGTGTCAATTCATCGATAGAAATCGGGTTGTAATATGTCGAGGCAGTGAGCAGATCAACCAGAGATTTGTATCTGGCTTTGTAAGATGGTTTTAAATGTTTTTTTCACTACACAGAGTCAGATGTTCACTGGAGGCACTGTGAACTGCAGTTTCGGAGGATAAGTTTTTAGATGTGGTCGCACGTTTATCTTCCATGTAGACCAGATACTTGTGAAAACTGTCAGCCAGATCCTGAACAGCACATTTAACCGAACGCCACATTTCTGCTTGAATCCATGGTTGTTCAGATATTTTATCAAGTGTTGTACATAGCATGTACCATCATCTCATCGGCAGTTATGTTGCGCACTTTATGATGATGTGCAGTCGGGTCATTGTACCCAAAGAACTTTTCGAAAGTTTTTGGCATCAAACATAAGTGTTCCTCCAAACGATTCCGGATAGGGTCAGCATACCAAATGGCTGCAGTAACTTCTTTACAGAATACTTTGCCTGTTGTATTTACATGCCCTGGCATGAAGCCAAGTTTCAGATCTTTTAACCATTCTATGAAGTCGTTGAATAATGATTCATTCTTGTTCAGTTTGGCTGACTTGTATTTCTCTGGCCAGCACAGTTTTTTGTTTCTGTCCATAAGAATTTGGAATGCATTTTGTACGCATGTCACTTGGGCGACTGGTTCTCTTTCTTGTGAACATTTTTTTATTTCTATTTTGATATAACGTCCAAAGAGTTCAACAGTTTCTGACACAAGAGCGGTATCTGTTATTTTTTGAAATTCTCCAGCCTTTTTTAAACCAACAGATATTTCAGTGTAGTGGTCAGGGTGATCAACTATGAATGGGTTCAATTCAGGAGGAATTATATCAGATTCAGTGGGTTCCCCATCTCCCAGGTCGCCGACAAACAGCTTTTTCCTGAGCTGGCCCAGGGTGATATCGTTCTGAACGTTGTAGATTGTCCACTCGACTAACGTTTTACCGCCTGTCGTCACAGTTATTGGGATGAGCATGTTGCGTTTCTATTCTAATATTTTTACGAATCAAGCATGTTTAATAATAACAAACAGAAGTAAACATCCGGGTCAATTTAATACTAAAATAATAATAAGTCGCAGACCACATGTCCCCCGACTCGAGTGGTAAACTTCATGATTGGATTTGTTAGAAGGATACTATTTGCAACAATGTTATACAGTATATAGATATTGCAAATCACCAACATGTTAGGAACAATATCCCAGAGTTTCAAATCTCTACATTTAAAACTGTAGGAGGAGTTGATTACACCATGAAGGTACCCAATCTCATCCAAAGGCAAAAATGTTCCAAATTTTCTAAGTCGAATACCCCCCAAAAATATGGAAAAAATTATATTTTTTATAGGTATTTAGATGTTGCAAATAACCAACATGTTAGGAACAATATCCCAGAGTTTAAAATCTCTATATTTAAAACTGTAGGAGGAGTTGATTACACCATGAAGGTACCAAATCTCATCCAAAAGGCAAAAATGTTCCAAATTTTCTAAGTCAAAAACCCCCCGAACAAATGATATTTTTGATTAGCTATATAGATGTTGCAAATCACCAACATGTTAGGAACAATATCCCAGAGTTTCAAATCTCTACATTTAAAACTGTAGGAGGAGTTGATTACACCATGAAGGTACCCAATCTCATCCAAAAGGCAAAAATGTTCCAAATTTTCTAAGTCGAAAACCCCCCCAAAAATATGGAAAAAATTATATTTTTGATTAGCTATATAGATGTTGCAAATCACCAACATGTTAGGAACAATATCCCAGAGTTTCAAATCTCTACATTTAAAACTGTAGAAGGAGTTGATTACACCATGAAGGTACCCAATCTCATCCAAAAGGCAAAAATGTTCCAAATTTTCTAAGTCGAAAACCCCCCCAAAAATATGGAAAAAATTATATTTTTGATTAACTATATAGATGTTGCAAATCACCAACATGTTAGGAACAATATCCCATAGTTTCAAATCTCTACGTAGGAGGAGTTGATTACACCATGAAGGTACCCAATCTCGGACGCACGGACGCACGGCTCGACACACGGACGGACGGACGAGGGTCATTTCTATAGTCCTCCGACGGAAACGTCGGGGGACAAAAATATGGAATGTGAAAACAATCGAAACGAAAAGATATACGGTAGTGATCTTCATAGAAAGTCGAGAATGACTTATTCTGCCATATCTGAATAAGTTAATATGTACCTCAATACATGCTAGCCATAAAAACTTCAAATATTAAACCAGCATACACATCGCCAATACACACCATATTTTTTTCCGGTTTGCGTTCCCGAAAGCGGAAATAACAGAATTGTTACCGCACGAAAAGTGGGTTATCTACCTTTCGAATTTATATTAAAATGCCGGAATATTTGAACACATTTGACTTAATAAACTTGGGGTTTGGGCAGCTTGTGGTGACAATAAACCTGGTAGTTATCGTTGCCTAGTGTCTGTTTTTGAATACCAACACGTACACCATTGTATGTCTATCATATCCGATGTTTGAAACATAACTAATTTCTGTTTTCTAGTTTCCCATTTTCGTGTTATCAGTTGACAGCATCGGTCAATTTGAAAATCGTAATAAAATGCTTCAACGCGGGCCTTTTTTCCAGACGCGGCTATGCCCGAGAATCAAAACTTTTTTTTTTTGGCCTAATATTTACTTTTTACATTGCTAAAGCATAAATCAGATGTCTGTTAATATTCAAGAGAAAACATAGAAGTTCTAGTACTATGCATGTCAAATATAAGCCAAGTCTGTCAACAGGTATATGTGAATGTGAGAAGGCTGGATCTTTGTGCTATTAACTAACCCTTTCATGATGCCATTGATGGGACCCCGTGCCAGTGCATTCTCTTATATATGCTAGTCTCCCATAGGGAGCTTCGCATACATAATAAAATACACTGGCTAACAAGGTGAATGTAAATATTGTAAGACCAATGTATTCACTTACATACGGGAGACTCCCTATGGGAGACTCGCATATATAAGATAATGCATTAGCACAGGGTTTTCACAAAAAAATTCCAGAAGCTCCTGTCATAGAAAGGTTAAATAGTTGGTTAATATTTTTGCAATAATTTTAATTGAAGACGATACATTTTCTGGTAATACTCTGACCTGCAGATAATATTAATTTTGGGAAGAATTTCTAATAGAAGAACATTAAAAACAAATCAAATCCTCACCCTGAAGCTGATGGCCCTGCAAACCCCTGACCAGCAGAGGTTGTTGTCATTGAACTGGCACTGGCTACTGGTGCTGTCATTCCAGATGATTTAACTTCTGTTCCTCCTAGAAATAAAAGTGTCAATACACTGTTACTAAACTTGGAAAGGCAATAATGTCATATATTACAGTCAAAGTAGCGATAAGGAATGCAGAAAGTTGAAGATAATCCTAAACATGCCAGTAAATTTTCAAAACAATTCTCCAATAAATGCGGGCTACCGGGTGTACCGATGGATTTAAATTTGAAATCTAAGATGGCTGCTGGTGGCCATGTTTTTTAATGAATTTCTAACAAAATTGATGGCTTCCATCTATCTAGAGGTCACCACAAAGATCCATATGAAGTTTGGTGACAATTGGATGAGAGATGTGACTTGTAGAGTGTGCAAAAGGAATGGATGGATGGAAGAATGGATGGATGGACGATGGACACAAACCAATGGCAATAGCTCAAACTTGACATCGTCAAATTGAGCTAAAAATTGGAAAAGCAGTGTTACGGTTTTCATACCAGGGTTCGTGTTGTCGAGTGCCATTTGTTAAATTGTCACAAACAAAATGAGAATGGCACAATCTATTTTGCTGTTGGCACAAATAATTGGCACATGTGTTTTCTCTCTATCAACTACATATCTGCAACCATATTGAATTGAATGGCCTCCTTGGTGCGACATGGATTAAAACAGACAGGCAATTAGCAGTATTCACAGCTTGTTTCAAAGCCATAAGTATGCCTTTGTCGCTTGTGTCGCTTGCGGTGAATAAGGATATATATATATATTCTAGCAGGTGACCCGACTTCGTCCAGGCTTTGACCTTGAATTGACCATTTTGAAGGTCAAGGTCGGGTCACGATTTGACCCGTCTAAAAAACACTCCCCGGACAAAATTACCCATCGTATCAAATTTCGTCGAAATCCGTCCAGCAGTGTTCCCGGCCATAGCTAACAGACAAACAAACAGACAGAAGTCCCAAATGAAAATCTCCCCCATTCCAGGAACCCCTAAGTACGAACAAAGAATCACACAACACGCTCATGTCTGTACACAAGACACAACTCGCTCATGTCTGGACACATACACGCTCTTTATCAACGACACTGCAGATACGAACGCTCTTTAACTATCACGCGATTAACCCATGAACTACCCATTGCAGTGGCGGGGGATTGGAGAATGAGTGCTCTGACGTTCTCAGAAGCGGTGCGATGACATTTCATCTGGGATTTTACCCTTAGATAGGAAGTTTGGGCTCAATCCGTCCGACAGTTTTCCCGGCCATAGCTAACAGACAGACAGACAAACAGAAGTCCCAAAATATATATTAGATACACCATTTGAGTACCACAACCAATTACTAATACCCAATAAAAATAAACTGCCATATATTCAATTAATTTATGCAATTTTGAACAGAATGGAATCGGAAGTCATGACACAGCAAGCCGGTAAAAGTCAACACAGTAATTTAATCACCCTGTTTCCTACAGTAGATGTAGCATTATAACATATATTATAAATGCAGAAACTTTATAGTTTATTATAAAGAAATTGTTTGAAAAATAACTGGACTGCTATTTCAAACATTGCTGGAGATTGATTAGGCCTAAAAAAAATATACGTTTGTTTCCGCTAACCCGACCGACCCTATTTTAAACCGCCGACTCTAAACTTTTTATTTTGAGATTTTTTTTTAAATATCTAAATCTCTATTATATTGGAAGAAAACCAACATTGATATTTGTGTTGTTGGTAATTAAAACAAATTAGGCATAATTCCATTGTAATTTGTAATTATTATTAATTAATTTGTTGGAATTACCGGCAGACGAGTGTGCAAGACATACTTCCGGTATCGTTTCGCTATGAAATTGTCAAAGCATATGAAATAACTGCGGTACGTTTTTTCATTCAAAATTTATTTGAACTTTGACAAAACAATCTATGATCCGAGAATGGGTTAATCCATTAGTTATTGATGACTTCACCACTAGAATATTAATACATTAACTATTTAACCACGGCTTAACATTTATTTCTACGAACATTTCATATTGGTACGTTGAATAGTGTCAAATAATGTCATTATAATGAACAAGTTTCCCATTTTCATGGTACATATACATCGTTTTTATCATAGTCATAATGGGCTTGATTCAGTGCAGCTTTAAACCTTCAGGTCTAACAAATATAGGGTTTCCACT
The DNA here is from genome assembly GCA_032622095.1 of Siphonodentalium dalli. Taxonomy (NCBI): domain Eukaryota; kingdom Metazoa; phylum Mollusca; class Scaphopoda; order Gadilida; family Siphonodentaliidae; genus Siphonodentalium; species Siphonodentalium dalli. The sequence continues at coordinate 157,656,829 of CP136061.1, read as the reverse complement.
TATCTAATTGAATTCAATTCAATTTTATTGAATTTAGAACAAATATTTTTTTAAAAGCAAACATTTTTTCAAAGTTATTTTTTTTTTTTAGAAATTAGAAGCTTAGTGACTCACACCAATACACGTCCTCCCAAAGCCTCAGTAATTCATCTTAGAAGATTCCTCCTAGCTACTTAACTCAGCTTGGGCTATTGAGTTTTTGACAAATGTTTACATACAGTCAGTTTCATATTTTTACCACGAAATTTTCCTAAAAATTCCACCACATACTATTATTCCGCAGTCCGCACCGTATGTTTATTGGGCACTCACGAGTAGTGTCGTATGCGCCGCATGCACCAGAATACGTCTGCAACCGCCCCCCCCCCCCCCCACAATAATAATATACGGTATATATAAGCCCACCCACCAGCCCATGGCCATCCCACCACCCATAGTGTCTTATGCGCCAGTGGCTCTGGGAATATGCGCCGCAACCGCCCACAATAATCTCCTATATATTTTGAGAACTACGTAAATATATGTGTATATTTGTCATCTATAGACTCGAAAACGGCTGCACCGATTGGGCTAGCTCAAACTTCCCATCTAAGGGTAAAAACCCACGGGAATGGTCGTCGCGGCGTTTTGGAGAAGCTCAGAGCACCCATTCTCCACTCTGTCACAAAAAATGGCACTGTGGGGTTAACGCACTAACGCTCCTTATATCTTCCATATTTGGGTTCGTTAACCGGTTAACGCTCTTTAAATATTCCCTTCGGCTTTCGCATACGGCTTTTGTTTACGTTATCGCTCGAAATGGAACTCGCTTCTGTGTGATTCTTACGTACTTAGGGCTTCCTAGGAACGGGGGACATTTTCATCGGGTCAGTTTTTCCGCCCGAGGTGATCTTCACCTTGAAACGGGTACCCACAAATGATATATATGTGCGTGTCCTTTATAGACTCGAACCGATTGAGCTCAAACTTGCTACCTACAGGAAGTGTCATGGACGGGTTAAATTGTGACCCCGACTTGACCTTGAAAATGATCAATTCAGGGTCAAATTGAAAAACAAAATTTAAATTAAAAAAATTTAAAAAGCCAGTAAATTAAAAAGGCACAATTAACTAATTAAATTTAAAAATTAATTACAAAAATTAAATTAAAAAGGCACAATTAACTCATCGAAAAACAAAAAATTAAATTAAAAAATTAATTAAAAAAATTAATTAAACAAATAAAAATTGTCATGTTTCTGACGATTGCCGCCAGTGGCGGGCTAACCTGCTAGTAATATATAATGTATCTTATGCGCCATAGAGTGTCTGCAACGGCCCACAATAATAATATATATAAGCGCCCGCCGACCATCCCATCCACCACACATAGTGTCTTATGCGGAATGCTAGTGACTTCGTCCCAAAATGGCGACCTCGTTCCGATTTTATGGGTGATCTCGTCCCAGTCGTCGGTGATGTCGTCCCAGTGTTGATAACAAAGTAAACATACGTGTCACGTGAACTCTGGTCAACTTTTATACCCAAAACAGTGTAGTAAACAAGTCATGATATTAAATAATATATTTTATTTATGAAGTATCAGTTTATACGATCTTAAATTAAAAACAACCACCGGGACGACATCACCGGGACGAGATCACCGACAAGTGGGACGAGGTCACCTTTTCGGGACAAAAATTGGTGGGATGAGATCGCAGTGGGACGAAGTCACTGGTCACCCTTATGCATCTGCGGCCCCGGGAATATGCACCGAAACTGCCAACAATAATGTGGGGAGTTTGATGCAGAAGTGAAACCTGCGTTACAGTTGTGTTATAAAACAGTATATATCTGACAATAAAATGAACGTTATTGTCCCATTTTAGCTTTGTTATATCTCCCTGAGATTGTGTTTTTGTTTTATCTTTATGGAATAAGCAAATTAGCAATAATATGGCATGTAATGTCTAAAATTTCCTTAAATATGACACAGTGAATTGCATCCTGAAAAAATAAAAAGATTTAAAAAAAAAAAAAGTTTTGCCTACCTACCTACCCAATTTTTTTCCAGTCCGTTAGCGGAAACAAACATATAATTTTGTTAGGCCTTAAGGAAAACTATGATGGCTTTGAATAACAATCTTATTCAAGATATTTTGAAGATAGACAAGACAGTGCTAATTCTTGGAAGGGTCAACCCATACAGTAATGGCCTAAATAATCGACTCCTTAACCACAGCAGAATTATGGGTAATTTTTCAGGATTTAGTCGGAAATATGGCTTGTTGCCATTCATCGGAAAGCTCTCACTATTTAGGGCATTATTGTAATTTTGGTCTGATTCACTCCAAAGACTTTGCAGTTTAATATGTAGATGCTAAATGGGCTAATATTCCTGTATACAAAGAGTCATGGTTGAAACATGTAAGAAATTCTACTTAGCTTGTCAATGAAAAAGAGTCATGAGGACTCAATATATTAATTTTATCTTAACCCAATGACAGCTGGCTGCATTAATATGATTATCACTATGTATATATAAACATCAATGGCTAATTTGACAAAGATGTGCATCAACCCTTTCATGACGGGAGCTGCGCTGGTGCAGCATTAAAGATCATGTGCCAGTGCATTCTCATATATATGAGTCTCCCATAGGAAGTCTCGCATATATAAGAGAATGCACTGGCTTACAAGGTCAACATTGTTAGGTCAATGTATTCTCATATATATGTGAGGCTCCCTATTGAAGACACGCATATAAGATAATGCATTGGCACAGGGTTTTCGCAAAATTTCAGTAAGCTCCAGTCATGAATGGTTAACATACTAATAACTCTCAACCAGCATACTTGTAAATGACAGATAATAAAACCACTATAAACAACACTTACCCATTATAGGCCCAAACCCATTCGACATACTGGATGCTGGAACTCCCATACCTACAATAAAATAGACGAATATATAGGGGAAAGGCTTTACAAAAATTTCTGATATCAACACACTTATTTTCAGTTAATTAAACCATATCGTCAAATTATAAAGATACCACTATATAGATTCCTGCAAATATTCAATATTCATTTAAGCATTCAACCTGATTTTTTTAATTCTAGTTCAATTTTTAAATATTAGATAGTATAAATTTCAAAATTATTAACACGATATTAATAACAAGAGCATCGCTTGATGGCAAAATATGCCTGTGGTAATGGACCTTTCCACAGCTGTCAATCAAATAATTATTAGAAGATATTTTCGACCAATCAGCGATTTCTTTGGTTGCATACAAATTATGATGCCATCTTTCTTCACACAGCAAAAAGTGGCAGCCAAATAAGGATTTCGGCCCTATTTCCAAGGTCACCCCTCCAAATTTAACGACTTTTGCCGACTACCGCGGAGTGAATAATGCAATACCAAACATTCATGGAGAGTCAAACGTTGAGTGAATCATCTTGCTATGAGCGAATACACCTTGTGTTGATATGCTCTGAATGTAGTTGTCAATTTCTCTAAACTGTCATGACATTCGTGATGACTGAATTTTTTTTTCGTGATGATTCGAAGAAATATTCCCATATCAACTCTGTATAATATATTGTTGGAAAGACAAATATTCTGTGCATGCAATGAATATCTTGCAATGGCACAGTTATGGATAGTTCCCAAGTAATAGCTGGAATGCTAAGCCTCATCCCCAAAGGAGAAAAACTGGCAGGCACTGTCCATACGATATTTAGCCTATCATTTCATCAATATAGACTGAGACATTCGTTGAGAAATATATAATTAGCTATTCAAATTTGTTTCAGTGCTATATGAATCATTGTTTTTGGATATCTGATTTGTTGTTCGCTATGATGTCCACTTAAACAGTTTGATGTTAACATGAAACATATGTGAGCAGTGTTTGCACTGTCGGTGGCCCAAGTGGCCACAAAAATTTCAATTGGCCAAACTTTTTTGTCACCACAAATAATAATTCAAAAAGCACTGAATAGATTGGAGAAGTTAGGCGACGAAATATCGTCGGTTCTAGACATGCAGGTTTCATACTTCAGATACATCATCGATGATGGTTGTACAAAGGCAATTACTAATCATCAAAAACATTTGGCCAATTTTTTTTTTATTTGGCCACTAAAAATTTCATTTGGCCAATTTTTTTTGGCCAGAAGATTTTTCAGTTCAGCGCGAAGTGAACACTGAATGTGGGCATGTAGATACCAGACAAGATGGCAAAAGACCAAGATGATCGGTATTACCGGGGACCGGGTGTATACCCCACTCATTTCTATATCATTTTAAGTTACAAATATAACAGAAAACATGCAATAAAACTTACTGTTTTTGTTACAATGACATATTGATTTTTACAATCAAATTTCACACGAAGTGACAGATATATGTTATACATGTATGATGACCGGAGTTTAGTCAAATTGGGAAATTTCGGTAAATTTAATCAGAATGTTTCTATAGATACCAATCTATAAACCTATTGCATTAAATGACCAGTTGCGCCACCAGATAAGATGTCAATCCAAATCCGATTATTGTGTGCCAAGGATTTGTCCCTTGTGCGTCCTTCAAAATCGAAGTTCGAAGTAGATTTACTAAATTGCTAAACAAATTATTAATCTTTATTTTATTGTCCCGAATAGAGCACACGTATAGTACTAAGTATATGTCAGATATGGACCACCGTGCCTATTTGAGTAGAAATGAAGCCATCACAATCCAAAATAGTGGATAAAATTGCGACCAAAATTATAACAATTTGGCAGTTCGTGGTCGTGCCCATTTATACGAAAACCATTCCCAAATGAAATACCTGGTTCTGACCGAGTCCCAAACCATATAAGTGTTACAAACCAGCCAATCTATCCACCCAACGGGTGTATCAAATCATACAAAAGTGCCCAATGCCAAAAGCGGGTGTCCAAATTTACAAACCACCCAACTAGTGTCTAAATCTATATCCAACTACTACGGTAACTTTACGGTTTGTCTCTAATCGGATTGTTTGAGACATTCATGGTGGTTTAAATTATTCGTTATGTGTCTTGGGTATTCCTTGATTGATTTTGGGACACTCCTTGGTTGGTTTGGGGCATTCGATATGTGGTTTTGGGATGCCCATTTTATGGTTTGTGACCCTAGATGGATGGATGGGACACACTTTGGTGGTTTGGGATACCACTCCAATGAGTGTCCCAGACAATGTACCAAGAGCTCTAAACCATCCAACGAGTTTACCAAACAACGGGATACTCAGTTTGGGAAAATCGGTTGACATTTGGTATACTCGATGGATAGCTTTGTACACAAGTATGGCTTGGACAATCATTGGATCAACGGATGGTTTCAGACAGTAGTCTAGTTGGTCGGTCTTATAAAAACTCCAGATGAACTGAAACGCTCGATCGTTATTTGGTTTCGGGGTACTCTTTGGGTGATTTGGGACACTGATAGGATGGTTTGGGACATCTGACATGTAGTTTTATGACATCTGTTGAATGGTTTGGGACATCACATGGGTAGTTTGAAACACTTGGTGTGTGTGGTTTGGGATACTAGCTGGGCAGTTGGTACACTCATTAGCAGCAGTCACATATGTTGAGGGTCATGGCCCCGTATCGGGGGCGTGATTTATTTATTCAAGAAGCCCCTCCCACTCTCTGACCCTATAAATTATTATAGTGATTATTTCATGTAAACTTCTCACTGCTCTTTTCTAATAGGTTTAATCGAGGGCCTCCCCCCCTTTTATAGCATTTCTATCATGCATTATTCTAATAGGTTCCCACATCACGTCCTATTAGAGTGTCAATTGATTATGAAGCCTTCTGGAATCACCAATCAATCTAAAAATTCAATGGCTTGGTGTCTGCAACTTTGACACACAGAATAACTCAAAAGCCCATGCATTCGCAACCCCTGTAAACTGTTGTTCATTGTAAAAATCTACCTGTATACACATGTATCAATCCCCCCTGAATTAATGCCCCTGTTAACATACATCGACAAATAGTGTGTCTGCCATTTGCAGAATGAGGTCCCCTGAGGGTAAATTTAGTGATACTACCCCGCATAGTGGGCTAGCATCTCCAAATTTACCCTCTGGGGACCTCATTCTGCTTACACCTCAGCAGAATGAGGTTCCCAGAGAGTGTATTTGGTGATGCTAGCCCGCTATGCGGGGTAGCATCTCTAACTTCACCCTCTGGGGACCTCATTCTGCAAATGACAGACATACTATTTCAAGGCTTGCCCAAATTAGCAAACCTATTCATACCTGGGATTTTTTCATGGCAAAATTATTGAATGGTTTTATATGGCGACTGCATTTCACAATGAGAGTATCGATGAAGGGTGACCTTATACCTTAACAATTCACTCATCCCCGCCATCAACGAGTGTGCAGTAACCATATCTGTCACTGCATCATCCAATGAGAAGAATTGATTATTGAACCTTCTACAGGAAAAAAAATTACACATTCTTTGAATAAATGTTAAGAATATGAAAATTGATTTTAGAACTTTCTGGAACGGAGCCTAATGGAACATTAAAGCTGAGCGTGTTTCCTCGGATTTTTCTGTTTGCAAAAACCCAGTTTGATCCTAAATTCGAGGCCCTGTCCTATCATCAAAGGTTTCATTTACATGGTCCTGGATAATACAGTAGATATGTCCATTCACAGGGTTTTCACCACCGAGGGATTCAAGCTTAGGATCCACAAACTGTTTCAAAGTGTTTCGTGAATATTCAAAGCATGGAGGTTTCTCTGATTGGGGGGTATTATTTCAATGGAAAAAATTATCAAATAATTTTGAATCTTCTCAAAAGCCACACAAATGCTTTCATGCCTACCTTCCAGATAAACAAAAATGATTAACTCTAGAATGGAAAATCCGAACAAAACTATGGAACACTCTATTGATTGTCCTCATAGTAGTGAACATCCATACCAAATTTCATTGCAATCCAATCACTACTGTTCCAAGTTATGACATGAACAGACATCGGAAGGACAGAAGGATGCATAGACGGATGGACGGACAGGTGCAAAACAGTAAACCCCTTTTTGTACCCCGAAAAAAAAAATCTGGGGACTATTAAAATAGCCGGTGTCAGTCCGTGCGTCCATCCGTGCGTCCGGAAATGGTTTCCAGATGATAACTTTAGTTTCGGTTATTAGATCAAAAGCAAATTTCATAGGTGAGTTTATTAGACCAAAATACAGGTCAAGTTCGAATATGGGTTTGCTCCGCCCATTTTTGCGAGAGTTATGGCCCTTTTTTTTACTTAGAATCTTATAATTTTCTGGTTTCCGGATGATAACTTCAGTTTGTGTGATCATATCTGAACCAAATTTGGTATGTGAATCAGCCCTATATACAGGTCAAGTTCGAATATGGGTATGCTCCGCCCATTTTTGCGAGAGTTGTGGCCCTTTTTCAACTTGTTTTACTTAGAAAATTTCTCACTTTTTCGGTTTCCAGATGATATCTCAAGTTTGGATACTTTAATTGCAAATACCGTTTTTATGTGGATCAGTCATATCAAGATACAGGTCAAGTTCGAATTTGAGTTTGATCCGATGATTTTTCTCAGAGTTATGGGCTTTTCGACTTAGAAAATTCAATTTTTCTTGTAATTTTCTTCATTTTGTGCCAATTTGGGTTTATATTTTCACTTTAAGAGTTTTTTAAAGATTTGGTTATTTGTATGCATGTCAGTAATGAGACAATGCACAAGTGTCTTATCCATATACTATACTTCTACAAAGCCTCCGCTCCAAATGAAGCCACCGGTTCGGGGGACACTGTGGCCGAGCGGCCTTTTATTTTACATAAATTCAGAAAAATCATTTTGGAGAAAAAACACATGTTTTCTCTTCATTTATAACTTTAAAAAACATGTTAATTTATATTAAGTTTCTAATGAACGGTAGTGCATGTACATGTCCATCAATTTCCCCGATCAAGCTCTGTGGCATGTGCTAATCAGTTTGTTGTCTCTCCTGTAAACTTTATTTGGTCGGTAAACTTGATTTTACAAGGTCCTTGAATACAGCCGACGATATGTCAGTGGGATTGGCAGGAATAAAACCAGACATCTAGGATATGTACATACCTACTCCAACAGATTGCGGCATAGCCATACCCAATGGTTGAGTACCAAATGTTCCCATAATGGGATTTGGATCGGCCTTCAAACTAGAAGGCAACACTCGTGGCAGCTCAAATCCTTGAAGCTTCTTCTTTATTAGATGCATAGCTATAGAGAACTCTTTCTTGTCCATCTTGCCATCACCATTGAAGTCTGCCAAACCCCTTTGAATCAGAACACAAATGTAAAGTCAGTAGAACAGACATAACAATCGAGAAAGAAAACAAGAAAATCTGAAGAATGTGATAATTATCAAGGAGAGGGAACTTCAACAAATGACCTTTTGTCATTTGTTGAACTTATTATCTGATCATTTCACTCCAATAAATAGGCCTTCATTTGTACAAGTTTGTATTATCTGTCATTGTCTTATTTTTCCTGAACATCCCTCCAGATGAATAATAGACCATTCCAATGTACACCAAAAGTCGACTCCTGATTCCCAAGTTGATTAGTTGCACTAAATTGAGCACGCAGTGCATGCACTATGTTTTATAACAGGACAATGGTACAGTATAATATACCAACAATGGCAAAAACAGTTTAAAAGTTAAAACAAAAATGTGCAATTTACTTACACAAACACCAGTTATGAAATCGACCATGTCGCTAATAAATAAACATCATTGAGCGAGGCCGATAAGAGATAACGGTATCGGCAGCCAATCTTTGAAACCTTTGATGTTCTTTCAATTTGTGTTGCATCATGTCAGTTTAATTGAATAATTATACCAATAATATATGGCGTATTCTCTGTCACTATGTGTGTAATTAATTCAGTATGAGTATGAACTAATGTGTCCGGATATGGTATGTATCATATTAAATGCTAAACGAGAAACCTATACACAATGATACTTAGCCAAGACACCCGGTATTAATTAGCTGGATGGATACAAATGTAGTAGCACCGGCCACCAGTTTCTGTCCTCCGATCATAACAGCTGCGAAAAATGGGAACAGCAGTTATCTTTCAGTGATTTTATAGTACTCAATAGCCACATAGTAAAATAGAAGTTTCCGATGTGGAATGGGGGTTGTCCATTAGTCGACTTTGACTCGATTTTTTACTGTCGCTTAGTTGACTATGAAATACCCTAGTCATTTCAACACTAGGCTAAAGTAGATTACATATACCAAGTATGTGGGCGATCAATTCAATTATATTACATCAAGTCTTTAGGTTGGGTGATGCTTGATTGAATTTAAATTACGTGTGACCCAGTCACTAAGCTATTAAAGCAAATTCATTACATACAACCAAGTTTCATTAGCTTTTGGAGATCTATTCTAAGTGTATGACATATGAATGAGCATCCGGGGTAGTGGGTAGTTGATTCAAAATAGGTTACAAATTAAATCTCATCATGCAATTTTATATAGGTTGTAGAGATTCAGCTTCTTTGCATATTATATGCAGATTAAGGCTGAGAGGCCGAAAACTTCTATTATTAAGCAGATCACTGTTTCTTTACATGGGTGAATATATGAAAACAGTAAAAAATTTGGAGGATTGCATTGTGCCAAAAATGAAAGATCAAATTCACAGAAAAAAACATTTCCATGTCGAATATGTTTAAAACTATATATTAAGCATGGGTCAATTCACACATTTATTGCTTAAAATTACAAAACTGATTACTCTGTAGGCCATGAACTTAAAGAGTTCCAAGTTGATCATACTTGCATAAGTATTGACACTTTGTATCAATCCCAATATAATAATAACTGTTTTCTTTTGATGAGTATTTTTTTAACAATATATAAATATATGCATTGGTAACAGGAGTGACATTATGGTAACAGTAACGACCCTACTGGTTTTCACAATGTAGCCATATACGTGAATTTTGGTACACAATAATGTTATGTCATTCAAGATGTTAACCCATCCCTTGGCGATCAAATTACTATGATCGGATAAATGAGAGTTTTGGTGTTGAATTTATAGAGTATACTGTTATGTACTATTATAGACAAATGTACATAACACAAATTATTGGAATTTATGGGTCACTGGCATTTATATAAGAGAATGCACTGGTACACGATCTGTAATGCTAAACCACCACAGCCTTGGGTTAAATGTGAAAGGTGTGACCTGGACATGGAATACTTGGGTTAAGAGAGTCCAATTTAAGTTTACAATAATAATGTGTCAAATTCTACGAACAATATAGTATACAGATAAGCCATCTTACTGATGACCCATTAATATCAATTATATAGCAGAGCTGTCAACAAATCACAGGAATTGTTTATGTTGAACAATGACCTCTCTATTACACCAATAACAATTATAATGACCTCAGACCATCTGAAGATATAACTCTGCAGCACAGATGTCCATGTCTACTGTTAATATCATGTGATGTTTATTGTTGAATCTTTATTTTAAATTAGATACCGTAGCCTTCTTTATCAGATTATTTGCACATTGGCATAAGAGACATAAGAAAATAATATAGCCTTATCAATAGCGAAGTAGTCCAAAGGCATGGGATGGAATTGGTGAATTGGATTTAATGTTGCTCCAAACAGATTTACCAGTACATTCCACAAGATTTTGGACCGATTTAAACAAATTTGGTGTGTCGATTCGGGGTACTTTTGGCAGAATTATAATGGTGTTAGTTTTTCAAATTTGTTTAACTTAAAACATTTTTTTTAAATTATTTAAAAAAATTAAAGGGACACATTGGGAACCTTTTTATCAACTTGTATCATAATCATCAATATCTAAATGAAAACAAATGAAAGAGTCCATGACATTTTTTTTATCAAACCCATATACAAAATTTGGTTCCGATCGGATAGAAAATGTTTGAGTTATCGCATTACTCGTGAAGTGTCTATGGTATGGGTAAACATAAAAACATATTACTGATACATAGACAATGATGAAAGAAATGACATTGCGGTAACAGCTGTGACTTACAATTAACCTAGTTTTTTGCCTGAATATCATCCTAAGTATCATGGTACCTAGAACAAATTATTATTTGGTTTTCTCCTGTTGCACACACTTCGTAATTATAGGACCAATGGTGGTAACATCAAATCATACATTTTTCATATATTCACCAACATATATATAATAAAATCTCGTACAGGTTATCATCATAGCAATCCCAATATTTGACACGTAACTAAAGCAACTTACCATATTTGACCAAGAACAGCAGTTTGTAACCCCGACTGCATGAAAAAGGCCTTCGCTTGATCACCTAAAACAAAATAAATAAATGTGTTACAAATTTTAAGAATACCGTACCATAAAGTGAACAAGGGTTGTACATCAAAGATGGTGCTCATCAAGTTTTTTTTCATATTAAAAAGAGTTAAGGATGTCAACAACAAAAATAATAAATAATCCGACAAACCTGGTTTTAGAAAACAATTGAGAAATTGTCGTAAAAAATCCATATATCAAATATGAATGAAATCGGTTGACGTTTGTTCAAGTTATAACTCTAACGGCCTTAAAATTGCTAAAAATAAACAAACGGCCATATCTCTGGAACCAATATTGGGTGGATCCGATTCTTTGTGTGAAGCTGCCACACATGGCTATAAACTCACATACCAAGAATTGTCAAAATCCATTAATAAATGGCTAAGTTATAGAGAATAGGGGCCGCTAGGCCCATTTTTGAAAAACAAATTTAACTGATTAAATTTGTAGATATGAAGAAAAGTACAGGAAAATTACAAATTAGCAACAAATAGAACAGTGCAAGTAATTTCTATAAATACAAGATGCCTATTATGAATATTATTTTATAAGTTTTACACTAAATTACTCCACAGCTTCTCAATGGTTCAAGTCACATCAAAGCTTCATGTATTAAATTAAACTTATAATCATTATGAAATGTTGTTTAATTTGACACACATGTCAGTAATGAACTTTCAAGTTAACAAACATTGATCTCATGGAATAGTCTCCTCTAATCACAAAGAAGCTTCAACAGTTTCAACACGCTATTTATTTCTAGGGTCTTGCAATTATTAAAATTTCTTTTGAATCGACCCAAATACACAACAATTTCGCAAATTGATTCAAATATTGAATTAAATATTTATCAAAGATCTGACAAGACAAGAGAGTCAATAATTAAGGGTACTATTCAAATGGGGAAAGTCTTGTTTTATCGCGCAGGCAACAGTGAAATATAAATGGATGATTCGAACGGAAATAGTGATAAAATAAATAAATAAAATATACTCTCACTGCTCAACTGCTACATGGTAATTCAATATAAACTTTGGGGGGTACACGCTAATTAGGTCAACATGCAGTAATACACATATTCTCAACATAAGTATCCCTCTCGAACATGTAGGAACCGCTGCGAGACCACGTTGAATAAGTACCATCAACGCAGTTCTAGTGTTAACGCAATGCGGTCGTAATGCTACTCCAACGCGTTTGTAATTTTAAATGTGGTCAAGGTAACCATCAACGCAATATAACACAGTTAGGATAACCCACAATGCAACATAACACAGTGGAGGTGGTCGTAAACAAAACAGAACGGTGCCTTGGATTCCACCAGCGATACGTCGGGACGTCTTTAAAATTTATGATGGCCTGACAGGCATGTTTTGTCGGCCAAGTGATATTTATCTCATAAAATGCATTACGGAAGTTTATTAAGAAACTTAAGAAACTTAGATTTGTTTTATTTTTGAGCTAGATCATCTTCATTTGGTTGAGGTCATCCTGTAATTTCAAGTGGGTCAAGTAGCTTATGTACAGCGCGCTAAAATGCCAAGAAAAGGTGACTAAGTGCTCGGATCAATATTGTACTTCATTTCGGAGCTATACGCATCTGTAAATATACATCAATATTTAACACATTGCATTGTTTTATTCACAAACAAATGTCATTGTGAATATAAAACAATTAAACAGTGATTTATTCGGGACATAATTTCTGTAACATTGCGTAACATGCAGAGCTACCTCATATGATTCCAGAATCTTACTTTCATTTCCACTTTCAGTTCAATGTAAACTTGCCGTGTTTACATGTTTTGTGTACAAATTGTATTTCTGCAAATTATGTGATAATAAAATTACATTTCCATTAAAAAAACAACGCTAAAATAGTTGTTATAAAATCGATCCACTTACTAGCAGAACATCAATGAAAATGCTGACATACATGTACCTAGCTATCCAGAATTTTTTGGTTAACAAATCGGAAACACAAGTCATTTTTTTTTTTTTATAATCTTTTCAAACATTTTATATTATCTACTAGCTGGTGGACCTGTCTTCATCCGGGCTGTTTCCCCTCTGCTTTTCGGCGAATTGCGCGATTTGATCTTCAATTGACCATTTTGAAGGTCAAGGTCAGGTCGGGGTAACGATTTGACCTGTCCAAAACACTCCCCGGACAAAAGAACCCGACAAAAGTACCCGTCGAAATCCGTCCGGTTTTACCCGATTTGACCTTGAACTAACAATTTTGAAGGGCAAGGTCACGTCGGGTCACGATTTGACCCATCCAAAACACTCCGTGGACAAAAGTAACCCTAGGTATCAAATTTCGTCGAAATCCCGTCAAAATTCGCGATTTTACCTTGAATTGACCATTTTGAAGGTGAAGATCTGGTCGGGGTCATGATTTGACCCGTCCAAAACACCCCCCGGACAAAAGTACCTCTAGGTATCAAATTTCGTTGAAATCCATCCGTTTTACCCGATTTGACCTTGAATTGACCTTTTTGAAGGTCAAGGTCAGGTCGGGGTCATGATTTGACCCGTCCAAAACACTCCCTGGAAAAATTTACCCTAGGTATCAAATTTCGTCAAAATCCGTCTGGCAGTTTTCCCGGCCATAGCTAACACACATACACACACACACAGACAGACAGAAGTCCCAAAATATATATTAGATTAGACTATTAATTTAGTGCATTTATATACAAGATATTATGACATCAATCAATAACTGTCAATAGTTTTTACCCATGCAAAAATACATGTCAATTAAAAAGTAAACATTAGGCTCCTTTCTTGAAATCCTTCTGACATGTATTGCATGTATTAACTAACATTCTTGGGGGGGGGGGGGGGGGGGGGGGTGTGGGTAGAATTATGCAAACTGATGAACAGAGCTGTGTCTCATATCAGTGTTTTTCGGTTTGAAATATGTACGGAACCGCACATGCATATAACTTTCTTATCAGTTTTGCTTGTTTGGTCATTAAGGTACTAATTGAATAATTGTTTCCTTTTATCGTGTTCCGGTGTCAACCGAAAATGTTTTCTATAGCATATAACAATAAAGAGCGATCATATACTTTAACCTGTTTTTACCTGTTTTATACGTTTATTCAATGTTGGGTCAGACCATTAGCCATGGCAGAATTCTCTGCGTGACAACCCATACTATATGGGTGATCATCCGTAGTCTATAAATCTTCTAGAAACTTTGGGTAGATACCATCAATTGCGACCGGTTGCCATTCAAAATGGCCACCAAACCCCCGTTTTCTAACGTTAAAATGCTTACTTTTATATCATTTTATAGCAATGTATGCGCTAATTTAATGCTGGGTCAGACCATTTGTCATGACAGAATTCTCCACGTGACAATTATTAATAATATATGGGTGATCATCCGTGGTCTATAAACCTTTCAAAAATTTTGGGTAGATGCCACCAAATTGCGACCGGTTGATATGGCAACCAATTTTCGGAAAAATTATGCATTTGGGGGCTGTAATTTCACTATATGAGATGTCTGCAGGATCCAGGAATATACTTAAATTGCTCTCGCTTCTTGTTCCTTCCGCTGAAGGGGTCAATATTCACCGGCTATGGTGATTGCCAACCGAAAACTTGTCTATGTGTCTACGGCTTAGGCTACTGGGTGCCGCCATTTTGGAACAATGACGTCACGAATCACGGCACGCGACACCCACGTGATGCCAAAAATAGGTTACATCTTCCTGGACCCCTCAATGAGTGATCGGCCTGTATTGAATACATGATACTACGCGCAAAACATTTAATTATAAAAGATTCATTCGCTGATAACAAGTGCATTAAGTGGGAAACGGATATATCCGTTTCCCGTCCTGTATGTAATGTTTTGGGAAACGGATCCCGTCCTAAACGAGTTAAGAACAAATGTCATAAAACTAATTTTCCAGACGTTTTCAAATTTTTACACACACGCTCATTTAATATTCATACCATGCATACCCTTATATTAAATAAACCAACAATAAACACTGTTTGTTGTTCAATGCTGAAGAATATCAGGACTTGATTCTTCTGACTTTATAATTATACATGCATCAAGTACGTAAAAATATTATTCAGAGATCGGCGCTCCGTTGACTTTGCATGATTAATCATAATTTGCCCATCATGAACCTCTATTTGAGCACACGCATTGCTACATTGTCTCGTCTTTTGAAGTTATTATTAAATTTAGGTCAAAGGCCATTCTGCGTCCATATAGTTGTGGGGCAAAATATTATATTACAATTAGCAATTTGATGAAGATGACACCTCCTACCAGCTTGTCTTCTATATTGATTGACAGCATGGTCAAATTGGAGTGTGGTTTGAAATGTTCAATCTCTGTTGTGTACTGTGCGCATGTGGGCATCTCTCAAGTAGATTGACATTCCAAATTTCTTCCTAACAATATACAGGTGTGTCTTCCTTTGATAGTGTGTCAGGCATTTAATCATGGCAGTGATGCCAGTATGTTGATTCTCTGTCATGTGTGGGCATTCCAATGCTTCCTCATAAATATTTATATGTTATCAATCAGGAACAGGACGACTTATTTCCCTTAAAGGGCTCATTTATTGTGTCATCATTCATATTTTCCAACATAATTTTGAACGGAGACTAACAGTGGGAAGATAAAGAGGAATTATTCAATTGTAAACGTAAATAAAACAATATATAACAAATAAAACCCAATTCATGCAACCGAGTTGACTCGCAAGACAACTCGTTAAACTTTAACGCGGTGCATTAAACTTCAATGCGGTCACAATGTACCTTCAACGCGTTAGGAACACAACGACCGCATTGTGTTGATGTTCCAACCATGTTGTAAACAGCTGAGGACCACGTTAAAAGAGACACTTATTTTGAGAATATGTGTAGGTGTGCCGAATAATGGACATGGAAGACTTAATCTTCGTCACAGAACAGAAGAATGAAAGTGTCAATGACACTGTAGCTCAACTTGAAATGGGAATAATTTCATGTATTACAGTCAATAGAGCGAATAGGAATGCGGAAAGTTGAAATATCTAAGTAAAACTAGATTATCAACATGAAGAGATATATATAAAGTAAAATCCAAGATGGTTGCTGGCGGCTATGCTTTCCAATGAAATTCAAACAAGAGCACGCCATCGGGGCATGGCATAATACGCCCGTTTCTAGTGTAGAGTGGAACATGTAGACAGAATCCATAAATTTTGAACTTGATCTGTATACCAAATTTGGTTCAGTTCACATCGATTCAATCCAAAGTTATCATCTAGAAACCACATATATCAGGTAAAATCTAAGTCGAAAAAGGGGCATAACTCAGTCAAAATCATGCGAACGAAACCCATCTTCGAAATTGATCTGTATTTTGATGTGGTAAACTAACATATCATATTTGGTTCAGTTCACTCGATTCAATCTAAAGTTATCATCCGGAAACCAAAAGCGGATGGACAGATGGATGACAGACGGACAGGGACAGACAACCCATTTACATAATACAACCGTTTTTTCAAACGGGCGTATCATTTTTTCAAACGGGCGTATAAAAACATTTGATAGCTTCCATCTAGTAGAGCAATATCAAGATTAATATGAAGTTTGGTGATGATCAGATGAGGGAAGTGGACTGTGTGCCAAAGGATTTAGTCATGCAAAGAGTAATATCCAAGATAGCTGTCAGCGGATATGTTTTGTGGCCGAATGACCCCAAATTTTATGATGATCAGACAAAAACTTATTTATGGGTCACTGGCATTTATATAAGAGAATGCACTGGTACAGGATCTGTAATGCTAAACCGCCACAGCCAGCAAGCCCGTGACCTGGACATGGAATACTTGGGTTAAGAGAGTCCAATTTAAGTTTACAATAATAATGTGTCCTAGTATACAGATAAGCAACCTCACCACTGACCCATTAATATCAATTATACAGCAGAGCTGTCAAAAAATCACAGGAATTGTTTATGTTGAACAATGACCTCTCTATTAAACCAATAACAATTATAATGATATCAGACCATCTGAAGATATAACTCTGCAGCACAGATGTCCAAGTCTACTGTTAATATCATGTGATGTTTATTGTTGAAACTTTATTTAAAATTAGATACCATAGCCTTCTTTATCAGATTATTTGCACATTGGCATAAGAGACATCAGAAAATAATATAGCCTTATCAATAGCTAAGTAGTCCAATGCAATTGGTGAATTGGATTTAATGTTGCTCCAAACAGATTTACCAGTACATAACACAAGATTTTGGACCGATTTAATCAAATTTGGTGTGGTGATTCGGGGTACACTTGGCAGAGTTATAATGGTGTTAGTTTTTCCATTTTTTTTAACTTAAAACATTTTTTTTTAATTATTTTAAAAAATTAAAGGGACACATTGGAAATCTTTTTATCAACTTGTATCATAAACATCAATATCTAAATGAAAACAAATGACAATGTCAATGACATTTTTTTTATTATTATTATAAAAGTTTAAAAAAAACAAAAATTTAAATCGATTTTTTTTTTCAATTTTTTTTTCGAAAAAGGGTCATAACTCCTTTAAAATAAATCGGATCAAACCATATTCGAACTAGATCTGTATTTTGGGCTGTGAAACTCACATACCAAATTTTGGTTCCAATCAGATAAAAAATGTTTGAGTTATGGCAGAATGTGTGAATTCTAAGTCGAAAAAGGGCCATAACTCTGTAACAAAAACTCGGATCAAACCCAAATTCGAAATCGATCTGTATTTTGGGCTGATATACCCATATACAAAATTTGGTTCTGATCGGATAAAAAATGAGTTATCGCATTACACGTGAAGTGTCTACGGACAGACAGACGGACGGAAAGACAGATGGGTAAACATAAAAAACGCAACCGCGTCGCGTTAATGTCACAGCATTTTACGTGGTGCATTACTGCATATCACTGCGGTACTAGCATTCGTTACCGTTGGTAATGCGGTGGTACCGCGAATGGTACTGCGGTACCACACGGTAGTACAACTGCGAATCGGCGGTATCACGCGGTATTATACCTCGGTATTAACGCTATTACACCACGGTAAAAACGCATGTACACCTCGTTAAAGCAGATCGCTTACTGTGAGCAGTGCTGTAGCTATGACTTGTAGCCTATGCCAAAGGATTTAGTCATGCAATGAGTCAAATCCAAGATGGCTGCCAGCGACCATGTTTTACGGCCGTATGACCCCAAAATGACTCGTTCCCATCTACATGTCAATATTAACATCCATACATATTTCATGATGATCAGATGAACAGATCGGCCTGTAACCCGTGCTAATGGATTGAATTTTTAAATCCAAGATGGCTGCTGGCAGCCATGTTTTATTGCCAAATGACCCCAAAATGACTCGTTCCCATCTACATGTCAATGTCAACAGCCATGACAATTTTCATAATGATCCAACCAAAGGTACGACCTGTAGCCCGTGCTAATGGAAATTGTTGATGGAGGTCTCCACACACACACACAGATACAAAGCCATGGCAATAGCTCAAACTTTACAAGTAAAGTTGAGCTAACAATATTAGTCTACAACTAGACCAAATAGTTACCAAACCAAGGAATGGGACATGGCTGTCAGTTTGTGTGTTTTACCGTGCAAATGTATATTTCGTGCCGCACACACTAGTTCCAAATCAAGCCACAATAAAACAGTGCTGGTTGCGACTTTTAAATTGTACATTTTTTTCAGTTCGCTGAACCCAAACATTGGGTGCTGTTCCGAGGAACCCCATGGAATGCACCAGAAAAGGCGATCTAATGAAAGTGTCAATGACTCTGTAGCTCAACTTGGAGAGGGGATAAATTCTGTGTTACAGTCAATGGAGTGATTAGGATTCCTAATTTAGGAATGCAGAAAGTTGAAATGACTAAGTATACTAGATTATCAACATGAAGAGCTACATGTATATATAAAGTAAAATGCAAGATGGCTGCCGGCATGACTCCAAAATGACAGGTTTCATGATGATCAGACGAACAGTTTGGCCTGGGGCCCATGCTATTGGATTGAAGTTTGAAATCTAAGATGGCTGCTGTCGGCCATGTTTTTTTCTCGAATGACCTCAAAATGACTCATTTCCCATCTACATGTCAATGTCAACAGCTATAATTTCATAATGATCCAACCAAAGGTACGACCTGTAGCCCATGCTAAAGGAAATTGTTGACAGATGCACACACACGCACACACACACATGGATATCAAGCCATGGCAATAGCTCAAACTACAAAGTAAAGTTGAGCTAGTAAAATTAAAACAAATTTGATAGCTCCCATCTAGTAGTGGTCACCCCAAAGATCCATATGAAGTTTGGTGACGATCAGACGAGAGATGTGACCTGTAGGGTGTGCTAAAGAATTTAGTCATACAAAGAGTAAATTCCAAAATGTCTGCTGGCAGCCATGTTTTTTATAAGAATTTGGAAAAAAAGTTAGCTCCCATATAGAGGTTACCTCGAGGATCAATATGAAGTTTGGTAATGATCGGATGAGGGATGTGGCCTGTATGGTGTGCCAAAATAAATTGTTGACCAACGATGGATGACGAACGACCAACCCATGCCAATAGTTCAAACTTGACTTTGTCAATTTGAGCTAAAAATGGGAGGCTCCCATGTAGAAGTCACCCCAAAGATCCATATAAATTTTGCTGATGATTGGAGACATGTGTGAATTTAGTCATGCAAAGAGTAAGATGGCGACTGAGGGCCATGTTGTTTTGCTGAATTACCCCAAAATGACTCCATCTACATGTCAATGTCAAAAGCCATGAGAAATATCATAATGGAAATTGTTGATGGACAGACATACACACACACGGACGATGGATACCAACCCATGTCAATCGCTCAAAATTGACTTTGTCAAATTGAGCTAAAAAGTGTTTTTGTGCAGTTTCCTTTGATTTACAATGGAGATAAATGTCGCTTGTTTCATTTGATATTCAGGGATTCGAGCATGAAAATAATTTGTGAATCCTCGGCAAGCCAGTTCATTCACAAACTGTTTTCATACTCAAAACCCCAGGCCAAATATCCAAAACAACAAAGAATGTTTATATCCAAATTATGTGCTCATTATATATTGTAACTAACCAGTAATGAAGCCATTGATTGGTTTCAGTTGAAAGAATTGCCCATCGTGTTTGGCTCTATCCTCGCCAGAGATCTTCCACTCCGCAACACCTGTATTATATAACCGAAAAAATTTATATGCAATATTTTGGTTTCTAATTCACAGAAGTCAAAATAATTAATTACCCAATCTGGTACGAATTTATTCCAGTATGAATAGCTACAAGAGACGGAGGAGACTTAATACAATTGAAGCATATAAAATTACACAATCTAACCACTGAGGGCTGACATAGCAGAAACATCAAGCAAACAGAGGCATGCACACAACTACAAAATTTACCATCAACATCGAAAGCAAGCTGAGAGACCAGTATTTCGATTTAAGTAAACTATATATAAAGCTATGAATAAAATTAATATACATTAATCTCTTTATATGCCTATTTACTTTGAAAATAGAACAAGAGATGGACTGTCGTCTGGTGCATACCCCCTTGTGGCATACAGCCTTGTGTGGGCATAGCCTATGACTGAGATATTCAGGCAGATGGACCCAAAAATAAACATTTTCCGATAAACAAAGATGAATAACTCTAGAAAGAAAAACCGAAACAAATTGATTGAACGCACCAATGAATGTTCTCATAGTGGTAAACATCTGTACCAAATTCATTGAGATCTGAGCATTACTGTTCAAGTTATGGCCTGAACAGACATCGGACGGACCAAAAAGCCTAAATTCTAATCAACGTCATTACCATTTCTGGAGTGGATATCTGAAGGGCATACTTAAAGATATATATTAAGTACCGTACTGTCTATTCTGGCCAGTTCAGATGTTTTTTTACAATAAGATGCATGTATGTAGAAAGAAAGACACCCAAAATCAATATATATATATAAATCAAAAATAGATTTCTCAGGTGTAATTTTCTCCTACAGGTAAATTTAGACGTAAAATTGTTGCACTCTCAGTATCAGGATGAGGTCTGTCAACGACAAATTAGACTCGAACCCAGTGTGGATCGATTGTTTTTTGTCTTCTGTTGATCCAATACCGATTTTGGACTCTAATAATTTTCAGATAATAAGCTTCTAACAAAAGAACATTATGTTTTGAAGGTAAACTTTTCTGGTAACTGATGGAAATGCTAATAGGAATCAAATGCATGCCCTTGTCCGATTTAACAACCTTAAATTACTATTTCTTCGGTTTAACACCCTCTATAAATTACTATTTCTTGGGCTTCAGGGGTGAACAATATTTGATTTGAGTCAAGGAATCCACCTTTCAACGCACAGAGTTGTTAGATCTCAATTTTGGAAATCTATGTTTTCGAGACTTTGAATTCCATATATGGTGATGCCTAGTTCAAATTAGAATTCCCCAACACATCTCATCACAAAAAGTAAACAAACATCTTCTTACTGAATCGGGGAATATGTATACCCATGTATCTGCATGCCAACTATAAAAAGATACTGTTTCTGGTGATAAATTTTGTTGTATGTTATTCCAAAAATAATTACCAATCTGCCAAAGCCACCAAGAGTCACCTCCAAACTCTGGTTATGACATCCACACATGTTAATATATATTTCTGGAGTAAATTATAAATGTTAAATCGGACAGGGGTACGATAATGTCATGAAGTTAATAGGACATGTGTCCAGTAGAATAAATTTGACATAAATATGTCATGGTTATTCCGTCAGCTGAGTGAGGAGACAAGACCAGACCAAAATAGTGATGAAACCACCATCAGCCGATACCCAGTCGTTAAAATTTACTAATCCGCCGATGACGATGATGATTGTTCTATTTATAGTACAAAAAGTGATGCAAAACTAACAATAACTCTAACTAGTTAGCCACGTAGTACATTCATTAGGCTTATTATTTTGGTGATTTAACTGCACGTTATATACACAGTTACCGAATGTAAAGTAAATGATAAATTAATATGGCATTATTATTTATAGCTGATAATACAGTGATCAAACAATGAAGACATTTATCCACCGGTAGATTTACGATTTTTCCATGAGGCTCGGAGGCCGGCAGGCACAACATACAAAATTATAATGTAGACTAAATTATGTCATAGTTGTGTGAAACGTTCATGGATATTCTATCTGAGCATGAGCTTTGACACACTGCAGGACCGGAATGTATTTTAGTTACATCAAAGGACAGCTGTGATCCTTTGATAAGAACTAGAAACTAAGTTGAAAGGGGCTATGTCGGTCAGCTTGTGTGCCTCTTTTCGACGGACGGGAATACTTTTTGAGCGACTGTCATCTACTTTAATACTGAATCCAAAGTTTGTTATTTTCACAATTCAGTATGCCACAGAAGGGCGCTATAATCTGTGTCGGGTGTTCAACAATTGTGCAGTTTAATTGATATCAAAGTCACCCAATGTATATATATGATTACACTTTACTGTTTATCCACTGTAGTAACCACCATACAGTACTATTTAACTCTTTGGAGAGTATTTATAATGTCATATACATGACATCATGCGTGAGTTTAACATCAACGTCATAGCAATAATTATTAACAAATTTGGGTCAAAAGGGTCCAATAATTTCTTTTAATTGATGTGTATTTTCTGTTTACGTGTACTGTCATAATATATTGCACTTATACATTGGGACATTATATTAATCAAAATATCTCAAATACAATTCATTTATAAATCAGATTATTAATTGATGTGATGTCTACATAAAAATGGCACTTCCCGATACAACATATACGTCGTTCTACTCGTGAACCATACGGGACATATATGTTGTTTTACTCACCAAAGGGTTAAATGTAAAAGGCTGTCCATACTTAACATTAACAAGCTACCAATACTTACTATACAACACATAAAGCAACAGTTCAATTGAACTTTGATTGACCGTTTTCTTGCTTTTCTGCACTAAAATTGGAATGCCATAACAGCAGGATATTTTAACCGATGCCAATTGTAAACAGATAACAAAATAAACTAGTCCGTACCTGTTGTCCCTGCCATTATGTCCTCTTACTTGAATGATGGTACAGGATATAAAATCTGAAATTATAGGGATGTGACATTAACATAATTTTTTGGAATATAAGATCAACAATATTATGCAAACATCGTCTGCTAAATTATTCAATTGGTTGAATCTGCGCTAGCTACAAAAAACTAATTTGAACTTCTGTTAACCTCCATTAGGTTTTTTTTCGGTTTGTTGATTTTGGAAAGCTGTTTCTTGAAATCCTAGTTTCTCTGTTTACAACTTTCCTACAATTTTTTTTAAGTGGTGTGATTGACAAATGCTGCTATACTGCAAACTAAGCAATAACTGTCAGTAATTACATGTACCTCCGCCTCCATGTTCTTGAGTATATTGAGTACCGAATTATAAGTAAGAAAAGAAAACAGCTAGGGACATTCTGTCTTGTGAATTCAGTGGAAATCGCATGCACGGAAGTGTCAACAATGAAAAGAATTCTTATTCACAAAATGTCAAAATATTGAACTCATATTTAACCATAAAACAACATGGATCTTAAATAAAACATGTATTACCATTGCCACAATAAATAATACCATGAGAAAATTATCCCCCTTGCCAGAATAATTTACTATTTATAGTCACAATGCTTTATCTTAATTTATTAATATTGGTGCATCGTTTACAGAGGTTTTTCGCGGCACAAAAAGTTTTATTTATTTTGTTTCTGGTTCCAATCAAATTTTTTTGTTGAATATGGGTTACTGTGTCCGATTAATTTAAAAAAATTTTATTATGAATATCTGATTGATCGCAATGTAATATTTTAGCAATAAAGGACATATTATTATAATTCAGCTTCATTCATAGCACATTCATGCCTAGCACATGGTCAGCCCTGAATAGTGCTGGACGATATGACACTTTATTATATGACTACCACTAATCCCTTACAAATACCACTATTGTTTGGCGATAAATTCAGAGCAGTCGGAAAACGCTTGTCTGGTCGTGAGCCATATCAGTATTCTATGAATTCCGTATCAGTATCCTTTGAATTCCATATCAGTATCCCATGAAATTAGGTCACCGGAAGTTGGGAACTATTTATCAGAACATGTTTTTGTTCGAAAATTAAACTGTTAAGACTTATTACAAAAGATTTGTTTTGTATTATTACGCGTTTGTGCGAATCACCCCCAAATTCAACAAACGAGAGGCCGATCACGATCGGCAGATGTTTAACCCATACCTTGGCGATAGCGACTAGCCATAACTGATAATTTGTCAAAGATATGATCACAGGAATTAATCCATATATCAGTACCCAACTTGAAATCAAAAGCTCAAATAATTTCTCTTAAGGGTTAAAGTATTTGGGTTGGGGAGGAGTAGTTTTAAATCTCATAACTCTGTCCCTATTCACACAAGGACCTCTCACTGTGAGATCCAATGGTTTAGTGATTTCGGAGGACATGTTTAAGAGTTTATCCCTATCTTTGCCACTTTTGACATGCCAGATATTCAAAATTGCAAAAGTGATAAATCCCTATCTTTGCCACTTTTGACATGCCAGATATTCAAAATTTATTATTCACTTCTAAAGAGAAATTATAATTGTTGACAAGCCAGACTGCTTAGAACGACATATATGTAGGGGATTCCATCTCGTATTTAAATGGTACTTTAATTACCCCCCCTTCCCCCATTCTCCCCAGTTATTTGTTTATCAAACATGGACAGATATAAGATCAGATCTGACCTGTGTATTAAATAAGATTAAGTGTTTCATATTAAACAGGGGTGTATGGTTTTCAAAAATATATGTAGTTTATACAATTCAAAAGTATTATCTATATAATGTTATACAGACATAATATGATGGGGATGCTGGCCCCTATGACCACTAAATCGTTCATATAAAAGAAAGTAAGTTAGCCCTCATTTGAATGGTTTCACACATTACAATGTTTTACAAGTATCTTGGGCACTAAAAGCCACAACCTTCAATGTTAATCTTCTAAGTGCTCTGTGGCCCCTAAAATTCAATCAACCATGAAAATGTGAACAAATGGGAAAATAAGGTTCCTGGAAATACTAACATCTACCATATTGATTTTCAAAACAAGTCATCACTTACAATAGTCATGTATATTTATCTGCCTGTTTCCCATTGCATAGATAAATCATATTGGCTATCAGCAGGTGTCTGAAGGGTTAATATATTTTTCAAAAATAAATTAATCAGTCAATACCAAAATTGATAGAAGTGAATAGTGTGCAAAGATACCCAATAGATATTAAGAGATATGAGGAAGAATCCATGTACATTATAGCATGTGTCTATGGAAACCTTGGAAAGGGTTAATTATTTTTGAAGCAAATTAATGGAATTTAGAAGACACTTATATAGGTGAGGCGGGCCCTTATCTCACCCTGTAATGAAATTTAAAGAATAGGAAAAACACCAGTCTTGTGCTGCCATAAATCAATTTGACAGTTAGAATAAACAAACAGCCAGCCACCAGTGTTGTTTATCTTGCTTGACCCAATAGAGCTCTGTATCATATGTCATCACTCATTTCATAACAGATTTCACTTGGAATGACAACATCTATAAAAATCCTCTCATATACTCTGGATGTTGGAAGATCACATGGTAATTTATTGATATCATTATATTACATGAAACTATTGCAATAAAATCTTCATATTTTCAAAACAGGATATCACACCTAATTAATCGTATAAAACTAAAATAAATGAAAGTGTCAATTTTGTTTTATTATTTAATTTTTTTTTTATTGTTATTAAAGTTCAAACAAAATTTAATATTTGTATATGCTAAATTTAGCAAGGAGCTAAATCTAAAAAAATAAAAAATAAAAATTTCTCGAAAAAAAATGTTTGAGTTATGGCAGAATGCGTGAATTCTAAGTTGAAAAAGGGCCATAACTCTGTAACAAAAACTCGGATCAAACCCAAATTCGAACTCGATCTGTATTTTGGGCTGAGAAATCCATATACAAAATTTTGTTTCGATCGGATAGAAAATGTTTGAGTTATCGCATTACTCGTAAAGTGTCTACGGACAGACAGACAGACGGACAGACAGACAGACGGACGAACGACGAGTGGTCAATCCGGGCAACGACACTATGTTTACCATACTATGGTATGGGTAAACATAAAAATAGTTCCTCGACCTTGGCCTTAAATTGGGAGATTCGGTTGATGGAGTACTTTTGCCTGGGTGATGACATGGGATGGTGTAACGAAGTAGTTTTGCCCTTTATGACATGGGATGAACCAAAAATGTGTCATAATAAAAGCTTTATCGGTACAGTGAAGTGATATGGGCTGCAGTATCACGTCTCGTTGACGATGTCAGATCGCCGCATCAAACTCAGCGATCTGACATTGTCAACTCGGCATGATACTTCAGCCCATATCACTTCACTGTACCAATAACGTGTATATACCAGGTATAGCCGGTTTTAAATTTGACATAATCAATAATGTCGTCTGATATAAAAATATTGTAATAGCATCTAAGTTGTAATATTCTCCATGCAGGCTGAACCCATCATATGGTCCCAACAAACAGGGAAGTTAGAGTAAGTATAACAGTCCCGAACTTCCCGGTTTTCGTGATATAGACTCCTGTCATCTCTGAAGCAAGCATGGCAGAAGGAAAATGCATCATACTGGGTTGAATTTCACTGCAGCGGGATATATTTATATGCTGACGTAACCCATTGTTTGAAAACGTGTGACGTTCAGTGAGTTGGGCGATGGTGTCACAATATCTGATCTATCAGACTGCTATAACACATTATATTAACAACAATGTCAATACTTTCACGGCTCGCTGGTCTGATTACACCGTGTTGCAAACATTATATCTCATGTCCACTGATTCAATGCACACTATGTTATTTAGTTGATCTAAGTTACCGGTAGTGTATCAGTATGTATTTACATTGAAGTCTCTTGGGCCACGTTATATGATTATACTGTGATGTACATAATGTGCAATAGATTTTTACTCAACCTTGTAAATGATCGGCATATGTTTAACCCATCCCTTCGCGATAATAAATTACTATGAACAGAATCATAAATTAGAGTTTTGATGATGAATTATAGAGCATACTGTTATGTACTATTATAGACAAATGTACATAATAACACAAATCATTGGAATGTATGGGTCAAATAGGGAGGCTCGCTTATATAAGAGAATGCACTGGCACAGGATATGTAATGCTGCACCAGCGCAGCCTTGGATTAAATGTGAAAAGGTGACCCCGACATGCAAACTTGGGTCAAAAGAGTCCCAATTTAAGTTTACAATGATAATGTATCAAATTCTACCAACAACATAGCTATCAAGATAAGTCACCTCACTGCTGACCCAGTAATATCAATTATATAGCAGAGCTGTCAACTAATCACTGGTTTTGTTTATGCTGAATCTTGGCATCTCTATTAAACCGATCAAATTTATAAAGACCTCAGACTCAGACTCAGAGTTACAAATGGTGTTAGTTTTTTTTATTTTGTTAAAGGAATATTATTCTGAAAAATGTGTTCTGTCAATAGACCTATATTATATAATATTAATTAAAATGTCCATTCTGCCCAAATAATCTTGTGTTTGATCTCTAATTTGGTTTGTATAACGAAAAAAAAACAACATTCAAAGAATGCTGAAGATCTTATGTTGTAGACGAAGTCACGTGATTGAAGTCACATGATCAGCTGTCGGTGCGGTCACTGTGTGACTTACATGATTTAGCACGTGACAATGACGTAGCGATTAGGGGAATTCCTGTTAGTATCAAAAGAAAACGACAACCATAAGCATCTACGATTTTCGACTTCTTATACATATTTGAATTTATACCAATTTGTCACTGCCTTATGCTGTTTATCAGTTTATCTATGTATATATGGCATTGGGCATATATTACCGACCTTTTGCATCAATTACGCATAACAATAGCAATATAAAAGATATAAACATTGGCTGTGGTTCATCCGAACATCCAATAATATAACACTTTTTGAAGGAGGGATAATAATCCGGTTTAATAAGTAATCACTAATACAAACACTCTTTATTAGCACCATATCGGGAATAGGCTTAACAGGGAATGCTCTTTATTGAGTCATGGTAAAGGAAAATGGGGACTCGACTTAGAATACTAGAAGTTGTCATCGTAAATATTTACTAATTACACCAATACATGTAAATACATGCACACAAACTTTCGATATATATGCTTTATATACCCGTCAAAGTCATAGCAATTTTCAGTTTGTTAAAAGCTCTTTATTGAGTCATGGTGAAGGAAAGTGAGGACTCGACATAGAATAGTTGTCATCGTGAATATTTACTAAATTATTCATCAATGTACTCCCCACTTTAACTGCAATTTTATGTATTCGTAACCATGCCAGACTCGTAAAACTAAATGCTCTTTATTTGGTATATGCATTCGCTTTTTAGCGATAGGTTCGATTGGATATACTAACGACTGGACGCTCCGGAAAATTTATAATCTTTACGGGAGTTAACGTTTTTCTGGGGATGGCATTCTCGTCGGTGGTCCATTTTTTTAATGTTGGTTTTGAGTCTCTTCTGAGTTGTTATCGGTAGCCACTGTTTGGGCCAAGTGTATTCATGTTGTGCTCAAAACACCTTTTTTCGAAGTTGACAGAACAAATTCTGGACCATTTCGTTGGCAACCACTTTAATTGTTTCTGATTTTGCGCAATGGGTTTCCCCACAGAAATCCCACCAAATGTCATGTAAACGAACATCATTGGGAAATGAATGTAGAATTATACCAAATAGAGAGTCACTATACACAGGGTTTCCGCTAGGGGGTAGGGGAATGGGGCCGGTAGCCGTCAAGGGGAAAATCAATGTAAAAGTAGCCTGTTTTAGCACTGGTTGAACTACATGTACTTTCGTTATATCGGCCAATAGAATCGTGTGAGAGTAGAAATGGCAGATTGTTTTGTTCCATTTCTGCCCAAGTGCCAACCTATCAAACCTTATACATGTACCTGTAACTTTAAAACTAGTAAAGTTATCAGATATAAATTAATTTATGAAGTACAGAACACCATTAATTTGGATCCCGAGTTAAACATGCTCGTTAATGTTAAAAGACTCACTGTGGAAGACCCAGCAGATATTTCGGTTGCATAACGTAATCGGAATATATTTTTAATAGCAGCTGGGTGAAAATATCAAAATTACCATTTTTTGGAGCCACAATAGTGAAAAAATAAATTGTCTTCTAAATCAAGTCCATTTAATTTTTTCAAAAGTATAGGCACTATGGACGTTCGGACAATACCTAGCAGAGCACGAATTCCATTATTGTTGCCATGGCAACAGTCCAAGTAATTATAGTGCTGGATTTTATGTCAGTCCTGTTACCAACCTTCAGAGGGCAAAATGTGGTGATCAAAATCCTCATCAAGTGACAAAAAATATTGTTATTGATTAACTGCAGTCCTACAAAAGGATATGTAACAGGTTTCTAAAAAAATCTCATGGGGTGTTCAGTCCAACGAATTTTATTAGCGAATTGGTGTGCACATGTGTTGTGACCTATTGACCTTTAAATATGAGGCCTCATAATGGCTTGCATTATGGAACAATCATTCAAGAATTTCAATTACTTCGTTGTATTTTGCCTTATCTTAAATTAATTTTGAAGTGTCACTTTTGGAATTCACCAAGAATTGTTGCTCAACTGGATGCTGTTGAGCAACAATTATTGGTGAATTCCAAAACTGACTCAAACGTTAGTGTTCTATTCCAAGCCTTCTAATTTTCCTGTCCCTACTTCTGGGGTCTAATTCCTGGTGATATGATGGTATCAGATGTTATTATATGGTGTTGATCTGAGTATTTGTATTCAATGGTGTCCCGGGCTGCGACTATCGGGTGGAAAGGGGTTTCAGTTGGCATTACCAAATCATCAAGTTGATATACCGGTTTGTCCCATATGGCAACATCTTGAAATGGCTTAGGTAGCAGAGATTTCATGTAAACACAGCCAACCAATCATATCTATGTGAATCTCATGACTCTACATAACCCTTGAAATTTCTGTGTATGTATACAGGCTCACACATTTATTTTATCAGTAAAAATGTCACTCAACCCAGATACCCCTATGTCAGTCCTGTTACTTTCTACCCCTATTGGTAACAGGACTGACAGTAAAAGAAACAGGACTGACAGTAACAGGACTGACATTTTCGGTGGTTTCATGACTAATGACAGAAGTGAAGGAAATCCAGATATAGAACATACAATTCTTTGCACCTTTCTACGTATGTTTTCAAACAATAATGGAGTTATAGAATATCTGTCAGTTTTTCCTTGAGAGAATGTGGTAACAGGACTGACACACAATTAACATACTCGCCAAAAATAAATGTTCTGTCAACTCAACCTTGAAAATCTTGAGAAACCAGCAGATATAAAACTTTCAGAGGCAATGACCTCCACTGCTACTGTTCATTTTCATGTTTAATTTAGTTATGAGTTTCTTACGTATGTGGTGTTTCCCTAACCTTTTCATTGAAACAGTTTGTTTTATGGCATACAACATCTCGGGGTGTATAAATCATGGATATAGAGCCATTACAAAAAAATGGTAATTTTGAGATTTTCACCCAGCTGCAGTGTAAATATAGAAGGCTGATTACATATCTGGCAGATGAGTATTCTTTGTGGGCAGTGGTAAGATGCCTTGATGCCCGGTGCGGCTACTCCCACATTTCTCTCTCGCTCTATTACTAAGTGAACAGTATATTTTGCGGCATAAAACATGACAGGTACGATTAAAATACTGCTCTTTTGCATAACATAACCGGGTACTAACCGCAACGTAACTAACCAGCCTCAAAGCAGGGTTTCCGCCAGGGGGGAATTAATGAGTCCGTATTGGAGAAACACATATTGCGACGGGACGACCATGGATCGTCCCGTCGGGCGAAATTTTTTTTATTTGACACTGAAAAGAAGCCGTTTCCTTGCACCTGAGTGTCCCACAAAGCAATCCAAAGCTATACGTATATTATACAAGTCTATCATTTCCGTCGGTGCATTAATTCTGTTGATGGTACCCAATAGTTAGTCATTTAATTACGTACGTAAGACTGCCGTCTGATTGAAGACTATATAAATGAACGAGCTACGAGTTTAATAGTGTTTCAAAATTTATAACTTACAATAAGATTCCAACAGGTAGAATGAATCTAAACACTGAAAAGCATCTACGGATTGACCAATAACACCTAGCAAGGAGAATTGAATAAAGTATTTCTTAGAATTTCAAGTAGCGTCAGTGAAAATGAAACTGACAGGATTATATAATCTGTCAATCGTAAAAACTATTTGTGCGCGATGACGTCATACTGCAGGGTTTGTCTGCAGGAGATATTTATAGCGGCGAAATACGAATGGTAGACAAATCTTTCACCCGGAATGCGTAGCTTGTTAAATAGTCTGTATTAGTCCAACAACAGTTACTGATGACCGCAGCTATAGAACAGAGTTTTAGGCAACGTGTTATAAAATGTAATTGAGTTTTTGGCGAGAAAATTGACCATACTTTGACTTTATCTCCATATTGGGGGGGAGGGGTATGTGTTCGTGTTTATCCCCCATGCATGTAATATGGCTCAAATGAATGGTGTTCTCACTATGAATTCCCGCTATAAAGACTGATTTGGGACAGGTTCCGTATTATTGTGAAATAAATGACTTTGGGATTTTGTTAAGTATGCATGGCAATATACGCATAATAATCAACACACGTAGAGAATCACATGTATTTTTCAAGAACTTCACTTACCGGTCCATCGAACTCAAAACAAATGATAATACAGCAATAAGATAAATGATCAACATTGAGTAGTTTCATCCACGAAAATCCCGTGCATAAAAATATCCCCGACTCAGCACGGGGTCTTCAAGTGTGAGTAGTTTCATCCATGGAATCCCGTGCACAAGAATATATCCGCACTCAACAGTCCGGCAGTCTTTGATGTTACCGCGACATGTATTACGCTGTATCTAATGTCGCTATTTGACACCTCTTTCTTATTGTTTTTTCGGGAGATGGACTGTGTCAATTTCATTTTGTCAATATTAATGAAAATAAGTGTAGATACAGAGCCTGTCGACACAGACAAGACTGAAAAAGTTTTTAATAACGTCATTTATCTGTGTATGAGCGGGATGTCATGCAACGACCGACGGGGGGAATGGGTCCATGGGACGAACCCGCAACCAGCCTGGCGGAAACCCTGCTCAAAGGCAAAGCTTCTAGCGATGTCAGTTCCGATCACTTCCTGTTTCAATTTTCTGTATAACAACGCGTTTAGAGTGTGTAAAATATATAAAATAAATTCACCTTCTAAAATTCCTTAGTACTATTCCAACAAAATTCAGAAGTTTTAAACATCTTTATACCTTTATAGACATGCAATATGTCCTGGGGTATGGCAGGAGGGGGAAACTTGGCAAGGGGAACGGGGTCGTCAAGGGGACCCCCTGCCGGTATAGCGGAGTACGGATATAATATGGAACCTGTCCCAAATCAGTCTTTATAGCGGGAATTCATAGTGACAACACCCATATAACATGCATGGAGGATAAACACAAAAAACATACCCCCACCCAATATGGAGATAAAGTCAAAGTACAGTCCATAATAGTTTCGTTGTCCCTCCTGGGTCCCCAAACACAAACAACGGCTCACATGTTCCCATTTCCCGCCAAAACTCAATTATATTTTATAACACGTTGGCTAAAACTCTATAGCAGCGGTCGTCAGTAACTGTTGTTTGACTATTAAATACAGACTATTGACCAGCTACGCGTTCCGAGTTTGAATGATTTCACTAACATTCGTATTTCACCGCAATAAATATCTCCTGAAGACAAACCCTGCAGTATATATGACGTCACAGCGCACACATAGTTTTACGATTGAAAGAATACATGGAAAAATCAGTTTCGTTTTCACGGAAGCTACTTGAAATTCTAGGAAATACTTAATTCAATTCTCCCAGCTAGGTAGTATTGGATAGATGCTTTTTAGTGTTTAGTTTCATTATACCTGTCGGAATCTTATTGTAAGTTATAAATTTTTAAACACTGTAAGTTGTAGCTTGATATAGTCTCATTAGTCTTCAATCAGAGGGCAGTCTTAAGTGCGTAATTACATGATTAATTATCTGGATACCATCAACAGAATTAATGCACCCACGGAAAATGATCGACTTGCGTAATATACGTAGCTTTGGATTGCTTTGTGACACTCAGGTGCAAGGAAATGGCTACTATTCAGTGTCAAATAAAAAAAAATTTCACCTGACGGGACGGGACGAACCATAGTCGTCCCGTCGCTTTATGTGTTTCCCCAATACAGACTCATTAATTTCCCCTTGGCGGAAACCCTGATTACACTCACGCGCTCATGTTGATTCCGCATTTTACATCAACACACAGATGACGTCATATAGATAGACACAATTAACTCTGATTCCGTGTTTTTAATTAGTCTACTCATTTGACAACATATGAGGATTTGCGACAGAGATAGCCAACAAACGGTGGGGGTATTATTTATTTATTTCTCGGCTTATTTATTATGCAATTGTTATGGGACTTGGATCATTGTGATCAAAAT
The DNA here is from genome assembly GCA_032622095.1 of Siphonodentalium dalli. Lineage (NCBI taxonomy): Eukaryota > Metazoa > Mollusca > Scaphopoda > Gadilida > Siphonodentaliidae > Siphonodentalium > Siphonodentalium dalli. The sequence continues at coordinate 157,622,553 of CP136061.1, read as the reverse complement.
AGGTTTGCACTATGATAGTGTATTGTGGTATTCATTAGGATAGCAATCCTTTAATGACACTACAGTTAGTTGTTATTTACTCGTTACTCATTATTTGATTTTTGCATGAAATAGACTTAATTTGATTTGAATTATTTGCATGATGTCAATGTGTGCTTGCTAGTCATTTGTATGTTTTGTTATTATATTTTATTTATGTTGATCTACCGGTAGCTCTTGTATGGTCTCATCAGCCATCAATAAATAATGAAAGTGTCAATGACACTGTAGCTCAACTTAGGTAGGGGAATAATTTAATGGTTGACAGTAAATGGAGGAATTAGGAAAGGTGCTAATTGAAATGTCTAAGTAAGACAAGATGTAAATTATGAGATCGGTCTATAATCCATGCTAATGGATTTTGTAGAAATATTTAGTCATACAAAGAGTAAAATCCAAAATGGCCATATTGTTTTGCCGAATGACCCCAAAATGACTCGTTCCCATCAAGAGGGTCACCCCGATGATCCATATGAAGTTTGGTGATTATCAGATCAGGGATGTGGTCTGTAGGATGTGTCAAAGGATTTAGTGATGCAAAGAGTAAAATCCAAGATGGCCACCAGCGGCCATGTTTTTTGGCCGATTGATCCTAAAATGATTCGTTCCCATCTACATGTAGATGTCAACATTCATGACAAATTTGATGATGATCAGACAAACAGTACGGCCTGTAGCCCGCGCCAATTGATTCAATTTTGAAATCCAAGATGGCCACCAGCGGCCATGTTTTTTGGCCGAATTACCCCAAAATGATTCGTGCCCAACTAGGGGCTACCCCAATGATGAATATGAAGGTTGGTGATGATCTGATTAGGGTTGTGGTCTGTAGGGTGTGTGAAAGTATTTAGTGATGCAAAGAGTAAAATCCAAGATGGCCACCAGCAGCCATGTTTTTTGGCCGAATGATCCTAAAATGACTCGTTCCCATCTACATGTAAATGTCAACATTCATGACAAATTTTATGATGATCAGAAAAACAGTATGGCCTGTAGCCCGGGCCAATGGATTCAAATTTGAAATCCAAGATGGCCACCAGCGGCCATGTTTTTTGGCCGAATGACCCCAAAATGACTCGATCCCATCTACATCTCAATGTCAACATTCATGACAAATTTCATAAAGATCAGACCAAAGATATGACCTGTAGCCCGCGCCAAAGTATTTAATGATGCAAAGAGTAAAATCCAAGATGGCTGACGGCGGCCATGTTTTTTGGCCAAATTACCCCAAAATGACTGATTCCCATCTAGAGGTCACCCCGGTGATCCATATGAAGTTTGGTGATGATCGGATCAGAGATGTGGTCTGTAGGATGTGTCAAAGGATTTAGTGATGCAAAGAGTAAAATCCAAGATGGCCACCAGTGGTCATGTTTTTTGGCCGAATGATCCTAAAATGACTCGTTCCCATCTACATGTAAATATCAACATTCATGACAAATTTTATGATGATCAGACAAACAGTACGGCCTGTAGCCAGCGCCAATGGATTTAATTTTGAAATCCAAGATGGCCACCAGCGGCCATGTTTTTTGGACGATTGACCCCAAAATGACTCGTTCCCATCTACATGTCAATGTCAAAATTCATGACATACATGCATTTCATAAAGATCAGACCAAAGATATGGCTATGTGCAGTGAATTGTTATATACATGTACCAAAATAATATCATGACAATATCGTTTATCGCGATGTTGTCACCATAATTTACCGATATTTTGTGGGTCAATATCGCCCAGCCCTATCCCTGGACACACCATAGAGGAGCGGTTCCTGTACAAAATTCGCCCAGTACGTGTTTTTCAAATTTTGTCTGAGATTCTTTTTGCTTCTGGAATCATTCTCAGAGCACTGATCGTGGCATCAATGGTTGATTCGTGATGCACATCATCATTATGCCCATTAACAGGTCGGGCACCAGTACAAATTAGCTAAATAGTTCATTTGAGCTCACGTAGCTGAATCAAGCTAATATTTTTAATGGGATTTAAGTCCATTTCCTCAGTTCAACATATGCAGCGAATTATCACGGCAAGAATGTACTTTTACTGGAGCAACCTAACTTGTAATGAGCTTCACAATAACACCTTTTGCTCATCTACTCACAACAGTCTTGATAACTTTTGCTTGATAATTGTTTAATGATTTATGCATATGTTTGCAATAAAATTCTTAAGAGAAATAGTTTTTAATTGACTTTTCAGTCAGTAAATCTTGCCGTATCAGCCTTGCTCTGCCATCATTAAGATTGGGCCAAAAAAATAAACAAGACAGTCAAAGACTGTGGGGTCGCTCACCAGACTGCAAAGACTGATAAGACTGGGACTTTGGAGACCACAAGTCAGAACTTTTCATAATCACTTTAAAAGAAGTAGATCTAAACAGGATATGTGGCTAGAGAGGCTTCATGAATGTAGATCAGTGAATATCAAATTACCAAATCTACAAAATCTACCTTGAAATTACCAAATCTAACTTGAAATTACCAACTGTACACTAGTGATCACCCCCTCCTCCAGCTCAAGAAGTCCCCTCTCGCCCGGGGCCCAGACTCCCAAGCCTTAGGTTGAAATTTCACAACCGACATCTCAAACTTTCTCAATTGTTGGAAATTTTCAATCTCACAAGCGCTTTATATAAAACCATTTAGACATGATTAAAGCCCAATTATCCATGGACCCAAAAACACTAAATGTATGTCAGATTAATCAGTGAGGTAGTTCCAAGGTAGACGTTTTAATGAATTTTGTATTTTAATGATTTTTTAGACACAAAAGTCTTAAGTCCCCATAGTCCCATCATTTCTTAACGGGTTGACCTCATGTTAACAGATCTGAATCTCAGTCACTAAAGGATCCTCCATACTATATGGTCCAACCTCTCTTGAGAAGACATTATAAGTATTACTATAGAGACATACAGTTATGTCCCTGGTCCCACCCTATCTAACCTGGTGACCCCATTGGCATAAATTTGAATCCCAGACACCAAAGAACCCTTCATACTAAATATCAGTAAAATAAACCTGACGGTCCGTGAAAAGGAAGCATATTAAGAGGAAAACTGTCCTTTGCTTGGCCCCTATTTGACCAGGATGACTCCATTTGAACAAATCTGAACTACAGTCACAAAAGGACCCTTCATACCAAATATGAACCAATTCAACCTGATGGTACACGAGAAGTCGTTTTTTAAGAATTACTATGGAGGGCAAGAGTTATGGCCCTGGCTTCACAACCATTTGACAGAGTGACCTCATTTGAACAAATCTGAATGTGAGTCACCTAGAGGGAACATCCACACCAAATATGAACCCATTCAGTCTTATGACCTAGAGAAGATGTTCAAAGAATTGTTGGCGGATGGATGGACGGACAGACAGATGAACAGGTAACAGATGAGAAGTGATGACTATAGCTTCTTCTCATAAGAGCTTCAAATTTACATTTCATTGAACAAATCTGTCAGTCACCCCCCCCCCCCCCCCCAACACTGTGGGGACATCCCTGTGAGAATATGACATACAACATTTATTTGACTACATTAGCTTAACAAAATTCCCATGACCTTGAGAGCAAGAGCATTCTGAGAATTATATTCCATTCATCAAGCCATCAGCTACCAGTGTCTGAGAGGTGTTGACATAGATAATTAGGTTTTAACGACTGCACACACAGCTTTTTGATACTCCTACAGCTGTGATCAAAACAAGGATTTTAATGGGGTGAACAAGGAAGAGATAACATGGTATGATACAGTGTGGTGTGGCAGGGACAGGAGGTGGGGTGGGGGAGGGTGTGGTTGGGTAGCTGTGATATGTCTAAAAAAATCAAAGGTCAAAATGCAATGATGTTATTTTTTTTAGAGTTATGTCCCTGGCTCTGCCCCTATTTGACCCAGTGACCCCATTTGAACAAATCTGAACCCCAGTCACCCAAGGTCTCTCTGTACCAAATATAAGCTAAATCGGCCAAATATTTTTTTAGAAGTCATTGTAAGAATTACTATGAGTTATGGCCCTGGTTTCTCAACTAATTGACCGGGTGACTTCATTTGAACAAATCTGAACACCAGTCACCCAAGGACCCTCCATACAAAATATTAGCTAAATCGGCCCAATGGTTCTGAACAAGAAGTCGTTGTAAGAATTACTATGGAGGAATAGAGTTATGGCCCTGGCTTCGCACCTATTTGACCCAGTCACCTCATTTGAACAAATCTAAATGAGAGTCACCTAGGGAACATCCACACCATATATGAACCAATTCGGTCTTCCGGTTTCAGAGGAGAAGATGTTCAAAGAATTGTTGACAGACGGACGGATGGATGAACGGATGGACGGACGGACGGACGGACGACGGACGAGGAGTGATGACTATAGCTCCACCGGAGACTTCGTCTCAGGTGAGCTAAAAAAACCTCTTTGTTTCCGATACCCTGCCTGGCTGAGATTTTCTTGTCTGCCTCAATTTTGTTTTTCAATTTTCTCCAGAAGGCTATTCTATAGTTACCTGTTAGAGTGTCAATGTGAATATTTATAATTTTTCTCAATCCCAAAAGCAAAAAAAGTTGCTTATTAGCACCCCATGCATCCGGATATGCTCGTAGTGGAAGACATGCTCGTAGCGGAATAACCACATGGCCTGCGATTTGCACATCGTCCTTAGTTGTCGTAAGTTATTTCATAAAAACACAGTTTACTTTACCTTGATTTTTTTTAAACGTTAACAGCGATAATCGGTCTACAGAAATGAGCGGTTGTGGTTTCCGCAATTTGCATATTACTGTTCGATAATCGGGTTTTATACGAAAATTATGACCTGAAATACTTACTCGATATAAAGTTTAATCAAATTTTAATGAATCTTTGCATTGACACATTATATAACATACAGTCTCTCAAAGTATGATATCTTAGCTTCAAAATGAACTGGACATGTATGCGATGTCAATCATATTAGTGCCCGAAAAATTAGTTTCCATGGAGGCACTCACTTGATTTTGGGGTATGTCTATAGCAAACGTAAAACCACTGCTATAGACATACCATATATATTCTTGCTATGACCTGCATATATGGTAATTTTTTACTATGAAAAATGTAGAAACATGACTGAAAATGTTGTCTATTATATTAAGGGAATATCCACGGAAATAGCAATGTATGCAAAGACTATGTTGTCTGGGCTGTTACCACAGAAATCGTAATTTTATGTAAGAAATGCAAATTTTGCCACAATGTTTGGCCTAACTTCGCTATAAAATAGGATTAAACTGCGTCCATGTTTAAAGAAGTTTTATGTACAGTTGGGTAAATTATAGCCACAAATAGTACCACCACCGTCAAACACTGGTATGTGTTGGTTTCGGTGCAACATGTGTCTAACCGTGAATGGTGTGCAAATCGCGGGCCATGTGGTTATTCCGCTACGTGCATGTCTTCCGCTACGGGCATATCCGGATGCATGGGGTGATTAGGCTCAACGTTGGTAGAGATCTTACTGCAGAGTGAATGAATTGAAGGGACAGCATGTTTTTATCAAATGCTTGGCTCATATTCAATACACATTGATCTACCATATTACATGGGACCGAGACTACACTATTATATCGCTAACAGCTAAAAGCAGGGATGTGCTCACGCCGGGCGGCGCCGGCGCCCACCACTCAAAACAATCGCCCGGGAGTCACTACGTTTTCAAACCAGTGCGCCCGGCACATTTATACGATCACAACTGTACTCGCATTGTAAATTGTGCCGAGTTCTCTTGATGATAACGACATCTTGCATGTCTGATAGCGACGACATGTTGCCGTCTGAGGCATTTTAATGCCTCCTATAAAGCACATGGGGAGCCTTGATCAATGAGGTGTCAAAAGGTCTGCGATGACCGGTGAATTTTATTACAAAGAGCCGACATAATCAAATACTTTCCGCGCCTGCTGAGCCGAAGGCACGCGCTGGAGTTAAAAGTACCAGGGTGAATTTGAAACGTCCAGTTTCAATGATCCTAAGCCAAAACGATGTCGTTATTGAAATTTTTCACTCAAACTCCGAAAAGTAAAAAGCTGCTGGATGATGACAAAGCAAAACCTGTCGATACTACTGCATCTGATAGCTCAAAATGCGATGGTTCCATTCAGAAAGAGAAGAAGAGAAAACCTGTCGATACTGTTGCACCAGATACCGTTAGACCAGAATGCGATGCTGTAATCCAGAAAGAGAAAAAGAGAAAGCTCCCAGAATCTGAACAGACAGAACCAAAACGATCGAAGCATGCCACGTCATTTAAAACATCATGGAACAAGGATAGACCGTGGCTACTGTACATGACAGATGTGGGCATGTTTTGTGAATTCTGTCGGAAGCATGACATGCGGCCATTTGACCGCGAGACATGGAACAAACAGCCATGTAAACGCCTTCGCTTAGAGAGCATTGTGGATCACGAGAAGTCGAATGCGCACAAAATTGCATCCAAGCTTAGCGTCGATAAACACCAAACGGACGTCAAGGAAACTATAGTTCCGTCGCTGTCAATGAACGACATGAGCAGAACTTTCGCCTGCCTGTACTTCTTGTGCAAACACAGAATTTCGCATACAACAAACTTTGTACCTCTACTCGACAGTCTCGACCTCATGGACTATATGTCTCTGAATCTAAAAGAGAAAATTAGGATGGGGAAAAATGCACACTACACAAGCAGAAAGTCAATCCAGGAAATGTTAGCGTGCATATCGTCAGTAATCGAAGAAAACATCATGGAAAGACTTCACTCATCAGTCAGTTATGCATTGATGTTTGACGAAACGACTGATTGTGCTATTCAAGAGCAGATGATCGTGAGGGCTCGCTATGTACATTCAGGTGAAATTGTGACCAAATATCTCAAGATTATTCAGCCACTTGCATCATCCGATGGTTCAAACCAAGACCTCGTAGTTAGACTTGACGGCAAGAATATCGCCAAGAAAGTAACTGATTTCGTCAAAAGTAAAGATCTGTCATTCCAGAAATTGAGAGCCATTGGTACAGATGGGGCCTCGACCATGGCTGGAAAGTTCAATGGCGCAGTTAAGCTGATTATAGATGAACAAGAAGCTGACCAAACTAAATTTCCCGAAGTCGATCGTTGTAAGGCCATCGGATGTCACTGTGCTGCCCATAAGCTAAACCTGGCAGCATCACAGGCAGGCGACAAAGTTCCATATATCAAGAAATTTAAGGACATAATTCGGCAATTATATGACTTCTACGACAACAGCGCCGTTCGTGCTGCTGGGCTAAAAGCTGTTCAGGATCTGCTAGATGAACCAGCACTAAAGGTGTTAGAACCCTCTTCAACACGATGGCTTTCTATTGGGTTATGTGTGGCACGAATAAAGAAAACATTGGCCAGCATTATTATCAGCTTGGAGAGAGAATCTGAAGAACGAGGTGATGCCAAAGCTGCAGGTCTGAGCACGTTTATGTCGGACTTTCAATTTATTGCCACTCTACTTTTATTCTGTGATGTTCTGCCCAAAATCAACCGACTGTCCAAAATATTCCAGGACAGTGAACTTGATTATGCTCTTGTAGCTCCCGTTGTGCAATCAACAAGAAATCAAATCTCGAAAATGTCCGAAAGTGATTATGACGGTGACAACTTAAAAGAAATTTTGGCATACATCAATTCTTTGAAAGAAGCAGGCGTTAATGTAAGCTACAACAAACGAAATATTCGTGGAAAGGGTGACACTGAGAGTGAAATGGTGGACAAATATCGTGCTGACGTGAAGATTCCCTTCATTAACAATATTATTTCAAACTTGGATAGCAGATTTACCGATTCCGGTGTAATTACTTCATTCGGAATATTCAACCCTTCTCATATGGACAAACGAGATAAAGATTACGGAAAGAGCGAAATTCAGACCCTCATTAACCAATTTGGCGGCTATTCAGTTGATGAGGCAAAGGAAGAATGGGATGATTTTCGGGAATATATGGCATTGAACATGGAGAAGATGAATACTCGAGATGTTGTACGTGCTTTGACGGGGCATTCGAAAAACCCACTGAGAATGGTTTATCCAATAACATCACACCTGGCTGAAATATATCGAGTGGTACCACCACATACCGCAGACGTTGAGCGTGATTTCAGCCAGATGAAACTGATCAAATCATGTCTCAGAAACCGCATGGTGGAGGAAACATTAGACGCGGTCATGCATATAGTAATTGAAGGACCGCCCCTGGAAGATTTCCCCTTCCACGATGCGGTTAAACTGTGGGCAGACGGAAAGAATAGGCGATTAAAAGTCCATTCCATGAAAGTCTGACGTAACTGAAGTTGTATAAACAAACATTGTAAATAGACGACACTGTGTATAGTAAAAAGAAGGAAATCACGTGGGAAATATGACATGACGCGATTAGTACTCAGGCGATGATTGGCACGTGTTCGTGTGACGCTGTTGTTAGTTCTCGCCAAGACAGCCTTTGATATAATGCCGCCGTTTCAGTTTAGTGTACCGGATTAACCTGTTAAATAATTGGATTTATATAAAGAATATGCAGAGGATTCTTATACCGGGTGAGTTACACTGACTTTCAAATTATGTTCGCCCAAATTTAAAATATGAAATGTCCCTATTTTATGATAATTTGTCAGAGGCCTTGTGGTGTATTTTACACCCGAAATGCAAGGAAAACGCGTTTGCGAGCGCTAATAATCCAAATTTTCTTCCGATTGGGCGAACCATGGTCGCCCAATCGGACCGATGACACTCCCGCCCGGGACTATTTTGGGGATTGGCACATCCCTGTAAAAGGTTTTTTTTTTTTAAATTGTAAAAAAAAAAAAACCCTGCCTGTCTACAGGTCTGGAAAATAATCACAATGTTATCGGAAACAGAGAAGTTTGTTGTTTTGGCCTTATCCTAAGATGGCATAACACAAACATTCTGATTGGCTGCTCAATAAGTATGATTTTAATTGAATGTCATTGGTTAGAACATATGGAAAGCCACGTGCTTAACCATATTGACACAACAGAAATCACAGTTAGCGATGTGTAAAATTATAAAGTAGAATACGAATGTATTATAAACCACTCGCGCTTCCGCATTTCTTCTTCTCCTAATGGCAGATCAGTTACATTCGACAAAATATTTTGATGTAAATGGATGCCTGTGGTTTATCCAACCAGACAAGACGTTATAACCACGTATCCTTAACCTTCAGAAATGCATTCCAGGTGAATTCATATGCAGAAGTGGCAGTTTTCTCGTAGACAATTAGTAAATTCGATAAGAAGTTCAAACAATTTCAAAAAAGTGTTAATCAAATCGCCTTTAATGTCACCGAAACTGTTTTAATTAGTTGAACCAAAGGTGTTTCTGTGAGGGTCTAACTAATGAAAATCAATTCCTGCCATAATTTGCGGTATATGTTGACACTGTGGAAATGGACTTGAATCAAATTTTAAAATTAGCTCAATTCTGATACATGAGCTCAAATGATCTATTTAGCTAATTTGGCACCTGTGCACGACCTGATTAATTGAAAATTCATGGAACCGAATACATATATTAAGTCATTCCAGGATTATGGGCATGGTACTGAGGATGCAGTTCTACAGATCCTCTCAAAATAAGTGTCCCTCCAAACCGAGTTCGAACCGCATTGAGACCATGTTGAGAATTTACCATCAACGCGGTTTTTATGTTAACGTTACTACACCGCGGTCGAGGTAACCATCAACACAACATAACGCGGTCGGCATGACAGTCAACGCAACAAACGCGGTAGAGGTAACCGTCAACGCAACAAATGCAGTCGAGATAACCGTCAATGAAATGGAACATTGCCAACATAATACAATGTTTTTGGCATTGTGGGAGGCACAGTAATGCATGATTGATTGGTGTTAAATGATTTACATATACATTTAGAATAGAATAGAAACTAATAACTAAATGTAGATCACGTGTACTTATCTACCTAGAGTTTTTAGGTCAACAAATCGGAAACAGATGTTATTTAGTTTGCCTTATCTTATTTTATATTATCTGTGATTTAAACTAGTGCGTGTGCCGTGTATAATATGTAACATATTTTATAACATAATGTGTTTCCTACTTCTATCCTGACAATGTTGTTATTCAGTATTGTACGCGTTTCAAGAAATATCCCATCGAGAGCCCCGCCCCTTGTTATGATCAAGCGACAAGCACATGTTCATTATAACGGAGTCATAGGCTGCGTGAAATATGCGGAAAGGAAAATTATATGTAGAAACCGATAATTGTCAATAGTTTTCACCCATGCAAAAATACACGTCAATTAAAATAGTACACATCAGGCTACTTTCTTCTTCGTCTAACATTCTGGGGGTGATGGGGGTAGAATACGCAAACCGATGAACAGAGCTGCAGGTGTCTCAGATAAGTGTTTTCGTCATTTGAAACACATAAATGTAAGGAACTGCACATACATATAATTTTCTTGTCAGTTTAGCATATTCATCCATGTAGGTACAAATTGAGTAATTGTCTCCTTTTATAGTGTCAGTTCCAATGTCGGTCGAAACTGTATTCTATAGCATGTAACAATAAAGAGCGTTCATATACTTTACGCCAAGAACAAACGCAATGAAAAAAAACCCAGATATTTTCCAGTCATTATAAATTTTTCGCACACGCTCGTTATTCATACCACCATATAGCATATATTAAATAAACCAACACTAATTATAAAATAAACACGATTTGTGGTTTATGCTGAAGAATACCAGGACTTGATTATTCAGACTTTAAGTAGCCTTTCGTCCACAGTTCGCAAAATATTATTCAGAGATCGGTGCCCTTTTGCATGAAAAACCATAACGTCCCCATCGTAAACCACTAGGCAATATCGTATAATAGCCCCTGGATTCTAAGATGTTAGATTCTGCAAATAAACAAACCAAACAGTTCCCTGCTCTGCCTCGCTGTGTCTAGGTGAAAATAATGGCGTCGGAGGAAATAACAAACTGAAATACTTTGTTATAAACATAGGAATTCGCTGAAACGAATTTATTTATTTTTTACCGGAAACTTCTATTCCGTTATATTTCAACGTTTCTTCGCATGTTAGTTATTACTTCGGTTGATGTTATCATTAATATGTTGTTGCCACTTTATTAAAAGTGAAGGTACGATAATTGTTGAGATATTTATCCAAAAATATTACAATCTAAAACTGTCATCATCAGAGCTATACGTAGGCTAAATGTAGCTAATGGGTTTTTCCATTTTATTAACATATCCCAATGTAATAGCCAATCAAATTTAACGTTATGCACCATGCTGACCAATGACAGTTTCCGTAGTTTTTTTTTACGATGAAGCACAAAGTAATTATAAATAGGGACTATAATACGAATATATATATTGTTTTTAAACATCGTCTTCTCTATATATATTCGTATTATAGTCCCTATTTATAATTACTTTGACTTAAAACGACTTCTACATATTTCACTTTTATGTGTACAGTTAGCACGTTTATAGGGACTATAATACGAATATATATAGAGAAGACGATGTTTAAAAACAATCATTAATTGCTTTCAAGGCAAGGGTCTCCGTTGGGGATAGAGAACGAAACAGGGGTTTAGGTATATTTCGGGGGTTATACGTAAGACAAAGAAGTCAACTTTAGGGACTATTCTTCATGATTAATAGTCCCTAAAGTGGACTTCTTTGTCTTACGTATAACCCCCGAAATATACCTAAACCCCTGTTTCGTTCTCTATCCCCAACGGAGACCCTTGCCTTGAAAGCAATTAATGATTGTTTTAAACATCGTCTTCTCTATATATATTCGTATTATAGTCCCTATTTATAATTACTTTGACTTAAAACGACTTCTACATATTTCACTTTTATGTGTACAGTTAGCACGTTTATAGGGACTATAATACGAATATATATAGAGAAGACGATGTTTAAAAACAATCATAAATTGCTTTCAAGGCTAGGGTCTCCGTTGGGGATAGAGAACGAAACAGGGGGTTAGGTATATTTCGGGGGTTATACGTAAGACAAAGAAGTCAACTTTAGGGACTATTCTTCATGATTAATAGTCCCTAAAGTGGACTTCTTTGTCTTACGTATAACCCCCGAAATATACCTAAACCCCTGTTTCGTTATATATCCCCAACGGAGACCCTTGCCTTGAAAGCAATTAATGATTGTTTTTAAACATCGTCTTCTCTATATATATTCGTATTATAGTCCCTATTTATAATTACTTTGACTTAAAACGACTTCTACATATTTCACTTTTATGTGTACAGTTAGCACGTTAATAGGGAGTATAATACGAATATATATAGAGAAGACAATGTTTAAAAACAATCATTAATTGCTTTCAAGGCAAGGGTCTCCGTTGGGGATAGAGAACGAAACAGGGGTTTAGGTATATATCGGGGGTTATACGTAAGGCCAAAAAAAATAAAATATTTGTTTCCTATTACGGTGCCAAAAAAGTCCAGGTAGGTAGGTAGGGATTTTTTTTTTTTTGGTAATATTTTTTTATTTTTTCCCCGAACAGTTAAGAAGTACATTAATGCTTACTCTTTATACTTGTGTTAAGGCTGTCCATGTATATTGCAAGTAAACAGTTAATGTAGCACAATAATATGATAAGTATTGTCAATGTGAACAAACAAATGCCACCCAGGCACTCAATTATGCAGCTCTCTTGTAATTATTCTCTCAGTTTAGATTGTGGTGGCACATCTTTCTCAGAGCACAATATTGACATATCAACAGGCCCAAGACATACACTATTACTTTATAATAACATAACTTGTATGATATTAATTCAAACCTCACTTAAATATTTGGTCATACACCTCAGAACCTAAGACACATATCTCACATGCACCTCAGACACATTGCACAGGGTGTAAATGTTCCTCAGACATCCCTCAACTGCACTGAAATATAAAGTCCCACACCACACTGAAAATGGTACCACAGGCCACACATTGACTGAGGTACCACACCTCAGCATTCAAATTGGCATATGCATGCTTGTAAGTTTTATATACCCAAACAAACCAGTAGATAATTTCATGTGCTTTTTAGTGCCCATCCCAGAAGGTGTTTGATATGGTAGACATGCAGTCATCTTTATACTGTCCGTATACATACTAGTAACTATGCCTGAACACTATGAATCCTTGATTGACTGGGGAGAGGAACTTTAAATTCTGATATAGAAAGTCTTCTACATGTATATTGCTCTCTAGCAGATAAGACTTCTTCCCATAAGACATGGGAGTTGAACAAACAAGATTACCACAGGCAGTTTTAAAGACTGCAGATTTATTGGTGAGATTGGGATTCATCTGCAACCACAAATGGACATGTATTTTAATAGAAGTAAATTGTTTTTGAAAATTCCATCTAAAATTATTGCTGCTTAATGTAAACATAGTATATAGTATATATTTAACGATTTTGATGTGTTTACATGCCAATGACATGCATTAAAAAATTTTTTTTTTTTTTTTTTGATTTGGGTTGAAATTTGAAAAAAAAAAGTCCAGGTCGGCCCAATTTCGGCAGGTCGGTCGGGTAACCGGAAACACAGATGTTTTTTTTTTTGGCCTAAGACAAAGAAGTCCACTTTAGGGACTATTAATCATGAAGAATAGTCCCTAAAGTTGACTTCTTTGTCTTAGGGACTATTAATCAGGACAAATACTCCCTTATGATATATAATAAATTTGTCTGGGATGCAACAGTGCAAAAACTAGTTATGTTTGTTTTGCCTCGAACATGAGTGTTACTTTAATTAATGTTTATTATTTTTTGCAGATCAGAGTTGGCTATGATCCAAAAACCCCGCCGTGGAGCAACAACAAAGAAGAGTGTTCCCGAAATGCATTTATTAAAATTATATTGAAACATATTCCGTCTTTTGGTTTAAATTTCGATTCGGCTGGTTCAGTCACTCGTGGGGAAATTCCATTCCATGGTTTTGGTTTCCCATTCCCTTCATATCCACTGCCATTGCCTTCCGACACACCGAGGCAGTGTTTACATGAAGCAGTTAGAGAACAACACTGCCGTTGAATCCAGGGGCTGTTCTACGATATTGCCAACCACTATTTGACCACGGCTCGCGTGACTTTGTCTCGTCTTTTGAAGTTATTATTAAATTTAGGTCAAAGGCTTTTCTGCATCCACATCTTTCTGGGTCAAGATATTATACTACTGTGTAGCAATTTGGTGAAGATGACTACTCCTACCATCTTGTCTTCTGTATTGATTGACAGTACAGCAAATGTGGATATTCAATATCTGTCGCGCACACGTGGGCGTCTCTCAAGTAGATTGACGTTCCGAAATTTTTTCGAAACAATGCACAGCTACATGTAGGTGTGTCTTCGTTTGATAGTGGCCAGACATTTAATTAATAGGGCGGTGATACTAATATGTTGTTGATTCTCTGAATGTCTGGATATTCCAATGCTTCCTCATCTCATATATATTTTGAAGACCTACCTCTGTCTGTTTGTCTGTCATTTATACAAATCTACGATTCTCGACCGATCAGGACGAAACTTGGTACGTGTGTGTAGTTTGACCAGGCAGTCGACGTTGTCATATTGGCGAGCCCGTGCGGCGCCCGCTTCGCGCATGCGCAGACGAGATCTCGGAAACGGGTGGAGCTATCGACTTGAAATTTGGTATGTGAATGTACTTTGCCCCGGATACGAATTCTATCGGGTCGCCGAGCCCGTGCGACGCCAGCTTCGCGCATGAGCAGACGAGATCTCGGAAACGGGTGGAGCTATCGACTTGAAATTTGGTATGTGAATGTATCTTGCCCCGGATACGAATTTTATCGGGTTGCCGAGCCCGTGCGACGCCAGCTTCGCGCATGCGCAGACCAGATCTCGGAAACGGGTAGAGCTATCGACTTGAAATTTGTTTTTTGAATAGCCCGGACAACGTCGGGCTGGGTAGAGCTATCGACTTGAAATTTGGTTTTTGAATAGCCCGGACAACGTCGGGCTCATCGGCTAGTAAGTATATATTCCATCAACCGGGAATAGGATGACTTATTTCCCTTAAAGAGCTTATTTATTGTGTCCTCTTATTCTTGGGCTCCAAATAAAAGTGCAGGCCCAAATAATAGCGCAGGGGGTAAATTCCATTGAAAGTTAACCCTTTCAGCATGTACCTCCTACAGAGGAGAACGTCATGACGTTACTCCCCTTGACGACGTTATCCACTGATGGCGGCGCCCTGATCATATTACACCTACGGTATTCATTAACGTCGCATTTTTACTCACTGTGAGACTGCTTAGCGTGCATTTACCTGTTGATTCTTTGTTTCGTTGTTTGGTGTAATAAATTATGGTGGCATTAACTGGCAAAATCATACAACTATGTCAATTACATCGCTAAATTAGTTGATTTACATCAATTATAACCCAAGTTATGGAAACGGTAACATTGACGGTATACTTCTGTTAATATACATTCAGCTTATAGACGTGCAGACCCAAATAATAGTGCAGGGGAAACTCTGATCAAAACATCAGCATATTAACTGCGGTAAAACAAAGTATTTGTATTGTGCTAGAAGGTCAAGTATAGGAATAAAGACAGTATGTGTCATGTGGTGTTTTATTCAATATTTAAATGTTCACATGTATGCCATATACATGTACATGCATAAAGTTATACCGGTAACCGTAAGCTCAACATTTTGATATCGGAATCATATAGAAATCTTTTGTTTGATTTCAATTTTCATAGCATCAAAATTAATAAACGTGCAGACCCAAATTTATAAGCACTGTGCAGGGGGGAAATTACCAAAGAAAATAATAAACGTGCATGCATGTTTATTTGGAGCCCAAGAGTAGATATGTTTCCAACATCATTTTGAACGGCATCCGAACGGAGACCAGGAGTTGGAAATTATTGGAATTATTCAAATGGGAAAATAAATAAAACAAAATTAAGAGATAGTACAAAGTTCCGAATTTCTTCTTAACAATTCACAGATGTGTCTTCCTTTGATAGTGTGCATGTCAGACATTTAATTAGGGCAGTGATGTTAATATTTGTCGATTCTCTGTCATGTCTGGGCATTCCAATTCTTCATAAGTATTTATATATTATCAAACAGGAACAGGACAACTTATTTCCCTTCAAATGGGTTATTTATTGTGCCTTCTTTGATATTTTCCCGACAATGGCGACATCATTTTGAACGGCGTCCGAACAGAGACCAGGAGTTGGAAAATAACACGGAATTATTCAAATTTTATGTGAACGTATATAAAACAAAATTAAAAGATACTACAAAATAGGCTAACGCAATTCAGCGCTGACATTACGCGACCTCATTGACTCCCGAGCAATGAGTTAAACTTCAATTGGTCCGCGTTAAACTTCAACGTGGTCCACGTTAAACTTCAACGCATTAAACTTCAATGCGGTCAGCATTAAACTTCAACGCGGTCCTATCGTATACTCAACGCGTTATCAACGCCACGACCTCGTTGACGTTACGACCGCGTTGTTAACGTCTATAAGGAGCGCGTTAAAAGGGACACTTATTTCAAGAAGGTTTGTAGACTGTATGACAGTATTGACACAAAGTCCAACCTATACTACATGTATCATTGTATGTCGGATTCGAACCCTCGACCATGTCAAATGTTTAGCTCAGAGGTCGGCCCACAAACCAAAGTTAAAAATGGGTCACTTGACCTCCTCATTAACTTAACTTCTTAAGTGATTTTGAAAATGAAATTCAATGAAAAATCTTGCAAGTTGCACCTTACATTTTACAATTAATGCAAGTTGTAACTCGGCTGCAAGTCGAGAACTGATGAAGAATATGAATATTATACATAATATATCGGTACTATGTACGTTTCATGTATGCGCAATGTACAAATAGTATTAGATCTCGGAATGCTTTGCAAATTAATAATAATAATTCAGAAATTGTTGCTCTACCTCGAATATTGGAGACGAATTACCACGACCGGTCATCCATAATTGGAAGGTTATCTCACGCAGATTTCACTCAAATTTACATCCTGTCCCATTTGTAGTTATCTCTTTATAATATACGCTTCTGTTATTTGACAATTCATCGCAATTGAGCTTTTTATGCACGTATAATCGATTCAATTTTCAAGTATCGACCCTCCTCCCTACAGGAAATCAATATTGTCGTGAGCATTATGGGAAGATTGTGTTAGACTGGTATCCACCCGCCGAATGCTTTTCTCATTCTTTCACTGGCACCAGTCTAGCAACAGGTGTCCGGGGAAAGTGGGAGGCTCCTTTTGGGAATTCGGAGAATTTATTGATATCTTGGATAACCATAAACTCTATTACACATGAGATCAATATTTGCTGAAGACAAAAATGGAGATGGGAGTTGCAAGTGTTTCATTGAAACCTCTGTAAGAAGAATCTATAAACATTGGTTATCTTTCCAAATCATAGGCCTATATTCAATTTTAACCTAACCTGTTGATGTTAATGTGGTAGTACTTACCGTAGGCCTACTACACTATATAGGACCTATAGTCATGATGATTATGGCATTTAAAAGGGCAATACTCATCAGTGAGTCTCGACTTAACAAGATAATAGTTTCTGTGATTGTAATGCAGATGTCTTGACGTCATATGTATGACAGTTTGTGAGAGTGAAAGATAGAAGCATAAACGATTTATAAGGAGAGGTAACTCTAATTACTAAATTGTCATATGGTCTGGATATGCATGTTCTTAGAATTTAATTGTATACATGTTCTGATGTAGATGCACTCTATCTCTTAAGGAAATATAAGAAAATTATATTAATAATATAATATCATTCCTAGTCAAATAATACCCAGGATAAAGTATCCTTTTACTGATGCTTACGTATTTAGGCCTATATGTACTGGTAATCAAATTATAACAATTAACATTGTCATTATAATTAAAGGATTACGTACCGTACACAGGTGCAGCTTTTCTCAGCCATTAATTATCAATGCCTGCTAATCCACTGCATGAGCACGTTGGCAATTTTGTGATAGGATGCTTGTAACTGATTAAGTTATGTTGATTCATGCATTTGAATATTCCATTATGGATTATGCAGTCTGAATCGTTAATGTGGCATCATATGAGGGACTATACTAGCAACACGCAGTATCAAACTTGAAAGGCTGTCACAATTGGCTTTTATATACTGATTGTTTATACTGAAATGGCTGGACCCTTGGAGCTGAAAATTTGTACTTATTGGTAATTTTATCTTATTAGATAGGTCCCGTCAACATCTAATGTCTTAAAATGTCAGTAATACTTAATTTAATTAAATAATTAATTATAGATATACCGGTACCAAAAATGGTTGCAATCTGGTCGGTGAAATTTGAAACACGGGGATAAATTGGTAGTGTCATGAGATAGATTATGTTGGCCTCAGACGATTTAAAGGGGCAATATGATCATTAAGGAGCGTTCCTTATGTAGGAAAATTGGTAAAGATGGGTCACTTGACCAGTGGGCAGGGGAATGGCATGGGATAGGCGCAACTTCCATCCATGAATAATGGCTGAGAATTAAACATTACCTACGTTTTACCTCAGATGACTTGAAGGTGGACTAATAGATTATATGAACAATAAAGAGCATTTATTATCATTCCAGAAGATATGTGGAAATTTGGTGGCCAATTTTCAAATAGCAGTTTAATAGATCTATCCTGATTCCATTGTATGTAAGCTCTGACAAATGGGTCATTCTCATGAAAGCGTATAGATTCGTTTTGAAAAATAAAAAAAATTCAAGCTATTCAACAAGTTCTATTTTTATCCCCAGTGAAAAATCAGATATGTGACCAGCAAGCTATCGATAGTGTCGCACTGTGACACTCTTTATCTTGCAGGCAGGAAACGTTCTTAGAATATGACGCAATAAACGATGTCAGTGGTGTTACTGCACAATGGTGCCCCATGAGGTAGTTCTATGCGTAAGGTGTACACATTCTGTGTATTTCTACAAATAGATTAGTTGTGTTGACATAGAATTGTGATGAAATTTGCACATTAACTGGCCCATGAAATGTTGAACCAGCACCATACACTCGAGAATGCGTAAAGTGGGTCAATAGTTGAGTACCCATGTTCTGATGGCTCTGAGAATACCAGCGGTATGTGACATTTCACCAACTGTAAGGGAGTGACTATACATTGTCTGTCTATAAGTGCACACTTCGCAAAAGAAGCTCATATGGGAAATTTTTATAAATGATTAATCACAGGTAACACCACTGACAAAAAGTAACACCACTGACGCCGATTGTAACACCAATGACATTCACCATTTTGGCCTTTATTAACAGCCACGTACAATCGTATGGAAACAATGTTTATATTTTTTATGTTTGGAATCGTTCCAATATTAACCCATATTAAAGGGTCTAACCACCATACATCTACATGTATTTCTCATACATGTACACAAGGCTACGGAATGCTGTTTCACATAACCATTTAAAGTGTGCGAACAGGTCCATTCGACCAAACTGAATGAGAATCTGTGTCATATAGTAGACCAATTCTTTGTTGACATAACCTGCTCATACATTTACTCAAATATTTAACCCATGTGGCCTTCTATCTGTGCGACATAAAACACAAGCCATGCATGGTGCAATGCAAGGTCTGGTGTTATGAGAATCAAATGACCCAGGTTTTCAACAACAATAAACATATTCCTTTTCTGCAAACAACTCTTAAGATTTAAGATGTTCAAGTTATAAATTGTGTCAATTAAGTTGCATCTATAGTAACACCACTGACATGGTAACACCACAGACATTTCAACAAACAATCAAATATACATTCCTTTGCTTTATACCAATGTTGTTTTGTTTGCATAAATTTTAAATTATATTCCTCATTTTACAATTTTATGGTGCTTTTGTGGGCAAATTGTGATAGCATGCCTGCATATGGGAGTTAACACCACTGACTAAAAAAAATACAATTTTTAATTAACCTGTTTTGATGGTTTATATCCACTTTAACCTTCTGGGATATTTCAAAATTCCCCCATGACTTTCAAGAATGACTGCAACAGAACTTAACAAAGATCAGTAATTCTACTCTCAAGTGTTTTGTATTACAATAAATAATAATTATATTTTGGTAACACCACTGACCACTTTCCGTTGTTCAACACCGTCACCCAAGCCGCTACAAAAATCAGAACCTGATGTGGTGTCTATATATTTTAATATGAATATTGAATATAGAAGAATAACTTTGGGTGTAATATCAACAGACACTATCCGCGCTTTGTTTTCTTTTGGGTGTTGCTAACTTGAATGTTCATTGTTTGCACAGGTAACACCACTGACTTCTGGTTAGTTTGAAGGTTCATAAATACGCATAGATAAATGGAAGATGGAGATAGATCATGTTATTTTATACAACGGACTCCCCTTTCATAAAAACGGAACCTTGTTCCATTGTACATAAAGCAGCAATTTTGAAAATTTAAATGAACATAATATATACGCTTTTGGGAGAATGACCCAAATACTCTTCCAATCATACAATGGTTTTACCATCAATTTCCCACATACCCGGTATCTTCTAAACTAATTTAATAATAAATGTTCTTTATTGATCATATAATTTATTACCCCCCCCCCCATTTAAGTAATCTGAGGTCAAAGGTAAGTATGTAATGCTTATTCTCAGCCAGTATTCATGGGACACGAGAAGACACGCCTATCCCATGACATTACCCTGGTCAGGTGACCATTTGTACCAAATTTTCTACATATATCACTCTTTATTGCTCATATTTGTCCCTTTAAGTCGTCTGAGGTCAACAGCATCTATCTCATGATTACACTCTATATTTTATCCCTGTGTTTCAATTTTCACCAACCAGATTGCA
This sequence comes from Siphonodentalium dalli, assembly GCA_032622095.1. NCBI lineage: Eukaryota > Metazoa > Mollusca > Scaphopoda > Gadilida > Siphonodentaliidae > Siphonodentalium > Siphonodentalium dalli. The sequence continues at coordinate 157,601,513 of CP136061.1, read as the reverse complement.
ACCATTTTGGGTATATAATTAACTATTTATCTGAATTAATTATTAGTGCCCTTTTAAGACATCTGATGTCAATGGTTCAAATTACCCATATGTACAAATTTTCAGCTCCGAGGGTCCAGCTGTATCTGTATAAACAATCAGTAGATAAATGCCAATTGTGACAGCCTTTCAAGTTTGACACTGCATTCACTAATAGTCCCTCATAAGGCATCATATTAAAGAAGATTAACAATCCCGACTGCATAATCCAAAATGAAATTCCATGGAATATTCAATCGTATTAATCGGCATAACTTCAGTTACAGGCAGCCTATCTCAAAAATCTTTTCGACAATGTGCTCAGTGGATTAGCGGGCATCGATAATCACTGAGAAAATATACACCGGTGTAATCCGGCCCTTAAGGGTTTCCATACCTGAGCTATGTCAGGAGGTGGAAAGATAATTTATATATAGGGCTACAGACATACCGGTACATAGAAAAATATTTTTTTGTTAAGATAAGTAGGCCTACACCACCTGAAGGAATCTATGCTATCCGAAGACCACAGCAAGCATATTAAATAACTACAAAAAATATCAAAAAGATGAATTTAGTCATATTTTTAGAAGGGAAATTTTGTTAAGAGCGTTCTCAGCAATTATTGGAAATGAATAACTGCCATAAAAAGTACATGATCTGAACTAGTAGAAGGCTCGAATGACAATTTAGCACTATACTTCAAGACATACTTTTAAAAGAAATTTAAGAATATTAGTTTGTGCTGGAAAATGGTAAGCATTCATTTTGCAAGAACTAATATAAACTTTTGGGCTGAGATGATTTTTAGGTCATATGTCCATAGACAAATCCCCAGCTGATCAGCTATCTCTATTTACAGTTGATTGCCCCCTGCTTGAGTGAATGACTGCATACCAACATTTGTATTAATTGGGCTGGTTCTTCAATGTAACAATTCTTGCAAATGAATGCTTACAATTTTCCAGCACAATCTAACATTCTTTTAACAGCTTTGAAGCAGTGTTGCTCTCTATTAAATTGTCATTCGACCCTTTTAATAGTTCAGATCGTGTATTTTTTTTATGGCAGTTATTTAATTTCCAATAACTTTTTATACTTGCTGAGAATGCTCTTCCCAAAATTTCCCTTCTCAAAAATATTATTAAAGTCATCTTTTTGACATTTTTATTGTTATAGATATTTTAATTTCAGAAATTTAATTTCTCTTAAAAATGAACATTATATATCTCTGATGATGAATTGAATTCCTCTCATTGAACTTATTTTAAGAGAATTGGACTACCTTATACTAATATTACATGTACATATATTTACAACTCTATCTATTTCAACCCCTCTGGGTGAAGGCCTACCCATAAACAGGGACTTCTTTCTAGTGTCTTGGAATGCCTGCTCTATAAACCAGAGCCATTTGACTTTTCCACCAAACAACTGATTTTGATAATTGGTCAACATTAATTTACACATATTCTTTGCATTAATCAAACCCTTGTTTGATATTAATTTCGACCAATACATGTATGTTATAGGTCTACATTTCATTTCAATCAATAAAGGATTGCGACCTACATGTAATTATCCATATACCATATAATTTGGTGTACTTTCACTCATACCCATGATTATTTTACAAAACTTGAGATGAACACTTTCAACTGCCTTACATGGTTCGAACCCCCGAACTTCATTACCATATAATAATATGAGCACCACCATCTGACATATCAGAAAGATGAAGCATGATATCTACAGCTAGTTTCAGTTTCTTACTTTATTCAGCAGTGTGTACATTGCCTTTGTGTCCAGATTTCATGTTTTCTTAATAAAAATGCAAGATCTGTTATTAAAAAAACTTACATTCAAATACATAAATTCCTTTACTGTTTCTGGATGTTTAACATTGAACATAGATACCGGTATCTGTATAATCTAAGGTAATCTCTTGCAGAAAATCACAACCTTTGTTTTTGATGGTTAACTTCTAAACCCAATATGTGTCTGCATAATCAACAAATGCCTGAGTCTCTCTGTGCATAGTTGCCTGATTGTCGGACATTAGTATAGTACTAGTATCATCCGCATATAATAAACATAAAATACCCACAAAGCATTTCATCATGATAGGGTGTTTATATGCTACAAATAATCAAATTCTAATAATTACAGTAATGCCCTAAGTAATCGACTCCATAACCACAGCAGAATTATGGGTAACTTTTCAGGATTTAGTCGGAAATTTGGCTTGTTGCCATTCATCGGAAAGCTCTCCCTGCTGTGGTTATGGAGTCGATTACTTAGGGCATTACTGTAAATAGTTATACGGACATTATTGACATGGACTCAAAAGAATTAAAACCACAATGCTGCAGTCTGATGATTGCAGAAAAAATGTATCCCCCAGAATGATTAAGGACTGAAACTGGCATCAGATACAAACAATGCCTTTATGATAATAATTTTGTCAGTTTTGAATTCATGCAGCACGGTCCACGAATTCAATGTGCACAAATTGAAAACTGAAAAAAAATGGTACTTCGCAAATATAATATGATTGAGGTAAAGAGAAACAGACCATGGATCTAAATGTATTTTCACAATGCAAATTTATCAGTTTTAGTGCCTTAGGGGTCAGTCCATGATGAGTTCTATGCAATCCAGCATCTTGACAATCATAATATCTGAAATATGGGGAATAGGAAATAAAAATCTATATATTTCCTCAAAACTTTATTTGGCAGTGCTTTGTACAAACTGTTTGGAAGGTTCCTTTCTTGATTTGTCAGTCCCTATTTTATGTTTATTAGAATATGTTTTCAGAAAAGATTGACTCACCAAAATAATCCATACCTTAATTGCCTGATCGCTTAAAGCTTGGTATCAGTCAGAAACATTCTAGTAATAGGTTTGAATTTGGTTTGGTTTTCAGTTATTTTGAAGTATGAATGGTTGAATCATTTAGTATTAATTTGGTTCTATAATAATATAGTAATACCCTGGAAGGTATTATATGCAGAAAGCGTCCTATTAAGTAAACTGATAACCACCTCTTGAAACTGCTGTGACTTATAAAATGATGTGATAAAATTTAATTAGAACAGCTTAACGGGTGTCCAAATTCAACACTCGATAATATAGTAGAGCATATAGTCTTTTAAAATTTATTATGTCATATATGGTAGAATAGCCAGCAATGAATGGAGCATATTTTTAATTTTTTATGTCCATACACTTGCTGTAGCTGTTTTGGAAGTTGTGTGTCTTTACATGAAAAGAATGAGCCAGTAAGGGCCTCTTGGTCATGTATGGTAGAATATATTGGCCAAGACATTATGTCACTTTGCGTAAATGAAAGATTTGGAGCAAAGAACATTCTGGTGGCTGAGATCATTGACCCTATTAACTTATTTATAAAATCTTCATGCTTGGAAATCTTGCACAGGCAGTTTCATCACTTGTGTACTGCCGCGCAACTTTTAACTGGCATAAAAAAAAATTGCACCTAAATATGTTAAAGTCTATTACTAACGGCTTTCGAAGAAATAAAGACAAAGCTGCGGCACTGGTCATTTGATCGAACATGAAAAGGAATCTCACAGAGAAAGTGAAATAAGTAAACATGTTCACTGAAACAATCAGTTACAAATTAGCACATGATGTTGATTGCTACCAAGTCTGCATGTCATACGTGCCCGATTCCTGAATAATGTTGACATAATTCGCCTTCGGTTTTGCCGTGTGGTGCTGTTCGTGGGTCAGAAATACAGTCAGTCTTTCGCACAAACATAACTGCCATGATCAGCAAGGTGCTAAATAAGTGCATGTACACATTCATTTGAACGGGTCAAAATTATAATATTTCATATATAACAGGCACATTTTAGCTCAACTTTACTTTGTAAAGTTATAGCTATTGCCATGACTTGGTATCCGTCGTCCTTGTGTGTGTGTGTGTGCATGTGTGATTCGTCAACAATTTCCTTTAGCACGGCCTACAGGTCGGATCATTATCAAATTTGTCATAGCTGTTGACATTGACATGTAGATGTGAATGAGTCATTTTGGGGTCATTCGGAAAAAAAACATGGCCGCCAGCGGCCATTTTGGATTTCAAAATTCCATCCATTAGCACGGGCTACAGGTCCTACTGTTCATCTGATCATCATGAAATTTCTTATGGATGTTAATATTGATATGTAGATGGGAACGAGAAATTTTGGGGTCGATCAGCCATAAAATATGGCCGCCGGCAGCCATCTTGGATTTTACTCTTTGCATGACTAAATTGTTTGGCATGGGCTACATGTCATACCTTTGGTCGGATCATAATGAAATTTGTCATGGATGTTACCAATGACATGTACATGTAGATGGGAACGAGTCATTTTGGGGTCATTCGGCCATAAAACATGGCCGCCGGGAGCCATCTTGGATTTTACTCTTTTCATGACTAAATTGTTTGGCACGGGCAACATGTCATACCTTTGGTCGGATCATTATGAATTTGTCCTCAGCATTGACATGTAGATGGGAATGAGTCATTCGGCAAAAAAACATGGCCACCAGCGGCCATCTTGGATTTTAAAATTCAATCCATATGCATGATCATCATGAAATTTGTCGTGGAAGTTAATATTGACATGTAGATGGGAACGAGTCATGTTGGGGTCATTCGGCCATAAAACATGGCCACCGGCAGCCATCTTGGATTTTACTCTTTGTATGACTAAATCCTTTGACACAGTCTACAGGTCGTATCTTTGGTCGGATCATTAATGTTAACATTAACATGTAAATGGGAACGAGTAATTTTGGGGTCATTCGGCAAAAAAACATGGCTGCCAGTGGCCATCTTGGATTTCAAAATTCAATCCATTAGCACGGGCTATTGGCCGTACTGTTTGTCTGATCATCATGAAATTTGTCTTTATGTTAATATTGACATGTAGATGGGAACGAGTCATTTTGGGGTCATCTGGCCAAAAAACATGGCCGCCAGCAGCCATCTTGGATTTTACTCTTTGCATGACTAAATCCTTTGTCACAGGCTACAGGTCGTACCTTTGGTAGGATCATCATGAAATTTGTCATGGCTGTTGACATTCACATGTAGATGGGAAAAAAAGTCATTTTGGGTCATTCAGCAAAAAACTGGGCCACCAGCGGCCATCTCGGATTTCAAAATTCAATCCATTAGCATGGGCTATAGGTCGAACTGTTCGCCTGATCATCATGAAATTTGTATGGATGTTAATATTGACATGTAGATAGGAACGTGTCATTTTGGGGTCATTCGGCCATAAAACATGGTCGCTGTCAGCCATCTTGGATTTTACTCATTGCATGACGAAATCCTTTGGCACGGGCTACAAGTCGTAGCTTTGGTCTGATCATTATGAAATTTGTCATGGCTGTTAACATTGACATGTAGATTGGAAACAAGTCATTTTGAGGTCATTCGGCTATAAAACATGTCCGCTGGCAGCCATCTTGGATTTTCCTCTTTGCATGACTAAATCCTTTGGCACACCCTACAGTCCACTTCCCTCAGGCGATCATCACCAAACTTCATATTAATCTTGATATTGGTCTACTAGATGGAAGCTATCAAATGTTTTTGAATTTCATTCGAAAACATAGCCGCCAGCAACCATCTTGGATTTTACTTTATATATATCTCTTCATGTTGATAATCTAGTATTACTTAGATATTTCAACTTTCCGCATTCCTAATTGCTCCATTGACTGTAACACATGAAATTATTCCCTTTCCAAGTTGAGCTACAGTGTCATTGACACCTTCATTTGTTTGAGTTTGACTTATTATCCATGGAGATTTTCACACTCAAATGTGTTAGAACGGTTATAAGTGAATTGAGAGAAAGTTATTGTTAAGATTAAATTGCAGTGACCATTTAGTCGCTAGAATGAAGTTATTTAAACAATAATTCCAGTTCAAAGTACTGATGTGGGTATTTCAGCACAGAACAAAATGTATCGTCTTGCATTTCCACTTTTAACTCATATCAATTCAAATAAAATACACAATTATTCTAAGACAATTGACAATAAAGGTGACTAATGAATGTAGTCCATGTTCATATTTTTATTCTATCACTTTTTGCATTTCCATCTCAGGACGAGATTCCCGAACCACTTAAACATGAGGTTGTGGTGAAGGTTGTTGCTTGTAGTCTGTCTTTCACCAGTCCAAAGGTGAGTATTTAACAGGATATATTTACATAAATTGTTTTTCCCAATCTAACCTCCCAAATAGTATGATTTTTGACACAAAGTAATAACATTAGCAAATATTTGTCTGTCGTTAACAGTTACATGTAAGATGTGTTTCCCTCCTGCATATTTTTTCCCACCCAAATATTCGTAATCCAGGCTATTTATTGGTATAGCCTTATTCTATTTTATATCATTCTACAGGATTGCCCGATGACAGGATTATAAATGCTCCTTTTTACTTTTCGGTGTGCGCTTATAATTTATATTCCAAAAGGCCATGTTTCAGTTTTAGATCACCTGAGACGAAGTAACCGGTGGAGCTATAGTCAACATTCCTCGTCTGTCGTCCGTCCTGCATGTGGTCCATCCTTCTGTCAACAGTTCTTTAAACATCTTCTTAAACAATAAGACCAAATGAGTTCATATTTGTTCCCTAGGTGACACACAGGTCACTGGGTAAAATACTTGCAAAGCCAGGGCCATAACTCTTGAACTTGGTAGGTAATGGGCAATTATCTATTGGGGGAGAGGAGGGCTGTGCAGTTAGAAATTTCAAGGTGGAGACCCAATATCCCCTCCCACCATTCAACAAAGACACTCTACCTGTGTCCCTGTTTATAACTACTTATTAGCTCAACTTACTTTGTAAGTTAGAGCTATTGCCATGGTTTGGCGTTCGTCGTCCGTGTGTGCGTGTATGCGTGTGTCCGTCAACAATTTCCTTTGGCGCGGGCTACAGGTCGTACCTTTGGTCTGATCTTTATGATATTTGTCAAGAATGTTGACATTGACATGTAGATGGGAACGAGTCATTTTGGGGTCATTCGGCAAAAAACATGGCCGCCAGTGGCCATCTTGGATTTTACTCTTTGCATGACTAAATCCTTTGGCGCGGGATACAGGTCATACCATTGATCTGATCTTTATGAAATTTGTCATGAATGTTGACATTGACATGTAGATTGGAACGAGTCATTTTGGGGTCATCTGGCCAAAAAACATGGCCGCTGGTGGCCATCTTGGATTTCAAAATTCAATCCATTGGCGCGGGCTACAGGTCGTGCTGTTCGTCTGATCATCATGAAATTTGTCATGGATATGTTAATATTGACATGTAGATGGGAACAAGTGATTTTGGGGTCGTTCAGCCAAAAAACATGGCCGCCAGCAGCCATCGTGGATTTTACTCTTTGCATGACTAAATTCTTTGGCGCGGGCTACAGGTCGTACCTTTGATCGGATCATTATGAGATTTGTAAAGGCTGTAGATGGGAACAGGTCATTTTGGGGTAATTCGGAAAAAAACATGGCTGCCGGTGGCCATTTTAGAATTTACTCTTTGCATGACTAAATCCTTTGGTCCGGGCTACAGGTTGTAGCTTTGGTCAGAACTGCATGAAATTTGTCATGGATGTTAACAATGACATGTAGATGGGAACGAGTGATTTTGGGGTCGTTCGGCCAAAAAACATGGCCGCCAGCAGCCATCTTGGATTTTACTCTTTGCATGACTAAATCCATTGGCACAGGCTACAGGTCGTACCTTTGATCGGATCATTATGAGATTTGTAAAGGCTGTAGATGGGAACAGGTCATTTTGGGGTAATTCGGAAAAAAACATGGCTGCCGGTGGCCATTTTAGAATTTACTCTTTGCATGACTAAATCCTTTGGTCCGGGCTACAGGTCGTAGCTTTGGTCGGAACTTCATGAAATTTGTCATGGATGTTAACAATGACATGTAGATGGGAAACGAGTCATTTTGGGGTCGTTCAGCCGAAAAACATGGCCACCAGCAGCCATCTTGGATTTTACTCTTTGCATGACTAAATCCATTGGCACAGGCTACAGGTCGTACCTTTGATCAGATCATTATGAGATTTGTAAAGGCTGTAGATGGGAACAGGTCATTTTGGGGCAATTCGGAAAAAAACATGGCTGCTGGTGGCCATTTTAGAATTTACTCTTTGCATCAATAAATCATTTGGCACACCATAATCACCACATCCCTGATCCGATCATTATGAAACCTGTCATGAATGTTGATATTGACATGTACGTCATCTAGTCTTACTTAGACATTTCAATTAGCACCTTTCCTATTCCTCCATTTACTGTCAACCATTAAATTATTCCCCTACCTAAGTTGAGCTACAGTGTCATTGACACTTTCATTTTAAAATTATTTGACAAGTACTGACAATTGTAGTCTTCAGAGTCCCAGTCTTCTCTGTCTTTACAGTCTGGTGTACGACACCCACAGTCATTGACTGTCTGGCTGTTGTGACTGGAAGACTTGGAAGTTAGGCTGGGAACACTTTATTTTACTAAAAACTATGTTGTCGTGGAGACAGATCTGGATTAATACAAAAATGAACATTAACCATTCAGGATTTTCTCTATCCCACATATTTGCAACCACCACTTTCAGCGAATTTCTTTAAAAATCCACGGTCCAAATAATTCAGGATTTTCTAACTTAAAGATGCATAATCCAATTAAATGCCCCTCAATTTCTAATTATGTGGATTCGGGGGTCAAAAATATTTGAATTGAGTCGAGGAACCCACCTATCAAAGCTCAGAGTTATTAGATATTGATTTTTCAAATCTATTATTTTTCACCATTGAGAATTATTAGTGGCTCAGTAAGCAGTCGACGAGCCGCCAGTCTCAGACCAAATTGCGGATGAAGATGGATAACTCTAAAATCAAGAGGCATTCTGTGGATGATTAGGCCAAATTTTGTCAAAAAACATGTTGATAAATAACACATTTCGGGCAATTTTATACTATAGTTGACAGTGGTTAGCATTATTTTTCAGAAATTAATCAATTCTGATAAGAAACAATAAAGACATGTGTTTCTGGTGACCCGCCCGCCCCTAATGATGACAAAAGAATACCACTTAAATACTTACAGGATTGGGAGTTAGGTTTCATTTTTAAGTGGTTAAAACTTCAAAATAACAAAGGAAAGACCATTTATATAAAGGGTTAAATGTACTGGCTTGCATCCGTCCCAGATGGTTTCCGGATGTTAACTTTAGTTTTAGTTATCCTCCCATTTTTGCCAGAGATATGGTCCTTGTCAACTTAGAATTTGCCAATTATTTTTGTTTCCAGGTGATATCTTTAGTAAAAGTTAACTGTTTGTTTTAAAATTTGGTATATGAGTTACTCATATGAAAATACAGGTCAAGTTCAAATTTTGGTTTTGTCTGCCTATTTTGTACCCAAGTTATTGGGCTGGTTGATTTATAATTTGGCGATTATTTTCATTTCTGGGTGATAGCTTTAGTTTTAGTTATCTGTATTTTTTCAAATTTGCTGTATAGATTACTCATTAAAATAGAGATCAAGTTCGAATTTAGGTTCGGTCTGCCTTTTTTCACTGGAGTTATGATCCTTGTTGATTTATAATTTGAGATTTATTTTGGTTTCCTTGTGATAGCTAGCTTTAGCTATAATTATTTGTTTGTTTTCAAATTTTGTATATGGATTACTCATTTGAATGTACAGATCAAGTTTTAATTTAGGTTCGGTCTGCCCATACTTACCGCAGTTATGGTACTTGTTGACTTTTAATTTCCAACTTGGAATTTTGTGCCAATTTGGAGGTTATATTTCGACCTTTAAGAGTTTTTTTAAGATTTGTTTTTTTGTATGCAACTCAGTTATGAGACAATGCACAAGTATTTTTCCCATATAAAATACTTCTACAGAGCCCCAGCTCCAAAATGAAGCCACTGTTTCTGGGGATACTGTCACCAAGTGGCCTTTTATTGTTTTTTGGCATAGAAAACAAACAGAGGGTGGTTTTATTATCAAATCAGACAGGGCATCTTAAAAAAAAGTAGCTAGCACTGACAGTGTTGAAGCTACATTACGGTAAACCCGAGTGGCTCGAGAATTTGGTTAAGAGTTCCATGGAATCTGTTGAACAGTACACACTGCTTCCCTTTGCCATCTTCAATTTATACTCCTTCGATTCCACACCCCATGCACAATTTCCACAACAAAATCCATTACTTATATAGTCACACTCAGCATCCATAAAATATCAAATCATGTACGGGTCTGTGTGCAACATCATGCAATGTAATTTCAACCAACCAACGTCATGCGAATGAGTGTATGATTGTATATATGGCCTTTGGTGGCCACTGTCGATCTCATGTTGTCTTTGGCTAATTGGCACAAAATTTGGTGAATCATGTTCTAAGATACACAAGGATGTGGTCCAAATTTAATTTGATTTGAAATGTTATAAACGTGTGAATAGCGTGACTCGAATTACAGACACACACAGACACACACGCAGGCAGCCAATGGGTTATATATATAATGATTTATTAGCAAATTACAGGGTTGATAGATTGAAATAAAACTCATGTATGTGTTTTGCCCAACTTCAACCAGTACGCTACATATATTTAGTGTGACGTTTGTTGTTGTTTTTTTTAGCAAAAGTAGAACATGTTTCTACCTTCAGTCAAATGTTTGGACTGAAATGGCCATCATTTGGAAAATTTCCAACCATTGTGGGGAGGGGGTGTCAGGTTGAGAATTTCCTTAACCCTTCTATGACTTTAGCTTCCTGAAATTTTGCGAAAACCCTGAGCCAATGCATTCTCTTACATATGCGAGTCTCTGCATAAATAACAATATTTACCTTGACCTTGTAAGACAGTGCATTCTCTTATATATGTGAGGCTTCCTATGGGAAACTCACATATATAAGAGAATGCACTGGCACAGGATCTTTTATGCGGCACCAATGCAGCTCCCGCCATGAAAGGGTTGGAAAGTTTGAAAGCTTGAGCTACCTGTTGGAAAAAGGGGGCGCAAATGGATTCCATTTCCCAGATTTTGGAAATTTGGATCTGGTTCAAGGGAGCGTGCTCTGGGGAACTGTGATTCAGGTTTTTGAATGGAGCCGTCCTATAAACAGGAGTGGATCCAGGGCATAACTAATTTGTTTCCAAACAATAAAGTGAAACTCTTTAAACATTTTCTCAGAAACTAATACCTATTTGGCTTATATATGGTGTGGCATGGTTAAAACAGGATCAGCCAGTCAAAGTGGGGAGGTGCTCGAGAGCTTAGATCTGCTGTGATACACTGTTTTTAATTTAGGAACAGACTGATCTATTGTCAAGAACAGAGAAGAAATTTTTGGTTGGTGAGGATGTAGCTGGCACAGTAATAAAGATCGGATCAGAAGTGTCTCATGTCGCCGTTGAAGACAATATCATTGGTGAGACCATAAATATAATAGGCAATGATGCTGACATAAAAAAATTTTTTTTACTTTAAATATCTTCTCTTTTTTAATAAATTTTTGTTCTTGTAATATCATGTGGGAGCTCCTGTTTTTAGATCTTGATATATAATAACCTTGAACTCATGAATTTTTAAGGCTCAGAGTTCTCTCAAAGGGTCCTGTTATTTAGTGAAATAAATGATTATCTGCAAGAATGACTATGGCGCAAAGCTTGCCCCCCGCCCACACTGCCCTTATGTGGCATCCCTATATACACGCCTGCTAAATGTCATGATAGTATACAAGAGACAAGGTGAACGATAGAAATTCTCCTGATATACCATTGCTTGGAAGACTACCAAATATGGTCGCCAAAGACAGTAATTTCTCAGGATTTATCTTACTCAAATAGCAATGACGAAATATACAGCAAATTTCACCTCACTCGGGTCTTTTCAAATAAAAAAATGATAAAATGCTTACATTGCAATGCTTACTTTATCTGTGCATAAATCAAGACATTGCCAGACCTCATTTACATACGGTATATTCTATATGACCTGAGTCCCCTGACCTTCATGCTTATCCAACGAATCAGCACACTCAGCATTATAATCCAGGTCAGAGAGGTGAGGCGCCAGGGTTTCATCGATGCAGGGGCTACGATCCCCCGATAGGGTGGCTACAGCTACCGGGCAGATCTCCCTGATGGGGGGGGGGGGGTATCCCTCTCCAACAGTTGATGACCCCTCCCCTGGTGCCACCCCTGAGGTCAGGTTGTGTTGAAAATATGCAAATGAGGTCACAAATGAAAGCGGAAAATATGAAAATCCTATGAGAGTTTCCTCATGGGATTCTTTACCCTTTCATAATGAGAGATGTGCTGGTGCAGCATTAAATATCCTGTGCCAGTGCATTCTCCAATATATGATAGTCTCCAATAGGGAGCCTCGCATATATAAGAGAATGCACTGGCTTACTAGGTCAAGGTATTTATTATTAGGCCAATGTATTCTCTTATATGCGAGGCTCCTTATGGGTTTTCGCAAAATTTCAGGAAGCTCCCACCATGAAAGAGTTAATACTTATGTGGCAACATAGACTTGTCAGTCTGGTCAATATACCAAAAATATGACCTAACCTAGAAACAAATAGAAGAGAGTTTATTTATTACTTTTCATTAGAAAAACATATTTGTCACTAAAAGTTTAATTTGAAGACATGATGCTAAATATATATTTTTTGCGTGTATTCCTGATGGTCACTAGAGTGTTTGGGGCTTGGGTAAGTAGAACTTAAAATTTGACGACATGCAATAAATGAAACTATCCATATGATATATCATTTTAAATAGGAATGACAAGCGCAAGTCCAGATATTTGGACTGATTTGTGCAGGTCCAACTGTCAAAATGTCAAATGAATTTCTTGAAAATTAACTCAATAGAGATCTGTAAATGGGATCTTATATCAAGCCCTGAAATAGTGTGTCTGACATTTTCAGAATGGGGTCCCCAAGAGGGTGAATTTAATGATGCCATTCCGCACGGTGGGCTAGCATCACCAAATTCACCCTCTGATTAGGCCTCAACTGCTATGGGATACCAGGATCAGATTGAAGTTCCCCAGTTGAAGTGGGTGATGTTCACCAATTAGTCAATTAATATGGATTTCATCTTCTGCAAATTAGGGGATTTAGAAACTGAACAGAAGGAAAAAAGAAACTAACAAAATTTTAATTTGAGACTATAAATACTTCCAAGAAGATGAGGCCTAAGCAGAATGAGGCCCTAGAGGGTGAATTTGGTGATGCTAGCCCACACTGCGGCGTAGCATCACTAAATTCACCATCTGGGGACCTCATTCTACAAATGTCAGACACATTATTTCAAGGCTTGTCTTTTATGGCAGAATTTCTTATTGTAACCATTTAAAAGATATTATAGTGACTTTCTGGTCACTCCCTATATGCAGGTGAAGCTAGTGTTTATATAAACTTGGAATATTTGTTGAATTTGTTAAAAATGGCAACCAAATTGATCACAATAATACACAAAAGTTAAATGCTCTTCAAATAACTTATTAGATTGTTGACCTACTCTGCTCTCAGAATTAAGTTATCAACAAGTTTAAACATGCAATATATTACAGGTGAATTTGGGATTCCAAACCTCCACTTACAACAACAACAGCACTACCATACAGAATCTAATTTAGCGGCACTATTGGCTTTGTTCTAATGATAACAATTGTGGCATATAAATTAGACTTAATTATCCAAAAATATGACTTTATTACAGAAAATTAACACAACATATGTAGTTGGAATGCAATGATGAACAACAGCTAAAAACTTATTATGGCTCAATTACTAACAAGTACATTCATAAGAATTGAAGGCATGTATAAGAATTGAATGACAGCAACATATTTGAAATTCTAAACCCTTTGTCAACCAAATCAGCTTTCGTGGATTGAAGTCTGATAGCCATTTACACAGACTGCATATTACCTGGCGACTTCAATCCAATTCACATTTTCTTAGAGTTTATGTGTATTTTTCCCCAAACAAATATGTTTTGGGTAAACCTAAACTGTTGTTATAAGAGAGTATATGGTCAGTTGCGATCATCACATCCACTGACTTCTATCTTTGTGAATAAAACGTCCCCAAAGGCATACATTTTATTATACATCAGTTGTGGTGATTTCTATAGGATCAATATCTGATGATGAGTTTTTGATGGAGAATATTTGAACTACACACAGTAGCCAACCATGAGCATTCTGATCACTTTCTGGCATGGTATATCAAGTTAATCCATCTTTGGTAACTATAAATGTGAACAGAGATACCATTGCAAACCCTCTACTTGTCAGAGTACTCAAAAAATAGAGTTTCCAATACCACTCTAATCAGCATCATTGAAAGAGGAATTGGACGATGTCGATAGATTGATGCCACTAATTGTCACTCTTAAAAATATTTTAATGTTGTATGCGCCTTGTTAACTCTGAATAAATCTGGTCAATTGTTCATCTGCACCAGCATAGCTATTGTTGTTTTGCCACTGAGTGTCATCTAGAAAGGTTGTGCTGACAAAATATTAGCATCCTCTTAACCACATTGCTCTGCAGCTGAAATAAGAATTGAGGATAGCCAGTGTAATTCTCAAATTTTTTGGGCACTATCGCCTTTAGGGACAGGACCAGATGCCATAGGGATTCAGTCTAATAACACTATGCCAAATTGCCCACAAACTGAAACGACTGCCATGGAACATAGACAGAAATGACCATGTTAGCAGGAAAAAGGGTAATCATCTTGAATCACTGCACTCCTGAATATTAATTAAAAAATTAGATGGAAAACCCAAGCCAACTGAGAGTGACAATTAACAATATAGATCCTGGGTGGAGATGGTACTGAATAGGAGCAAATCTGGACATTGGTATCGTTCCCCTGATGTACATTATCTGTGTCAGCACAAAGCATTCTCAACTATATTTACAAATGATGGGCATATACTTTAAAATATATGAACTTTTATATGATTCTTAATAAATTTGGATTTTGAGTTTTTTCCTGACCAGGGTCATAAATGTTTCGGTCAATAGTATGTTTTCAACTTGCGTATTAAATACCCTCAACTTGTTTAAAAGTATTTGTCGTGAAAGCCTGGCCCTTGTACTATAAAACTTCTGCACATGTATACAACTTCTGAGTGTGCGGGGCGGCTATTTATGAGCTTGTAAGTCTACACCTGTGCTCATTGTAGTACCCGCATAAGAAGCCATTTATAAATCGTAGACTTGTAGGCCTACTCGTCCAAAGATATCTCACTAGTGTTCTGTGGTAATGAGTTAGACTCAGACTCCAGATCAGGGAGTTTTAGGCATACATGAACGTGGGTGTTCATCGAACCACGAATCATTGAATTATAGTGAGGTGTTTTTGGCATTGATGTCTCCTGCCGAACATGGATATCTATTTATCCGATTCACAAGTGGGAGTAACGCTCATGTATTGAGCCGAATTTGAGATATGATGGCAGTCAAATGTAATGTTGGCGATGATGTAGGGTGACCAGAAGAGCCTTTCTCTCTATCCGTTAAGTACGCCATAATAACCTGTGTAATAGAATGAGTTCCCCAAATATGAGAGGATGTTACATGTATGCAACATGGCTTGCACATGTTCTCCAATCCCAATGCCAACTTGTATCATAATATGTATTGATAATAAATATATGTTTAAACAATAGCATGAATAAAAACATCCAACATCGAAGTGAACAAACAGTGAAGGGAAAACAGATACAAATGAATCTTCGCTCATAGCCTTGCAGTCATAACTGAGGATAAAAATGCAATGACTCTGCAGTTGTATGCCATTGTAGTACTCGGTTACCTCATGTCCCAAGTCGCACACAACTCATTAATTTCCAACAAGTACAGCTGTCCAGAGCTTTATGGTACAGGGCCCTATGAAGGAAAAGACATAATTATTTTGTCAACCAAGCCTCCAACTGAAACATGTTCCTCGTCATCTTCTATGGATGTTTCTATACCAATGACTTCAGACTTCATTGTATGTGACCTTATACTTCATTTTATGTGTAGCAGTTGTTTAATAGCAGAGACTGCTTCTTGAAAGAACAATTTCCTAACTTCGCTCAACACAATCAGGTTTAGTTGCCTGGGTATGAAATCGTAATATATGAATCAAAGACCCCTCTCTGGAAATGCTTCTATCAAGTAATTTTTATTTTATATTCAATTTTCTGGTACAATACATAGAACGAATTCGGGACATTGTACTGCTTGTGGAAAAGTGCGGAGCATAGAAACAGGAGAACTCAATCTCTCTCTCTGATATTGCATGAAAGGGTCATGACTCATATTTATTATTTTATACCCCAGAAACTATAGGAAAAAGATAGACCATCTTTAAAGGGGAAGGAAACTATCGCATAACGAAAAGGCATGTGCGTTAAGCAGGATCTTCTCTCTTCATGTGTAAAATTTCAGCGCGAATCTCCACACAAGATCCGAGATATGGCGTCTAAAACTAACCCTCGCAAGCAATTACGCCAGTAACTTAACGCTGCCATTTTGGAAGAAATATTATCTCCCTTTATAGTTTGTGACGTCACTGCCTCACTTGGCTGTTTAACGCTAAAACTAAAATGATAAAACAGCAGATTGAATGTTTGCTGTGCACAATAAATGGTTATCTGTTGTGAATAAATTATAGTTTAATTAGCGAAATATTGTTTGGATGTCATATTTGCACATATGGAAGTCATGTGAGTTTGGCCGAGATTGTCACATTCAAATGTTATGCAACCATTAACTGGCCATAAAAGTGTTGTTCAAAATTACAACGTAAACATTTGAAATATGCATTACTTTAACAACAATAAGTATGTAAACAAGTTTAGACTAGAATCACAGGTCCATAATATTGTCACCATTGGGAGCGCTTTTTCCAATTTGTTGGAACATTTAAAGTATCACTACCAATATAGAATCTTTCCTGGGAATCGGTTGAATGATACGAGAGAATAGCCTGGTTTAATATATGGAACATGCCTGAAAATATATGAAGGTACCATGCCAGTGAGGTGCAAAACTTAACCTACCCATAAAACTAGAACACCCATTATTATTAGCTCAACTTTACTTTGTAAAGTTTGAGCTATTGCCATGGCTTTGTCGCCCGTCGTCCGTGTGTGCGTGTGTACGTAACGCGTCAACAATAGAGGCTACAGGTCGTACCTTTGATCGGATCATTATGAAATTTGTCATAGCTGTTGACATCAACATTTGTACCGGAATGATTCATTTTGGGGTCATACGGAAAAAAAACATGGCCGCCAGCGGCCATCTTAGATTTCAAAGTTCAATCCATTAGCACGGGCTACAGGCCGTACTGTTCGTCTGATCGTCATGAAATTTGTCATGGATGTTAATATTGACATGTAGATGGGAACGAGTAATTTTGGGGTCATTCGGCCAAAAAACATGGCCGCCAGCAGTCATCTTCGATTTTACTCTTTGCATGACTAAATCCTTTAGCACGGGCTACAGGTCGTACCTTTAGTCAGATCGTCATAAAATTTGTCATGGATGTTAACAATGACATGTAGATGGGAACGAGTCATTTTTGGGTTATTCGGGCAAAAAACATGGCCGCCAGCAGCCATCTTGGATTTTACTCTTTGTATGACTAAATCCTTTAGCACGGGCTACAGGTCGTACCTTTAGTCTGATAATCATGAAATTTATCATGGCTGTTGAAATTGGAATGTAGATGGGAACGAGTCATTTTGGGGTCATTCGGACAAAAAACATGGCCGCCAGTGGCCATCTTTGTTTTCAAAATTCAATCCATTAGCACGGGCCACAGGTCGCACTGTTCGTCTGATCGTCATGAAATTTGTCACGGATGTTAATATTGACATGTAGATGGGAACGAGTAATTTTGGGGTCATTCGGCCCAAAAACATGGCCGCCAGCAGCCATCTTGGATTTTACTCTTTGTATGACTACATTCTTTAGCACGGGCTACAGGTGGTACCTTTAGTCTGATCATCATCAAATTTGTCATGGGTGTTAACAATGACATGTAGATTGGAACGAGTCATTTTGGGGTCAATCGGCCAAAAAACATGGCCGCCAGCAGCCGTCTTGGATTTTACTCTTTGCATGACTAAATCCTTTAGCACGGGCTACAGGTCCTACTTTTAGTCTGATCATCATAAAATTTGTCAAGAATGTTAATAATGACATGTAGATGGGAACGAGTCATTTTGGGGTCATTCGGCCAAAAAACATGGCCGTCAGCAGCCATCTTGGATTTTACTCTTTGTATGACTAAATCCTTTAGCACGGGCTACAGGTCGTACCTTTAGTCTGATCATTATAAAATTTGTCATGGCTGTTGATATTGGAATGTAGATGGGAACGAGTCATTTTGGGGTCATTCGGACAAAAAACATGGCCGCCAGCGGCCATCTTGGATTTCAAAATTTAATCCATTAGCACGGGCCACAGGTCGTACTGATTGTCTGATCATCATGAAATTTGTCATGGATGATAATATTTACATGTAGATGGGAACGAGTAATTTTGGGGTCATTCGGCCAAAAAACATGGCCACCAGCAGCCATCTTAGATTTTACTCTTTGTATGACTAAATTCTTTATCACGGGCTGCAGGTCGTACCTTTAGTCTGATCATCATAAAATTTGTCATGGATGTTAACAATGACATGTAGATGGGAACGAGTAATCTTGGGGTCAATCGGCCAAAAAACATGGTCGCCAGCAGCCATCTTGGATTTTACTCTTTGTATGACTAAATCCTTTAGCACGGACTACAGGTTGTATCTTTAGTCTGATCATCATAAAAATTTTCGTGAATGTTAATAATGACATGTAGATGGGAACGAGTCATTTTGGGGTCATTCGGCCAAAAAAGATGGCCGCCAGCAGCCATCTTGGATTTTACTCTTTGTATGACTAAATCCTTTAGCACGGGCTACAGGTCGTACCTTTAGTCTGATCATCATAAAATTTTTCATGGCTGTTGAAATTGGAATGTAAATGGGAACAAGTCATTTTGGGGTCATTCAGACAAAAAACATGGCCGCCAGCGGCCATCTTGGATTTCAAAATTTAATCCATTAGCACGGGCCACAGGTCGTACGATTCGTCTGATCATCATGAAATTTGTCCTGGATGTTAATGTTGATATGTAGATGGAAACGAGTAATTTTGGGGTCATTTGGCGGAAAAAACGTGGCCGCCAGCAGCCATCTTGGTTTTTACTCTTTGTATGACTAAATTCTTTAGCATGGGCTACAGGTCGTACCTTTAGTCTGATCATCATCAAATTTGTCATGGATGTTAACAATGACATGTAGATTGGAACGAGTCATTTTGGGGTCAATCGGCCAAAAAACATGGCCGCCAGCAGCCATCTTGGATTTTACTCTTTGTATGACTAAATTCTATAGCATGGGCTACAGGTCGTACCTTTAGTCTGATCGTCATAAAATTTGTCATTGATGTTAACGATGACATGTAGATGGGAACGACTCATTTTGGGGTCATTCGGCCGAAAACATGGCCGCCAGCAGCCATCTTGGATTTTACTTTTCTCTTCATGTCTATAAACTAGTATTAGACATTCAACTTTCCACATTCCTAATCGCTCCATTGACTGTAATATATTAAATTATTCCCTTTCCAAGTTGAGCTACAGTGTCATTGACACTTTCATTATTATTTATTTTGAATCAGGCATAAAGCGCCCATATTTAGCATACTTATGTTATATTATAATAGAGATTATATTAAATATTACATATAAAGTAGATTATTCCAATGACGAAATAAGTATGAGCTGAATAATAAATCAGAATTATAAATGGCATATAGTATCTTATTTGTAGAATTAGACGTTCTCTCTCGGAACCCATGCATACACACCCTTGCACACTAACACTGAAATCGAACACATTCTGTCATTCACAAACATTCCACTGGCACTGCACGCTCTTTCATATCCCATTAACTTCCTATATGCATTATTAAAACATACTGTTAACTTATTAAAACAACGTTTGGTGTAATTCACCCAAAGGTGAGCACAGTATAGAGGAGATACAAACATGTGAAATAAGTACATTTTAACATGAGAAGAACATTTGTAGAATTTCCTGATCAGAATATTTGACCGGGAACAAATCGATCTGTATTGGCGCATTATATCATTGTCATCAGAAAGATCGCTAGTGGGACGCCTTATTTTACCATAATTCATCAGATTTTACAGCTGATTGGACTTTTAGTATATCAAAAACCAACGCTTTATCAAACACAAAAAGTTGAAACCAATTCTGTTCTAATTTTTTCTAGGCAGAACCACATATTGACTGGACTATGTTACTGCTACTAAATTAATACTAAATTAAAACAGTTGTTGCATTGTTTTATTTAAGGAATACTGCCACTGACAGCCAAGTACCCTGGATGCAGCGATTACTGTGTATTTCAGGAATATGACATTGGTAAGTACCAGTTAGTTTTACTTTTGATTTTATGAATCGGAACAAAATTGAAAGTATAATTAAATACATAATTTACAGAGGTTTGATCACCAGCAGACAACAGATATGGAAGTATGTGAACCAACTCAGACTTTTAACTGTAAGCTGTGTACCTACTGTTAGCCACATTCTGCAAGCCTGCGTACCCATCCCACTTTTATTGAGATTGTTGAAGGGCATGTATAGGCCACCAATCATCGGATTACATTTGGTAGACCAAGGACATTGGCTGTGATTGGGGGGATATCATTTTCTCCAATTAGGACCTGAATGAAACTTTTTTTTTTTTATTTTAATTTTTTTTTATTCAGATCATTTTTTAAATTTCATCATGTGACATTAGTCTTATTCAGTATTGTATAACATTTTCAAATATTTTTAGGTATATATGAACATACATGTATATATGATTAAATGTAATTTGTAGATATAAAGTAACAAAATATAAAACAAGTAATTTAATTTTTTTTGTGGATAATCAGTGTATTTGTGAAACGTGGATACTTATGATCACTTATTTCTGAACTGTCGTGGGGGGAAGTTATTAAATCCATATTATGAGCATGTTTGAGTAATAGCTTCACTGAGAAGTAGACCTGAATGAAACTTAGTAACATTGCAGAGAGTAGAGCGTCTTCCTCCATTAGATTAAGGGTGCAAATACATGCCCATGTAATTCCCATTTTACACTATTAAATATAATGTTGAAAATTAAAGTAACAGAATAAAAGATATCATATTGTATTATATGACTTACCATTTTTCTCCCCCAAATACCACTATAGTACAGCGATAAGTTCCAGTAAGTGCTGACATTTTATTCACAGTGAAGAAACCTGACAGTTTGAGCTTTGAAGATGCTGCAGCTGGAATAGGTGAATGTGTAAAAGCATACACAGCTCTACATTATCATGGACGAATTTGCAGTGGAGATACTGTGCTAGTTATCGATGCAGCTTCACCTTTTGGCAGTATAGCAACCCAAATTGCACAACTCTGGGGAACAAAGGTATGAAATAAGTTAAAATATTATAACAACCACATTTTTGCAAAAGCTTCTTTTTGCCAGAAATATTGATATTAGCACCACACCACATTCAATTTATATGTATAAACACATTAACATGAGTTCACTTTTTCCATACTAAATGGATTCTCCCATCTATCTATATTTGCGAATGTCTGTCTGTCTGTCTATCTGTCTGTGTTCTATAGAAATTCACAGGGGACCATCTAGATGATGCCAAAGGGGTCTACTAGGGGTAGCTTTTTACGAGAAAGATAATGGTCGGGTTTAGAATTTTGTAAAGTGACGCCGTTATTGTCAGGGGCAGAAAAGGGGGAGGGGCAGAAAAAAAATTTGTCACCGATTGCCACCAAACTTATATATAATCATCCCCATGATATGAAGAATCCAACGGTGTGGTTTAAATATGTCAAAAGTGGCATCATTTGAGTCAGGGATGAACGGAAGGGGAGAGGGGCACCAAAATTGATAAAACTAATTTTAGCGCCGATTTCCACCAAATTGATATATATTCTTCTTCATGATACAATGAATCTAATTGTGCGATTTAACAACGCCAAATTGTTGTTTTTGGATGAGATATTGGGAGGGGTGGGCACTAAATTTTATAATAAGTCGCCGATTGCCACCACACTTATACAAAATCATCCCCATGGTATGAGGAGTCTAATTGTGTGGCTTTTATCTGTCAAATGTGGCCTCATTCGAGTCAGGGTTGCATTGAAAGGGACAGGGGCACCAAAATTGATGCAAAAATATTTTTAGCGCCAATTTCCACCAAATTGATACACGTTCTTATCCTTCTTATCCATGATACGATGAATCTAATTGTGATTTAAAGACGCCATAGTGGTGTTGTTTGGGTGAGAGATGGAGAGTGGATGGATTGGCACCAAATTTTATATAAAAAAATTGTTTAGTTGCCGATTATCACTAAACTTATAAACAATCATCTCCATGATATCAGGAGTGTAATCGTGTGGTTTAAGGATGTCACAAGTTGGGCCATTCGAGTCAGTGGTATATAGAGATGAGAGGGACACAACAAATTATATCTATATGTTTAGTGCCGATTTCCACCAGATTGATACATATTCTTCTCCGTGATATGAGGAATCTTATCGTGTGATTTAGATACACCAAATTGGTGCCCTATAGGTGAGAGATATGGGGACCTTAAATTTGATACGAATTTGTATACTCGCCAATTTTCACCAATTTCATATATATGCATCTCTAATCGCTAATGAGTCTTAGTGTGTGTAGCTTGAGTCTGAAATAGGGACGGGAGGGTCACCAAAACTGATACAAAATATTTTTAGTACCAATTACCATCAAATTCAGACATGTTCTTCTCAAATGATACAAGAAATAAAATTGTGCTGTCTGTCTGTCTTTTTGTCTGTCTGTGTGCGTTCTATATATAACTTCACGTGGTACAATCGAGATGGCACCAAGGTGTTCTAAGAGGGGTAACTTTTTACAAGGAAGATAATGGTGCGGGTTGAAATTTTTCTAAAATGAAGCTGTTGGTGGGAGGGGAAATTTTTAAAATATGGTGAAATAGTTTTGTCGCTGATTTCCACCAAACGAATACATAATCACTTTCGCAATATGGCGTTAAATCACATTTGGTGTCGTTTGCGTCACGGATGGCGAGCGGATATACACTATCATTGGTAAGATTGCTATTCGCCGATATCCACATATAAGTTATATACAGTCACCAGGCCATCTCCATATCATTTTAAGTAGTTGGGCGTTCACATTTCACAATCCCGACATATGGTGACCCACATAAGTCACTTGAACAATTATATCTTCTTAACAGTCATATTTATATGGGAATGGCAATCAAGGCATTCACACAATGAGCTAGCAAAAAGAGATAACTAGAAGAAGCATTAAACGTATATTTATCATTCTATTGAAGAGATACATATATTCGTGCAAACTGAGAGACCTCGAACCGTCAGAGGATTGCATATATATTATATAATAACAAAATTGAGTCTGTTCCATTCAATACAGTTTCCACAAAAAGTTACAATTTGTCATGAGATATGGAGGACTGTTCAAAAATAGTGGTAACAGTGTTCATGCAGTCAAATATAGTTTCTTCTGATATACAAGAAAATGCAGTTAGTAACACAAGACTTTTCAGGATCCTACCAATACTGACATCTGACAAGGGTTTTAGAACAGACTCATCGACTGACATAAACAACTCAAAATCTCGCTCTGTGTCTGGCACATGTAGCTGATATATGTGCGCAGCAACATTTCGTTTAAACTAAGAATATTTAGTCAATATATAGCACCTGGAAATTTCTTTGAAACATCTGTATCTTCATGGAGATATGATAGCCAGGTGTCCTCGAGATCTTAGTCCAACCCACTAGATTGATTGATACATCTCAATATGTAAAACCAAATTATCATCTTTTATCGAATTAATGTGTTTATGGTGTTCATGTATCATATTATAACGTCTAATGTATACGCAGTTGTAAATAAATAAATACTTCATTATTGGTGGAACGGATTAATCGCGATAAACACAATGACAATTGACAAGGTGAGCCACTACTTATATTCCATGACTGTAATAACCATATTTTGTGATTCTATTTGAATATACAATTTATGAGAAAACGTATAACACTTTAAGCAAGAGCATTCTCTATTCCCAACAAATATCCACAGCATACATTAACCTGGGCAACGCCGGGTAACCCTGCTAGTCAGTAATAAAAGTAAACATTTTGAGTGGTGTCCAGAACAAATGAGCAGACGAAAAATATAATACCAGTGCAGAAGGATTCATATTCACTGGTGGGAAATGTTCAGATAATAAATTCTATGGTCGTTTGTTGAACTCATCTGAACATTTCCTAAGGGAACTACTCGTCAATGAGTATTTAGTATAGAAAGGATTAATATTTTGTCACCTGAGTGCTATAATGTCTTATACCCATTTTAGCCGCAAATTACTTTCTTGGTACCATTCAGTTCATTTTAATAAGATCCCCACAGCGATCGTCCAATGGTTTGCATTGCTTATATCACAGTTCTAACCCAAATGAATACCAATAGAATCAAAGTGACCCGAAGACTAGTGAAGTGTGTGGCTGAAAACAGATCATCATTATAGCACTAAGTGAAAGTAATGATTTTGTTTGCAAACATATTTTGTTTTACCTTTTTCTTGTTAACAGACATATAGCTAGTCATAAAATTTCATACTGGAGTGGATTTCAGTGCACTAGATCATATGGTTGGTATTCCCAGTATGTACGTAATTATTCAGTTTGAAAACAAAACTCTCAAACTTTCAAACAAAATATTGAAAATGGAAACTAAAGTTATAGCACTCATCAATGCCCTGCATGAAATCATTTTTAGATTTAGATTTTAGATTTAATGCCACTCTTCAAAATAAAACTTATGAGACTTTGTTGTCATATTCAAACCACGGAACAAACGATTTTTTACAAATGTTGAACTGTTTCAGGTAATTGCCACGGTTAGTTCGCAGGCAGAGAAGTCATATTTGGAAAGCCTGCATCCTCCAGTAGGTGAGTTATTTATGGTAATATAATTTAATCATAAGCTGTCAATCCACAGAATACAATAAATCATTGGTTGTCACACAGTATTTAATTCGCGCACCAATGGGTGCATGAAAAATAGTACTGCATGGATTTAAATATGTGTAAGGTAAGTTATCTGTGGTGACATTGCTGCCTAGGCACATACCACAACAGACTAAATTGATTTTAGATATACAGTAATGTCCTAAATAATTGACTCCTAAACCACAGCATAATTACGGGTAAGTGTTCAGGATTTAGTCGGAAATATGACTTGTTGCCATTCATCGGAAAGCTCTCAGGGAAAATTACCCATAATTCTGCTGTGGTTAAGGAGTCAATTATTTAGGGCATTACTGTATTACATCTCTTTCCAGCATCTTTAGGGAGAAGTGAATATACTTTAATAACAGAATTTTATACAAGAATCCCCACATCACCAATTAACCAATTCTTTACTAAATTCTTATGAACAAGTAGTTCCCTCAGGAAATGTTCAGATAGTAATTTCAACAGATGGCCATAGATCATTTGGTGAACTTATTATCTGAACATTTCCCACCAATGAATAAGACACCTTCTGTACTATGAAAGTATCTATTCTGCTGTATGTTGTCTGCTTAAATCTTTTTGAACATCTCTCAAAATGAATAATAGACCATCCAAATGTATACTTTTATAACTGAGTGGGAGAATCTAATTAGTATAGAGAGGGCTAAAATTATTAACCATTATGACAGAATCTATGAGCTTGTTATATGTATATAAGTTATCTTATGAGACCTCTCAGTTGGGTTGTTTGGTGACTGATGCGACATCAGAGGGACTTAATTCTTCCTCGCTATTTCTCCCAAGGAGCTTCCTGTTTGATGAGCTTTGTCTGGATAGTGATTGTGAACGAGACTCCTCGTAGGGCTCAATCCAAATGTTTATCAAATAAACGTAGCAAATTAACAAGACCCAATCTATTGCTGCATATTTGCTTTAACAAAGAAGGCAGGAACATTTCCATTTTTCTGTTTAATACAGATATCCTAATTTGGAACAATGTTCTTGATAACTAGTCACTTGATTGTTGTTATAATGTAGAAATATTTATTCAAGTTACCATTATTTCAATCCTTTCAGGACAAATTATTGAAGCTAGTCATAGAACGGGTCTATTGGTGAGCAGTGTTATGGAGGAAACCGGCGGTTGCGGTGTTGATTGTATCATAGATAATGGAGGTATGATCTTTCTTGGTTTAATAAGTAGGTTTCAGGTTTTCAATTGTAGGCGGTTAATCAAGATAAACACATATTCAACAAAACTGCCCTATTATCTACATGTGTATCTATATCTATATTTGAGAATGTCTGTCTGTGTTCTAAAGAAATCAAGGGGGGACCATCTTGATGGCTCCAAAGGGGACTAACAGGGGTATTTTTTAACAGGAAGATAATGGTGCAGGTTGAAATTTTCTAAAGTAACACTGTTGGTGTCAGAGGCATAAAAGGGGGAGTGGACAGCTTGATTGATGACATTTAAAAAAAATCAATTTCCACCAAACTTATACATTATCATCTCCGTGATAAAAGGAGTCTAACAGTGTAGTTTAAAGATGCCAAAGTGGAGCCATTTGAGTCATGGTTGGGGAGGGGCCAAAATTGATAAAAAAAATTATGAACACTGATTTCGACCAAATTTATACATATTCTCATTATGAGGAATCTAATCGCGTGGTTTAAAAATGCTTAATTAGTGACATTTGGTGCCATTTTGGTCAGAGATTGGGCACTAAATTTGATAAAAATGTGTTTAATTTCCGAAATTGATAAAAATATTCTTAGTGCCGATTTCCACCAAATTGATACATATTCTTATCCATGATACACCAAATAAATCGTGTGGTTTGAAGGTGCCACATTGAAGGTGCTGTTTGGATCAGGGATGGGAGAGGAGGTCCACTAACATCAGCCCTTTTAATTCAGATTTTTGGCTTCGGCAATCTGCTACGGCAACCCTTTATCGTGGCCCAGCTTGCTTCAGCAAATGGCTTCGGCATTGCCGATTGCCGTAGCCAATTATGAGGGCTGACTAACATTGATAAGAATGCTTTAGTCGCTGATTTCAAATATATATTATACATGTATATGCATTCCTACTATACATTATATATAGTCATCTCCATGATACAAGGAATCTAAAGATTTTGTTTAAAGTGGTCCTAATCATTTCAATGTTGGAGGGGGGCACCAAATGTACATGAACAAAAATTATGTCGCTGATTTTAACCAACAAACTGATATGATCATCATGGAATCTAATGATTTGGGCTAAAAGGCTGCTTATACGGGTCAGCGATTGAGGACAGGATGGCTTCAGAATGCTTGGCAATAAAACGCTTTATTGCCATTTATTACCAAAATTGGATGTAGGTGTTCCAGTGTTGATTGATAAAAGCCATTTTCCGGTGTCATCCCGTTCCATTTTTCCATTAGAAAATAGCCAGAATGTCAATGATCCCGCATATGATGTCATAATATCAGAATATTCAATGTTTCATGCTACAGAAAAAATTCACTCCACAACCGAATGGGTATTATGTGACAGAGCACTTGCAATACTGTTTTGTTATCTTGTCGGTGGACATCTTTACATATGAAATTATTATTATTTTTTAAGAAGGATATGACTGAAAGTCCTTCCTGTTCAGACCATTTTATTATTTTTTTACAGTGAGATTGTTCACCACAGAAGAAGACAAGAAGTTGATGAGTGAAGCTTATAAATTCCCAGTATTGCACAAGCATGAAATTATCTCATGTTTAGGTTATGGTGGCAGGTGGATAACATCACATTCAGAACTTCAGGTCTTGCAATATATATCACTATTTATATCACTTTGCCTTCCATTTCTATAGTGCTGAGTTGTTGACATACACATTTTAGAATCTAATTCTTGATAAATGTTCAACAGTTGAAGAAATGATATATTGTCTGCTTATTTCAATGAATAAAACTGATAAATGAGTTGCCAAGGCAATTTATCCTCTGAAAGAATGTAGCATTCAAATATTATTGTCAAAAATTCCAACCACTATGATCCTACCATTTCAGAAAACACAATATCTGAACTAAATATTTAGTCCTCAATTCGGGACATATTTATTGCTGATAAACCAATGGCAATGATCCCATTAACAAGAGTCGCTGTATATAATTCATTAAGGTATAGATGACTGGACTGCTTTGGGCCATTATGTTGGTCCATTGAGATGACATGATCCATCGCCGACGTTAAGCATTTGAATTATAACACAGGGCTTCCGATTTTAGCCTATAAGTTTGATATTGGAATAAATTAAATTTTGCAAATCAATCTCTGTTATAAATGAATTCTACGATAATGCTAAGCCTGTGAAACCCAACACCTTAACCTTTATTATCATAGATACAAGTGAAATTTCCTTCACTTTACAGACTAACCCTCCCATCTTTAAGATCTATGGAAAACAAGAAACATCATGACACATGCACTAAATTGCCATATATGGTATGCATTGTGGAGTGTTAGCATTAAAAATAGAATCTCTCCATTGTGTGTGTTAATGTATACATGATAACTGACTCATTGCAGTCACATTTTAACACCTTTATTAGTGGTATTGCTTAGGCCAAAAAAAAAAGTGTTTTGGTTCTCGGGCAATTTTTTTTCTCTTTCAAATCAATGAGGGAGGGAGGGTTTTATTTTTATTTTGTTCTGCGCATAGTAAGCATGGACAAAGATACCTTCCTCTGTCTAGTAATAACCAGAAAGGTAGAGGGAACTGTTATGCATATAAACTCATTTAGTCTTATATAAAAATGACATTGTACTACCAGTGTATGACTGGGATTACCTAACAATATATAATGCCCCTGACATTAACTACTGTTATTGTTGTCTAAAAACTGATACCTCCCCATTCTAATACGTGATCCTGAATTTAGTCCTGTGCCTTTCAATTGTGCCTTTCAATTGTATAAAGTTACAATTAGTGTAAGTTGTTCACAATGACTAATTGTAAGAAGATCATGAGGATCAGCTAATCATTTTCTTAATTGTAGTCATCTACTTCATGTTGTAAGCCTGCAAGTCACTTTTTAACACATTACATGTTAGAGCTCAATGCACACTAATATTCAACACATATCTGCTATGGACATGTTGATCAAATCCACACAATTTGTTTTTTGTTTTTCAATTTTTTTTAAATTTATTTTTTTGTAAGTTTTTTTGTCATAACATCAGGCATTGCAATAAAAAGGCCTAATGCAGCCCTTTTTAGCTCGCCTGAGACGAAGTCTCCGGTGGAGCTATAGTCATCACTCCTCGTCCGTCGTCCGTCCGTCCATCCGTCCGTCCGTCAACAATTCTTTGAACATCTTCTCCTCTGAAACCGGAAGACCGAATTGGTTCATATTTGGTGTGGATGTTCCCTAGGTGACTCTCATTCAGATTTGTTCAAATGAGGTCACTGGGTCAAATAGTTGCGAAGCCAGGGCCATAACTCTATTCCTCCATAGTAATTCTTACAACGACTTCTTGTTCAGAACCATTGGGCCGATTTAGCTAATATTTGGTATGGAGGGTCCTTGGGTGACTGGTATTCAGATTTGTTCAAATGAGGTCACCCGGTCAATTAGTTGAGTAACCAGGGCCATAACTCATAGTAATTCTTACAATGACTTCTTCTAAAAAAATATTTGGCCGATTTAGCTTATATTTGGCACAGAGAGACCTTGGGTGACTGGGGTTCAGATTTGGTCAAATGGGGTCACTGGGTCAAATAGGGGCAGAGCCAGGGACATAACTCTAAAAAAAAAAAAAATTGCATTTTGACATTTGATTTTTTTTAGACATATCACAGCTACCCAACCCCACCCTCCCCACCCCACCTCCTGTCCCTGCCACACCACACTTTATCATACCATGTTATCTCTTCCTTGTTCACCCCACTAAAATCCTTGTTTTGATCACAGCTGTTGGAGTATCAAAAAGCTGTGTGTGCAGTTAAAACCTAATCATCTATGTCAACACCTCTCAGACACTGGTAGCTGATGGTTTCATGAATGGAATATAATTCTCAGAATGCACTTGCTCTCAAGGTCATGGGAATTTTGTTAAGCTAATGTAGTCAAATAAATGTTGTATGTCATATTCTCACAGGGATGTCCCCACAGTGTTGGGGGGGGGGAGGGGGTGGTGACTGACAGATTTGTTCAATGAAATGTAAATTTGAAGCTCTTATGAGAAGAAGCTATAGTCATCACTGCTCATCTGTCACCTGTTCATCTGTCTGTCCGTCCATCCATCTGTCAACAATTCTTTGAACATCTTCTCTAGGTCATAAGACTGAATGGGTTCATATTTGGTGTGGATGTTCCCTAGATGACTCACATTCAGATTTGTTCAAATGAGGTCACTCTGTCAAATGGTTGTGAAGCCAGGGCCATAACTCTTGCCCTCCATAGTAATTCTTAAAAACGACTTCTCGTGTACCATCAGGTTGAATTGGTTCATATTTGGTATGAAGGGTCCTTTGGTGACTGTAGTTCAGATTTGTTCAAATGGGGTCATCCTGGTCAAATAGGGACCAAGCAAAGGACAGTTTTCCTCTTAATATGCTTCCTTTACACGGACCGTCAGGTTTATTTTACTGATATTTAGTATGAAGGGTTCTTTGGTGTCTGGGATTCAAATTTATGCAGATGGGGTCACCAGGTTAAATAGGGTGGGACCAGGGACATAACTGTATGTCTCTATAGTAATACTTATGTCTTCTCAAGAGAGGTTGGACCATATAGTATGGAGGATCCTTTAGTGACTGAGATTCAGATCTGTTAACATGAGGTCAACCCATTAAGAAATGATGGGACTATGGGGACTTAAGACTTTTGTGTCTAAAAAATCATTAAAATACAAAATTCATTAAAACGTCTACCTTGGAACTACCTGACTGATTAATCTGACATACATATAGTGTTTTTGGGTCCATGGATAATTGGACTTTAAACATGTCTAAATGGTTTTATATAAAGCGCTTGTGAGATTGAAAATTTCCAACAATTGAGAAAGTTTGAGATGTTGGTTGTGAAATTTCAACCTAAGACTTGGGAGTCTGGGCCCCGGGCGAGAGGGGACTTCTTGAGCTGGAGGAGGGGGTGATCACTAGTGTACAGTTGGTAATTTCAAGTTAGATTTGTTAATTTCAAGGTAGATTTTGTAGATTTGGTAATTTGATATTCACTGATCTACATTCATGAAGCCTCTCTAGCCACATATCCTGTTTAGATCTACTTCTTTTAAAGTGATTATGAAAAGTTCTGACTGTTGTGGTCTCCAAAGTCCCAGTCTTATCAGTCTTTGCAGTCTGGTGAGCGACCCCACAGTCTTTGACTGTCTTGTTATTCAATGCGGCGGGGCCTGAGAAACAAAATTATTTTTTTTGGCCTTATATTCCAATTTAAACGCAATGCGCCAACATGCAATGCAGCGGATTCGTCTATAGACTTATTAATAATAGCATTGCATGCTGTCAATTTAGATATAGATGATCTCTAATAAACAATTCAACCATTATCACATAATTTCATTTTAGCAAGGAAAAAGAATCTCGAAATGGCTGGGGTTATAACAAATTAATATTTATTTCCTTATAACAACCACAGAGGAAGTAAAGATACCTTTAAAAAAAACATATTTCCATTTTAAATTTGTCTTTTCATGTTGACAGAATTGTTCAACTGCCCTTATCACCCATGTTTATCTCATAGTCAACACTAAATAACCCAACACAATTAAAAATATCATAACTATATCTAATTAATATACCGGTAATAATATTAATAACATTGATCAATATCATTTGCTAAGCTCTTACATCACTGAGCGTTCTTATAATACACATGTGTTTTTTACTATAAAATATGAGGCCGGGTTTAGGGGCTAATTATGTGATAAAAAAATAATTATGAAATAACTACTTTGAGTATTAAGATTATTCTTTATTCCCATTCGGTCACCCTGTGATCACTATCATTATACCATTCACTTGTAGATGGGACAAAATGTCCAACATACGTTCTCTTTGAATGTTTTGTATTATGTAGTCTTGTTATATAATCATTTATGCTTTTGCACTGCTATTATAGCTTCCGCAATATATATTTTATTTGAGTAGCCATTCTGTTTACCTTGAATGACCTTGGCATTGGCAATGTTGATGGATTCCATATCTGGTGACTTTGTTTATCTCTGTCGTTGAAAAAGCTGAACACACTTGAGTAAATGCTATGATAGCGTCACTCAATTAGAACATATCCTACTCTTGCAAATGACGCTTTCATCATGCCGCTCGTAGCGCACTGCTATATGACTACTTCAACGATTTTAAGTTTGTCTCAATTGACCGTCAATGCAGAATTTGCATCACTCGCAATACTTGCTTTTACAAGTGCATGTATAGAAACAGATGCATGGATGCTCTTAATGAGAGACGATCACTGCAATTTATGATAGCCTGACAACCATTCAAAACGTATTTAAACTTTCCCTTTTAAAATTTGATATCTGACCACCAAAATTAATGGGCTCCTTGGCACATTATGTATACAGGCCTGAATTTCCTGAGTAATTATTTATACCCCTGGAGGGTATCCAACGCAATATCTACCATCTCTTCCCATAGACAACTTTCAATCTGCTAACCATTAGTTCTTCAAATGAATAAATAGGATCTCATTGCAGATTTGTCTATGTCTATACCATTACCCTACTGGTTACTCCAATCTTAGCTGAAATTTGGAATCGGGTCTTTTTCTAAAAAATTTAAAATGTCGGACTCAACAGGTCATAAAACAATGACACACACACCAGCTTTATAAGTTAACCCTTGCTTTACTAAATACTAATTACTCGATATTTGATTCTATTTCAAATCTTACATTCCAGTTTGATTCCAATCGTAAGCGGTCGTGTGATTCAGGATATTCGAATCATTGTATAAAAGTCCTTTATCACTGGTAATAGCCTGCATTATTTTTGAAAATATTCATTATATAGTAACATGTTGTGTCCAAATCCGATCAACATCTTTACACAGCATATATGTTATTTGGGAAATGGAATATGGTTGACCATTCAACTTTCATGAATGGTTCCCGACAACTCAGTTGATCTGATGGACAGGCCCAAGTTGGGATACTATAGTTCCTGTAATCATGTTTCCAAGCTGGGCATGACCGGTTGAGGCGTACATGCACAGAATAGTTTCTATTTGTGATGACTCAAGTCCGACTTCATTGACGCCAAGCTACTTGCTTTTCACGAACTTCATGCAATCATAGTGGCAGTGGCACAAAAATATAAACTGATGTCATGCCATTCTCATATATTAAACTTTTTAAAACTGTGATTAAATGTTGTTCATATCATGTCATAGAATTGAAGTTTAATGAACCTTCTTCGTAATCTTCGGGGTTATCTCACTAACATTTTAAAATCATAGGACATTTGCGCCCATTTTTGCTAGTACCTCCCACTGATAGGTACTGCAAATCTACTAAAATGTCGGCAAAAGATTTGATTGAAGATTCAATTTGATTCGATGTTAAAATTGCCAATTTGTCAGGCCCTAATTTGAATCATTCTGCTCTTGTATTATCTGTTTTTCTCAGTCATCTGTATTTAGTACCTCCAAATGAATAACAAACTGTTATAATGTACACTTTTAAAACTGCATTAGAGAATGCATTTAGTATTGAATGGTTTAACAAGAGGCCGATCACGATCGGCAGATGTTTAACCCATACCTTGGCGATAGCGACTAGTCATAATTGATAATTTGTCAAAGATATGATCACAGGAATTAATCCATATATCAGTACCCAACTTGAAATCAAAAGCTCAAATAATTTGTCTTAAGGAAGTATTTGGGGTGGGGAGGAGTAGTTTTAAATCTCATAACTCTGTCCCTATTCACCCAAGGACCTCTCACTGTGAGATCCAATGGTTTAGTGATTTCGGAGGACATGTTTAGGAGTTTAAGTTAACTCATTGGAAGCAAAAGTGATAAATCCCTATCTTTAACACTTTTGACATGCCAGATATTCAAAATTTATTCACTTCTAAAGAGAAATTATAATTTGTTGACAAGCCAGACTGCTTAGAATGACATACATGTAGGGGATTCCATCTCATATTTAAATGGTACTTTAATTACCCCCCCCCCCCTTTCCCCCATTCTCCCCAGTTATTTCTTTATCAAACATGGACAGATATAAGATCAGATCTGACCTGTGTATTAAATAAGATTAAGTGTTTCATAACAGGGGTGTATGCATGGTTTTCAAAAATATATGTAGTTTATACAATTCAAAAGTATTATCTATATAATGTTATACAGACATAATATGATGAGGATGCTTGCCCCTATGACCACTAAATCGTTCATATAAAAGAAAGTAAGTTAGCCCTCAATTAAATGGTTTCACACATTACAATGTTTTACAAGTAGCTTGGACACTAAAAGCCACAACCTTCAATGTTAATCTTCTAAGTGCTCTGTGGCCCCTAAAATTCAATCAACCATGAAAATATGAACAAATGGGAAAATAAGGTTCCTGGAAACACTAACATCTACCATATTGATTTTCAAAACAAGTCATCACTTACAATAGTCATTGTATATTTATCTGCCTGATTCCCATTGCATAGATAAATCATATTGGCCATCAGCTGTTATTTTAATTTCAAATTGAAAGCACATGTCTGAAGGGTTAATATATTTTTCAAAAATCAATTAATCAGTCAAAACCAAAATTTATATAAGTGAATAGTGTGCAAAGATACCCAACAGATATTAAGAGATATGAAGAAGAGTCCATGTACATTATAGCATGTGTCTATGGAAACCTTGGAAAGGGTTAATTATTTTTGAAGCAAATTAATGGAATTTAGAATACACTAAGTCTTATATAGGTGAGTGGGGGCTCTTATCTCACCCAGTAATGCAATTTCAAGAATAGGATAAACAACAGTCTTATGCTGCCATAAATCAATTTGACAGTTAGAATAAACAAACAGCCAGCCACCAGTGTTGTTTATCTTGACCACCAGAGCTCTGTATAATATGTCATCACTCATTTCATAACAGATTTCACTTGGAATGACAACATCTATAAAATGTCCTCTCATATACTCTGGATGTTCACATGGTAATTTATTGATATCATTATATTACATGAAACTATTGCAATAAAATCTTCATATTTTCAAAACAGGATATCACACCTAATTAATCGTATAAAACTAAAATAAACGAAAGTGTCAATATTTTTTATTATTAAACTTTTTTTTTATTGTTATTAAAGTTCAAACAAAATTTAATATTTGTATCTGTTTGTATATGCTAAATCTAAAAAAATCCAATTTAAAAAAAAAAATGTTTTTTCTCGAAAAAGGGTCATAACTCCTTTAAAATTAATCGGATCAAACCCATATTCGAACTCGATCTGTATTTTGGGCTGTGAAACTCACATAAAAAATGTTTGAGTTATGGCAGAATGCGTGAATTCTAAGTTGAAAAAGGGCCATAACTCTGTAACAAAATCTGGGATCAAACCCAAATTCGAACTCGATCTGTATTTTGGGCTGAGAAACCCATATACAAAATTTGGTTTCGATCGGATAGAAAATGTTTGAGTTATCGCATTACTCGTAAAGTGTCTACGGACAGACAGACAGACAGACAGACGGACGAACGACGAGTGGTCAATCCGGGCAACGACACTATGTTTACCATACTATGGTATGGGTAAACATAAAAACGTTTGCCCTATACACAGAATGTGGAGAACTTTAGTGATAGAGATATGATTCATTATTCAGTTGTTTGTACCTCCTATTGAACTATAAATTATAACCACTTCATTTTCATTTCAGCTGGACCCACCTGATTCTCAGCAGCTTCATTTTAGAGGATCCAGTATTAATTTTCTCTTCCCCCAGGCATGGATTTTGTCTCGTGCACAGCAGGGTCGATATCAACGTATCCTTTCTATTGACATTAGTCACATGAGCTTAAGTACAAGCATGGTAATATTATCACCACTCTAAGAAGTGGTTAATCTGACAAAATATCATAGCATTCTGCTTTTAAAACAATATTTAACTTGTTCTTTGATGTTTACTTGGTCATGATCACATGTTCCACCAATAACAGATAATACCAACTAGAGCCCTTCGATTGGCAGTTTTCCACACATACTAGTAATCAAAATCCGATATTGAATCAGGAGAATGATATCGAATCTCAAATAAAATCGTCTATCCACCAGGGAATAGCGTACAGGTGATTAATAATGCCATCTTCAGGTTGTTGTATTCCCTTTTGTAATGGAAGGGGAGGACATGTATTCTCTACATATTAGTATCTATTCGAAAGGCATGAATTTATGCTATCAAACATGCAAATGATGTTCAGAATACACGACTTTCAAGCCAACAAAATCAATTGTTGCTTGCAAACTGCACTTCATATCGGATTATGTAGAGGAACCTGGTATTATAGACACAATGCCTGGGACAGAGACGAAAATGTCGTCTGGAATAATATTCTTGTTTTTCATGTTATGTAACTTTAGGGACTGCATCATGCCGCAACATGCCTGAGGATGGCCTCCCATCAGAAAAGTAAATTAATGACATGTGGTGACCATGGACAAATGTAAACATGGAGACCCGTCTTGTCCTTGTATTTGTAATAATAATCGTGATTTTTTGCCATGGTCAAATTGCCACTTTCGTTGTGACAGAGATATTTAACAGTATCTTTTGTGAACTCATGTCGCATTGTACTGAATGGGCACTTAACTTCAATCAGTCTATCCCCAGTGACTCCGTCAGGTGAACCCCAGATAAGGAGTATCGTCTGACACAAATAGTCCACAGTATTCCACTTCACAACCCACCTCATTCTTGTATTTTTGAATAGCCACACTTTCATATTTTTTCTCATATAGCACCTCCTTTGTCCTCAGTTTGGACCACTTAAATAAACGTTCAGCAAGTTTATTTTTGTCACACCTGTCCATTGACTTGCATATTGTACTGAAACTTGATGAACATAAACTCAAACATGTTAAAAAAAACATAGCGTAAGGTAATTGAGTACATTATAAACCACAAAATTAAGTAAATTGTGATTTACCATAAGTCAAACAAATGAGTTCATAATTTGTCAACACAATTTATAAATGTATAGAAAGACACCACATGCACTCCACAGTTAATCCTATAACGGCACGCGCGACTAGGTGTCATAACTCTATAATGACATAAGCCAATAAAATTATTTTCAGATACGTGTCCGGAAATCGATCAACGAATGAATGGACGATTTGGTGACACCATTAACAAACATTACACCAACTGGCATCGTATTGTTATTTATGTAGCTGACATTCATTGAGAATGTGCCAATTTCCACTCCCCTACAAGTGTAGAATATATATCTTTATTGTATATAATAAAAAAAAAAATTCTCATGTTCTAGCTGCTTGTATAGTCATGCATGTCTCTTCATGTCTTAAGGGGAAAACTCTTCAATCTTTGAGGTAATAAAGAATTAAATTTGAAAATAACAAGTGATTGTGCTCTTAAATTATTAATTAAGTAATTATTTAGAAATTTAAAAAAACATGAGAAATGATCTGTTTTGGAGATGGGGCGAACAGGCACTACATGCATGGGCACTCTGTCGAAATATTATATACATATATTAAATGATTTATTTTATACACATTCCTGTCTTCTAACTCTTTTTTTTATATCCCAGACACTTTAGCTCCCCTCTTTCGAAGTTCTTCTTTTAATTCGGACAAATTAATTTCTGCGTTTACTTATACAAATATTGATGTTTGATGCAAAAACTGACAAATACTACCATTATATGCTCATGAAAATTAGCTCTCGCTAATATCGTGGCTTCGGCAAGCTGCAATTAATTTGGGCCGCATTACCTGGCACGCCCCTTGTTAACACCAAGGCCAATTAATTCTCTCGCTTCTCTTATTGGTTTTAGACCAAAGATAATGTCCTTGACATGAGTAAGATATATTGGAAGATGCTGCAGATAAATTAGGGAAGGGTCTTATTAGGTAAGTGTGTTAAGAAATTGACAACACCAATTTTTATGTTTACCCATACCATAGTATGGTAAACATAGTGTCATTGTCCGGATTTGACAACTCGTCATTAGTCCGTCCTTCTGTCTGTCTGTCTGTAGACACTTTACGCATGGTGCGATAACTCAAATATTTTCTATCTGATCAGAACCAAATGTTTTATATGAATTTCTCAGCCCAAAATACAGATCGAGTTCGAATATGGGTTTGATCCGGGTATTTTTAACTGAGTTATGGCCCTTTTACAACTTAGATTCACGCATGGGGCGAGGTTTGACGCATTACGCCATGACGTCACCAGGGTCTCCACTGATCCGAGGGTGGACCATGTTCGTCTGCTGGAACCTACCTCCGATTTCGTCCACCACCTTTCACAAGCTGGTGGAATGAACAACAATCGTTCAACACAACCGCTTCCCGGGACACTGCATGGCCTTAAAATGCTTGATATTTGGCGAGAGGCAAATTATAGCAAGTATAGCAGCTGAGGTTGCGGCGATTCATCGTATTAAAATTTCAATGGGGTGATACGTGTATCACGATACACAAATCAAGTAATATCTGCAGATCTATGGGCTAGTGTAAACCAAAGTTTCGGAATGGGTCCTGGGGAGTTGCCCATGGTTCTGCTGTGGTTGTGGGGGTCAGTTGTTTAGGGCATTACTGTACTCAGTGCTCCTTTTTGACATACTGTCTTGAATAACTCAAACAGACGGGCAATTCGTAATTGTCGACAGAATAGTCTCTGCCCACGGGGAGGAACTAGGGTCTGGGTCCTCGCTGTATGAATGGCAGACAACCGTCAGACCATACACATATGTGACTGGTCTTCAGTAATTTTCACCCTTCTGTTCACATCACTGGCATGACACCTCTCGACCAATTGTCGAACGAGTATATGCCTTCTCCTTGGTGGCTGTGGTTGGCTGAAAACACTAACAGCTCATGGACCCGGCCCCTTTGTCTGTTATCAACATTCTGGTTGTTTTTAGACCTTCATCATCCACAGCCTGTTTGTCATTTCCGACCGTTTGAAGTTGTTCCATCTCGATGGAGATCCTCCTTCCAAACATTTTCTAATATATTACATTCAGGCTGCCAAGTGTCCCTCTCAATCAAGGTAACTGAATACACTCGATTGGATCGACAGGCTGTGGTGGTAGTTTACAACTCGTGACTCTCCGGACTGTTTCTTCTCGATTGCTTCGATACCAGAAAACATCAAATGATGTAATGTCAGCTATGTTTATTTCACAGGACAAAGATTTCCAAGATCATATCCCTGGATGAAGTTTCAGAAACCATCAACAGTGTGCATGATGTTAGGATAGGAAAAACAGTTGTTAAATTGGACAATTGTTAGATTTATTTATATGTGATATTATAATAAATAATATAGTGTTGATTTTAGTGTTTTTTTTTTATTAATTTACTGTATCCTGGCTATAGACACTAATTATTAATTCTAACTCTTTAATAATTGGTTGCAGATAAGTAACTTATTATCACAGGGGCCTGTAACGCGCTCCGCTGTCCACCCCCCTTTTGCGCTGCCTCTATATACGCGCCTGCTTCATGTTAATGGTAGTATTATAGAGACAAGGGGAACTAGTTATTCACATTTTTACCATCGCTCGGCAATCGGCGAAGAATTCGTCTTTCAATCAATACCACAAACTCCCATCAGAACCATTCATATACATAGCATTTGATAAATTTTTTACCACCAAATATTGTCTCCGGAAAGGGTAAATTTTCGGATTGATCCGGCTCAGAGAACAATGGCCGACATGTCCCTCTAAATTCTCCCCTTACTATAATTAACATGACAGTCAAAGACTGTGGGGTCGCTCACCAGACTGCAAAGACTGAGCCAGTCGTTCGCGATACTATCAAAGTGATGTGAAACACTCGGTAGGGTGGTCAAATAGAAATCGAGAATATCTTGCTCAAAGTAGTTATTTTTACAATTATCATATCCAAATTGACAACACACACCATTATTCTTAGATATTAATTACGACGATTAATATATAACCACTAAACGGCTTATCGGAACTAAAATCACGCAATGTTTGTATAGTTTGCATGTGCATGCAAAATTGCAAATCGGCATTTGGAAACACCCGTTGTTATAAACTTGAAGATGCAACAACAGTCGCAGGGTAGCCTGTTTATGTAGTACTGGATGCTTCTTGGACAGAGGATTCCATAGATAGGTCGTTGTCCCAGATGCTATCGATTTATATACCATGTTGCATTCATCACACATGTAAGTTCCTGCACTGCCTGCAGCTTTATCATTTTTAAAACAAACATGAATAACGGGCGACATTTTGTCAAGTGTCAAGGAATGCTCCGAAACTGAGTCAACCTCAAAAGAAAACACTGCCCACATGCACTTTTCGACGCCCGAAACACATGTTGTTTACATTCTCAGCGATATTACATGACGCGGAATCTGAGACGGGTAGTTTTTAGGGAATTAAATAACACAGAAACAGATCGACGTGTGTACTTTTCCGTAAACAGCCTACTTTTTTGTCGTCAGTGTATATTAGAAATTTCGACTCAAATTCGAATCGAATTTGATTTTCGAATCGAATATTCACAGGACCCTAAGGCATGTTCAGGATCAAGACGGGAGCTTGCTATCGATCAAAAACATGGCCACCAGCAGCCATCTTGTATTTTACTATTTGCATGACCAAATCCTTTGGTACACCCTTTGGTATTTTCCATCCAATTGATACCAAACTTCATAGAGATATTTGGGGATACTTTAGAAAAAAGATATAAAGTTTCAACAATTTTCTATAAAAAATATGGTTGTCAGCAGCCATCTTAGAATTCACTCTTTGCATAACTAAATCATTCTCACATGCTATAACCATCATTTCCCATCCGATTGATCCCAAACTTCATATGGATCTCTGGGTTGACTTCTAGATTAAATTGATTTACTTAAACATTGAAACTTTCCGCGTTCCTTCTCACTCCATTTACTGTAATGTATGACATTATCCCCTCTCCAAGTTGAGTTACAGCATCATTGACACTCCATATAACTTATTATATGAACTTTTCTGCTCAACAGTGTGTATTTAGTTATCAAGGGGCTAATTAGGAATAAAGGTTTTAGTATATTATGTATATTGTTTGAGCCTTGAGAGGCCTATCGAGGAGTCGCACCAGCCAATTTTTCTGATTTGAAAAGCCTAATCATAAATTTATGACATGACCATGATGGCATATTGATAAGATGATAGGTCTCTAATGGTATCCATCTGTGATTGCAACAGTGTAATAAACTGTCTGCCAATAAAAAACCTGTGCGATTCTGTGTTTATTATGACTGAATAACATCTCACATCTGATGCTATCTGAAGATTTATTCCATGTTATATCATCTCATCTTATCATATTTGAAGATAACTTTTATATTAACCATTTTTATACTTTTATACTAAATAGTCATTGCTGAGGTCCTTTGTAGAACTTATTATTTGAACATTTCCCACCAATGAATATGAAATATTCTGCTCTAGTATTATCTGTTTTTCTGTCTGTCATCTGCTGTTATTACCTAAACACCCCTCCAAATGAATAATAGACCATTCCAATGTATACTTTTATAACTGAAAATAATGGGAGAATCCATTCAGGATAGCAAGGGTTAACATTAACATTTAAATTGTATGTCTCCAGCCCATCCCATGTATGGCTTAACAAGAATGCATCAGGCTGCAATGCATGACCTCAAGGTTTTTTATTGTAACAAGTTTGTAATAAATAGATAGAACCGCATGAGTGTCTGGATTTTGACAAAATTATCACACAAGATTTGTTGGCGGAGCGATACCTCGAGTGTGGGACGCAGTCCCGCACGAGAGGTATCGCGTTCCGCCAACAAATCGAGTGCTATAATTCGTCAAAATCCAGACACTCATGTGGTTCTATTTTTATTACATATCTCCGTATCATAGTAAGTTGACTCACAATCG
Organism: Siphonodentalium dalli; assembly: GCA_032622095.1. Classification (NCBI taxonomy): domain Eukaryota; kingdom Metazoa; phylum Mollusca; class Scaphopoda; order Gadilida; family Siphonodentaliidae; genus Siphonodentalium; species Siphonodentalium dalli. The sequence goes on along the minus strand of CP136061.1, from coordinate 157,559,043 downwards.
TACATCTCCGGCACAGAAAATGTGAATTTAATTGAGTCTTAACGACATTTTAGGGTTAACGCAACAATCAGACCATCTATCCGCAAGTGACCTTGACCCATCTTTAATGATGCGTTTGAAATTAAATTCTGTGCCTTGACAAACATATTCTTGAAATGAAACTACTTGAATGATCATCTCATCGATTGATCGCTTAATGTTTCTTTATTGTCGTGATGAAAAAGTAAAAATAGTAACGGCGAGAACCAGTCTAACAACACTGAATGAAATAGTTCCGTCGACAGATTGCACTAGTGCGATTCTGAGAATTATCACAATCACACGCCTGGAAACTCGTGTGATCATGCGAATTACGTTGATAGATATGTAATAAATCATCTTTCTGAACTTAGAATTCATATTTTCCAAGTGTTTCCCCCCCCCCCCAAGTGAGCTAAGATCAGATCAAGGATTCTGGTTACACAATAATATCCCAAATATAAATGAAGAGGACAGGTAGCTAGACAAATCTCCCAGGGTGGGACAAATAAAAACACAATATAGCACTTTACTATCACATTCTTTGGATGAACAAGTCCAGGACTTCCAGATATTTAAACATGTACAGTTATGATCATATTCTAACAATTAATTGATATTATACTGCAGTTTCAATGAGGTTTTTGTAGAACTTCAGCCTAGATGCTGTAGACATATCGATGTACTTGTCGCCAATATATACTATCATGCCGCCAACCAGTGATGGATCCACCTGTAAATATGAAGGAAAAGATTGATAAAACCAGGGACCAGCCGAGAGGGCGACGTGTAGAGCTGAAACGGTTAGACGGTTAACCGGTTAGCATCCGGTTAGCGACGTAACCGGTTAGAAAAAAATGAACCGGACGTAACCGCATCCCGTTGTCAGTTGAATGTGAACGTGAATAATCCTCAAAATATTAGGTTAAATGATGCAAAACTAATACTAAATCCCGTGTCACCGATGGTAGAGTGCAATGCAAGCATTAATTGGTACACGCGGTAGTATCAGATACTTAGTAGCAATTCTCGAACTGCCAGGAAGTGTCGGCGACCTTCAATCAATTCCGACCCTTTGAAGTTTTCTTCCGACAAAAGCACGTGTGCAGTCACTGTGTATCAATTCTGAATCACACAAGGAAGTGACAACGTAAAAGTGACGTTGTGTGGCAATGCGTGCTTTCGTAACTTAATAGTTAATACTGCACGAAGCAACATGGATTCAAATTGGAACCACACCACGACATACTATATATAAAACTGTTTTACAGTGGGGTTTATAACAAGACAGTCAATGACTGTGGGGTCGCTCACCAGACTGCAAAGACTGATAAGACTGGGACTCTGGAGACCAAAACAGTCAGCACTTTTCATAATCACTTTAAAAGAAGTAGATTTAAACAGGATATGTGGCTAGAGAGACTGTAAGTATGTAGATTGGTGAAAATCCACCTTGAAATTGCCAACTGTACACTACTGATCACCCCCCATTTAAAAACAAATCTGAATTGCAGTCAAGGAAGAACATTCCATTCTATATAAGCCAAATAGTTCTTGCAAAACATATTTTAAGAATTACTATGCAGTGAAATAGTTAAGTCTCTGGCTCTGCCCTTATTTGACTTTGTGATCCCATTTTCACAAATCTGATAAGGATAAGATTTAAGTTCCCCAGTTGAAGTTGGTGATATTCACCCATTGGGCACCTCATTTATGAATTTTATCTTCTGCAAGTTAGGGGATATAGAAACTTCCTAGAAGGGAAATTTAACTAACAACAATGTAAATTTGATACTGTAGATACTTCCCAGAAGATGAGGCCTAAGCAGAATGAGGTCTCCAGAAGGTGAATTTGGTTATGCTAGCCGGCTGTGTGGGATAGCATCGCAAAAAGCGTGTATGTTCCTACATTGTGCATGCCTGGCCTCAAGCAACACAATGTATTATACAATCAAGCCTTGAAATAGTGTGAAAGTGTGTCTGTCATTTGCAGAATGAGGTCCCCAGAGGGTGAATTTAGTGATGCTATCCCGCACAGCGGGCTAGCATCACTAAATTCACCCTCTGGGGACCTCATTCTGCTAGGGCCCCCAACTGCTATGGCAGACCTAGGATAAGATTGAAGTTCCCCAGTTGAAGTTGGTGATGTTCACCCATTGGGCACCTCAATTAGGAATTTATCTTCTGCAAATTAGGGGATATAGAAACTTCCTAGAAGGGAAATGTAACTAACAACAATGTTAATTTGATACTATAGATACTTCCCAGAAGATGAGGCCTAAGCAGAATGAGGTCTCCAGAGGGTGAATTTGGTGATGCTAGGCCGCTGTGTGGGATAGCATCACTTAATTCACCCTCTGGGGACCTCATTCTGCAAATGACATTAGTCCTGATATGAACAATACATGAGAGATTGGGAATTAATGACATCTAGCAAATCTGCAGGAATGTTTATAAACATATCAAGATTGACATGATTGTGTCGGCATACCCAGCATATATACAGTTACAGCCAAAGTAAATGCTTCTTATTAATGATTCTGTCAAGAATTTGAGTAAATTTTATTTTTGAGACCAGGCCAGGGTGGCAGAAGCAGTGCACTTGAATGAAGGGCCAGGGGCCACAACCTACAGAAATGTAATGGCATTAGTTTTTCAATTATCAAAAAATGTTAAACAATATATATATATATTAAATTGACCATGGAGTTAAATACACTTTTTTTTTTTTTTTTTTAAATATTCTAATAAAAAAAAACAATTCCACAGTTTTTTTAAATATTCTTTTATTTTTTAATATATCATTTCTTTTCTATTCTTTTCTTTTTTGGTTAAAGAGTTTAATCTGAATTTTTTTTTTCTGAGTTATGTCCCTGGCCCCACCCACATTTGACCCAGTGACCTCATTTGAACAAATCTGAACCCCAGTCAACCAATGATCCTTCATACCAAATATGAACCCATTTGGCCTGATGGTATTCGAGAAGAAGATGTTTAAAAGAATTACTATGGAGGGAAAGAGTTATGGCCCTGGTTTCTCAACTAATCAACCTGGTGACCTCATTTGAACAAATCTGGATGTGAGTCACCTAGGGAACATCCACACCAAATATGAACCCATTAGGCCTTATGGTTCTGGAAAAGAAGTCGTTATAAGAATTACTATGAAGGAATAGAGTTGTGGCCCTGCTTTCGCAACTATTTGACCCAGTGACCTCATTTGAACAAATCTGAATGAGAGTCACCTAGGGAACATCCACACCAAATATGAACCAATTCGGTCCAATGGAACTTTAGAAGAAGATGTTCAAAGAATTGTTGACGGACGGACGGATGGACGGACGACGGACGAGGAGTGATGACTATAGCTCCACCGGAGACTTCGTCTCAGGTGAGCTAAAAACTATGTAAGTCGACAAAGTTTGAAGATTGAGATCAGCTGCACAATGTCTTCACTCTTCCCGTTCTTCCTCCGTGTTGTGATTTAATATGATCAATTCAATTGAGTGACCAAAACAGACATCGTAGTTGACGCAACCCAAAACTTCTTCAATAATCTTCCCTTTTATCAAGGAAATTGATGCTCCATGCTACTCTGTAACTGGTTGTGCCTGTGGGACTAATTAACACTCAATTTGGCAGTAATTGCTATATGTTAAGTGATTGCATACTAAAACCGAAACCGAAACCGAAATGTAAATTATATAACCTCCCAACACTTGTGTCCGCTATCATGATACCGACGAATAGCTCGAATACTGAATAGGACTGCGAGTCTGACCTAACTGACCTTCCTTTTTGTTCTCTAGTTATTACTTTCTTGTCTTTATATATAATGCATTGGAGGATATACCAATGATGATAATGATATATTACAGATCTTTAATATATAGTTTTGTTACTCGTTTTACTAATACCCATACTATTTTACTCGTTTTACAAATGCCCAAACATATGCTGATCACGGCAAATAAGCGATCTCTCCTGCCATTCACAAATTTCACTTTCTCATTCCCCATCACGAGAGCCAGCAAAAGAACAAGGAATGCGTGTTTTTGAATATCGTTAAATGCCGTGAATAAGGTCTTTATTTCAGCTACTACTTCTCACCTAGGTTTGTCCCTGGAGCATGGCATAATGTCGACATAATTAGTGTGAGAGACGTCCGCTAGATATTTAGCGGTTAACCGGTTGAAATCCGGTTAACCCTGATTGTTAACCGGTTAGAAGAATGGGTCAACCATTTCAGCTTTAGCGACGTGGGCGAAGAACTCGCCCTAGCGACGTCCGCTTCGCCTTATTTTTTCAGTCGAGCGAAGTTCAAGTCGCCCTGAAAATTCCAAAGTTGACTGACGAAAATCGGCAAAATGTCCCAAATAATTTATGATAATTTACAACTGTCAACTGTGATTGCACACAATACTCCACTATCAGGGTGTTATAAAACAATTAACACCTGTATTGCTCCAATCTGGAAGCATGTTGACCACGGAGTCTGATTACTGGCAGCTGTGAAAACATCGTCGGGCCTCAAGTGTTAATCTGGTTGTTGTGATTTTTAGATTACCGTGATTACCACACCTTACAATGAAGATTACAACTCACAGCTCTCACAATGTGTGAGTTCATCACTCCGTCTATGGAGTTTGGTTCAAGAAATTTTAAAACAAATTCATTTGTGAAGCATATTAAAATTTCAAACGGAATTACTAATAGAGCGCAGTAAAAGTGTTCATGATTTCGTTTCGTTTCGGTTTGATAAATATTGTTGGCATTTTTAAAAACCCGAAAAATATGAAATAAAATCCTGTCATTCTTCCACAATTACGATATAAAATGCTGCTATGCTCTCACAATTATGTTTGGGTATTATTGATAGTTATTAGGGTCATGAAGTGAAAATAAAGACTCCATATTTCAACCATTGTTTCATAAGTTTAATTGACATATTGGCTTGCATCTCTCCTATTTTCGTTCTATAGCGACTCCTGTCGTAGTTCTGATCAATTTAAATTTTGTAGACTCACTTCGCCCTATAGAACGGCCACTTCGCCTTATTTTTATAGTAGGGCGAAGTCATTTCGCCCTGAAAATCTGGTCTAGGCTGGTCCCTGGATAAAACACAACATAATGTTAGCTCAATTCACTAGTTAAGCTTTAATATCAAGTGTCAGACCATGAATAGGCATCAACATGGACACAGTGGCTTGTGAAGCGCTCCGCTGTCCCATCTCAAACCGCGCTGCCATTTTGCACCGTCCCTATATATATGAGCTTGCTTTACATCATGGAAGTATACTTTTGAGAAGGGGAACAAAAGATTTTTCCCCAATTTACCATCTCTTGGAAAACTAGAAAATTTAGTTCATTTATCCAAACAATGGTAAAGACTAAATGCAGATGTATCAGCTGATAACTTTATAATATTGGCACATATAAACCAACACATCGTCATTACAAATTTTGTTTTATTTTAGTTGGTAATTCAGAAATATTTATAAATTTTTTGCAATATCATTCGTGACCTCATACATATAATATTAAAGACATATTATGGACTTGTTCACATGCGTGAAATTGATAAAATTATTACTCATGTGCCATGCCAACCTGGAGAATGTATCATTCAATTAACATCGCCAAAAAATTCTAAGAAATCGACTATACCACTCCATAGAAAACATTGTCTGAACTATGCTCAATTGTAAATATTTACATCTCGATTCGGGATGCAACTATCAGCGATAAACTAACACAAATGATTGTGCTATCGAGACTCATTGCATTTAATCTATATATATATAAAATTAGGATCTGTCTATCCGGATTTTTCTCCCAGACTGCTGGTCCGATTTCACCCAAATTTGGTGTGGTCACTCGGAGTACCCTGGCAGAGGTTATAACAGTTAGTTTTTCAAAATTTTGATTTAAAAAAATTTAATTAAATAAAAACAACAAATATTTGTTTTTATAAATAAGCTTTCAGAATAAAATAAGTCCAATACGAACCTATGTGAATATTTAGGTCCAATATGAACCTACTTGCACGAGAATATGTTGCAGACCAGATGTATGCTCTTTGTTTTCACTGTGGCCCATGCCATACAATGGAATAAGGCTATAAGTCCACTATGGGCTTATTCCAGAATCAAATAAGTCCAATTTGAACCAATGTCACTATTTAGGTCCAATATGAACATATCTGCAGGAGGATATGTAGAAGTAGCATAATAAATATTAGCTCTATATCTGTCATGTGCGCAAAGTGCACAGGGGCCACAAGCTGCTAACGCACAAAGGGGCCGTAGACCTCTCCGATGTTGATTGAACGCTCCCAAAGGGAGCCTGTTCCAGCTAGTTAATATATAAAAATGATGGTGTGAATTGTCAATATGGATTAATATTCATAAAAAATAACTACTTTGAGCAAGATTATTCTCAATTTCTAGTTGATGACCCTACAGGAGTGTATCACACCACTATAAATGCATGCCTATTCAAGCCAATCAGCACACTCAGCTTCATAATCCAGGTCAGATCATGTTGAATATGAAAATGGAGTTTTTGAATTAACTAGAGGTGTGACTCCCAATGGGACTAAGGATACCCCCCCCCCCCCTGTTTTAAAAATACTAAGATGTTTCACATGTCAGTAAACATTTAGTTTTAAAATAATAAAATAATAGTTCCCATTGCAGGTGCACAACCCTAACCCTAATCTTAAACCTATTGACCGAAAAATTTAGGAATAAAGGTTCTAAGTCGAAAAGGGGAATAACTCCACAAAAAAAGGTCGGACAGACATCATAATCGCAGGTGCACAGGTTCCCATGGTACTAAATATCAGTGCCAAGATTAATAAACATTGACCTAAAATTGTAGGAATAAAAGCTCGGACAAAATTATGCATGTTGCAAACAAAAATCTAGGTTGAAAAAGGGGGATAACTCCACCAAAAAATGTCAGACAGACGTCATAATCACAGGTGCACAGGTTCCCATGGTACTAAATATCTCTGCCAAGTTTTTAAAAAATTGACCTAAAAATGTAGGAATAAAAGCTCGGACAAAATTATACATGTTGCAAAAAATTTCCAAGTCGAAAAAGGGGAGATAACTCCACCAAAAAAAATCTGACAGATGTCATAATCGCAGGTGCACAGGTTCCCATGGTGTTTGATGTCTGTGCCAAGTTTCACGGAAATTGATAAAAAAAACGACTGAGAAAAACAAATTTGTGTCCACGGACGACGGACAGACAAGCTGATTACAGTATACCCCCCCCCCCCCCCCCTAACTTGAGGCCGATCACCATCGGCAGATATTTAACCCATCCCTTGGGAGGGTAAATTGTTATGATCAGAATCATAATCTTTTAATGTTGAATTATAGAGTATACTGTTAGGCAACAAAAAAAAGATAGTATGTTTCCGCTAACGGTGTGAAAAAAATAGGGTAGGTAGGTAGGGAATTTTTTTTTTTTTTTTTTTTTTTATTTCTTATCCAGCTGCAGAAATATTGAACTACCTCGGCCAAAGTGACATATTAAAAATGCCAACTCATGTTGTGGGGAAAGTATTACTTGTTGAACAATATAGTGGAAATATACACAAAGATTGAATAACAGATAAAACTTGGTTTATACTTAAGTGTGTGATTTATTATTCATATACCGCATTTTCATAATTTTGGCTATATTACTTGGTATGAAATTGATGTCACTGTTTTATGAGATGTGAATTTAATGACACTATTCCCCAAGGTGCAATAGCATCAACGAAATTCACCCTCTGGGGACCTCATTTCCTAACGAGAGGCCGATCACGATCGGCAGATGTTAACCCATCCCTTGACGATAGTAAATTACTATGATCGGAATCACAAATGAGAGTTATGATGTTGAATTATAGAGTAAACTATTATGTACTATTATAGACAAATGTACATAAAACAAATTATTGGAATTTATGGGTCACTTGCATTTATATATAAAGAGAATGCACTGGTACAGGATATGTAATGCTTCACCACCACAGCCTTGGGTTAAATGTGAAAAAGGTGACCTGACATGGAACACTTGGGTTAAGAGAGTCCAATTTAAGTTTACAATGATAATCTCAAATTCTACCAACAAATACCCATCAAAATAAAGACACCTCATTAATATCCCATTAATATCAATTATATAGCAGAGCTTTCAAGGGAATCAGACATTGTTTATATTGATGCTGACATCTCTATTAATGCAATAACAATATAATGACCTCAGACCATCTGTAGAGTTATATTATCAGCTGTGCAATGCAGCACCCAACAAACTTTCAAAGCACTGTTTTATCAGGAAATCTTTCACAGACTGTCCATCATAATTAACCAGTATGTGGGATACAGTCTATCACAAAATAAATAACATTCTATTAACCAGTGGCAGCACAGTCCAATATTGTGAACTACACATGTGTTCAGTTATCAGGAGGAATTATGTTATTTAACTGCTACTTGACATTAATGGAGGATCCCTGTATGCAAAACAGCTCTGTGGTGTAACGGCACCTTAACACTATTAATTTATGGGTTCATAACTAAATATATAAAGGGACACATTGGGAACCTTTTTTATCAACTTGTATCATAATCATCAATCTCTAAATGAAAACAAATGAAAGAGTCAATGACATTTTTTTTTAATTATTATTACATGTATAAAAGTTAAAAATAAATTAAAAAAAATTAAAAGAATTTTTCAAATGTTTTTCTCGAAAAAGGGTCATAACTCCTTTAAAATTAATCGGATCAAACCCATATTCGAACTCGATCTGTATTTTGGGCTGTGAAACTCACATACCAAATTTGGTTCCAATCAGATATAAAATGTTTGAGTTATAGCAGAATGATTGAATTATAAGTTGAAAAAGGGCCATAACTCTGTAACAAAATCTCGGATCAAACCCAAATTCGAACTCGATCTGTATTTTGGGCTGAGAAACCCATATACAAAATTTGGTGTCGATCGGATAGAAAATGTTTGAGTTATCGCATTACTCGTAAAGTGTCTACGGACAGACAGACGGACAGACAGACAGACAGACGGACGGACGAACGACGAGTGGTCAATCCGGGCAACGACACTATGTTTACCATACTATGGTATGGGTAAACATAAAAATGACCCCATTTGAACCCGGTCACCCAAGACCCATCCATACCAAATATAAGCTAATATAGGCTCAATGGTTCTTGAGAAGAAATTTAATGACACTTTTCCACATGGTGGGCTAGCATCACTGGATTCATCCTCAGTCTGATTAGGCCTCAACAGCCATGGGAAACCTAGAAACAGATTGAAGTTCTACAGTTGAAGTTTTTAATGCACGCCCATTGAGCACCTCAATTATGCATTTTATCTTCTGCAAATTAGTGGGACATAGAAACTGAACTGAAGGGGAAAAGTCAAAAAGTAACTAAAACAAAATTTCAATTTGATACTTAAGATACTTCCCAGTTATGTCACTGGCTCCGCCCACATTCGACCCAGTGACCTCATTTGAACAAATCTGAATCACAGTCCCCCAAGGACCCTTTGTACCAAATATGAACCCATTCAGCCCAATGTAATTTGAGAAGTCGTTGTAAGAATTACTATGGTGGGAAAGATTTATGGTCCTAGATTCGCAACTATTTGACCGGATGACCTCATTTGAACAAATCTGAATGTGATTCACCTAGGGAACATCCACACCCAATATGAATCCATTCTGTCTTACGGTTCTGGAGGAGAAGATGATTCTTGACGGACGGATGGATGAATGAGGAGTGATGACTATAGCTCCACCGTAGACTTCATATCAGGTGAGCTAAAAATGGTTGATTTATTGAAACATGCATGAATACTATTTCAAAGGGACATAACTCTGTAAAAGAACATCAGATCAAACCCATATACGAACTTGATCTGTATTGTGGGCTAAGAAATTCACATGCCAAATTTGGTTCTGATTAAATAAATTTTGTTTGAGTCATCACAGCATGCTTAACTTCTAAGTCGAAAAAGGGCCATAACTCTGAGGAGGAAAAAAACTCAGATCAAACCCATATTCGAGCTCGATCTGTATTTTGGGCTGAGAAACTCATCTACAAAATTTAGTTCCGATCGGATAGAAAATGTTTGAGTTATCACACCATGCATTAAGTGTCTATGGACAGATGGACGGACGGACGAATACGGATGGTCGGTATGAGTAAACATAAAAATTTATAAAGACAATGAGTTGGTTTAAATGCGCAGATAAATTTTAAGCCGAAACATCTTCATTTAGCATTTAATGAGATTGTAACATGTTTTATCAATATTTATTTTGAAAGAACAATAGGGGATGAAGTTTCTGTAAAATTGTGGCCATATCATTTGAGTGACATCAACTATCAGAAATGACAACCTTCGGAGAACATATACGTTGTTCGAAAAAAATTAAATGCTACGGATAGATATGGAGTTGAGTAGCGATGGTGGTATTATTTAAAAGAGGAATCCTTCATCAATATGGGGGGTGTGGGGTTGGGAGGAGGGAACAATGATGAAATTAACCGGAGAGATGTTGTAGAAGTTACAAATCAATTAGTCAAAGCAAATTTGTTTCTTATAGCTGCCACAAAAGATCATTCTGAATGGATGCAAACTGAAATATTATTTTATTATTTAATTTAAACTAGCAATGAATCCATTGGGTTTTCCACTTTTAGTAAGAACTTGGTCTTTTGACATGGTTTTAAAACCATTTATCTTGTTCTGTATGAAAGTCTGATTATAGTGTGTCTGTCATTTGTAGAATGAGGTCCCCAGAGGGTGAATTTAGTGATGATATCACGCAAGGCAGGCTAGCATCATCAAATTCACCCTCTGGTGACCTCATTCTGGTTAGCCCTCAACTACTTTGGGAGATCATTGAAGTTCCCCAGTTGAAGTTTGTGATTTTCACCCTTTAGTCACCTTGATTATGCAATTTATCATCTCAAATTAGGGGATATAGAAATTCCTAGAAGGGAAAGAGTAACTAAAAACAATGTTAATTTGAAACTATAGATACTTCCCAGATGTTGATGCCCAAGCAGAATGAGGACCCCAGAGGGTGAATTTGGTGATGCCAGGCTGCTGTGCGGGAAACATCACTAAATTCACCCTCTGGGGACCTCATCCTGCAAAACTCAGGCTTGTCTGTATGAAAGCTCACCTTGGTGTCTAAAAACAATGTTTCCCCTGATTTTAGGAAACCTTTCAAAGTTGTTTGTAATTCTTTCTGTGAGGCGTTATCCAGAGGCTGAAATAATCAACAATAAATTATTTAAAGACATATTATGGACTTTTTTCGGTGCGTGAAATTGATAAGTTAATACTCAGGTGCTATGCCAACATGGGGAATGTAGCATTCTACTAACATTGTGGAAATTTCAAAGAAATAGATCATACCTCTCCATAGAAAACATCATCAGAACTACACTCAACTGAAAATATTTACATCTCGATTCGTGACGCAACTATCGGCGATAATTTAACACAATTGATTTTGCCATCTTGAGTCATTGTACTTAATTATTATATCTGAATGATGGTGTGTATAGTCAATTTGGCCTAATATTCATAACATATAACAACTTTGAGCAGGATTATTCTCAATTTCTATTTGATCATCCAGCCAGAGTGTTTCACATCACTTTAAGGTAAAAAGATAACAACTGGATTAAACGATTGAACACAACATACCCAAACACCTTAGAACAAGATTTAACCCTTTCATCATGGGAGCTGCACTGGTGCAGCATTAATATCCTGTGCCTGTGCATCCTCTTATATTATGCGAGGCTCCCTATGCCTATGACTTGCATATATAAGAGAATGCATTGGCACAGGGTTTTTTATGCTCCACTTGTGCAGCTCCCATTATGGAAGGGTTAACATGTATTTTTCCCACACAAAAAAAAAAGTCTTGAGAAAAATCTGGTTTAACACTTTCATGACAGGAGCTTCCTGAAATTTTGCAAAAAACCTGTGCTAATACAATCTCTTATTTATGCAAACCTCCCATAGGGAGCCTCGCATATATAAGAGAATACAATGACCTAACAATATTTACCTTCACCTTTTAAGCCAGTTTATTCTGTTATATTCTTTTATATGCAAGGCTCCCTATGGGAGACTCTAGTGTTGAAACGATTAGTAAATTTCAGAGTCGACTAGTCGAGGCTCAAAAGTCGCGTCGACTAGTCGGTACCCGATATCAAAACTTTCAAACATAGTATTGTACGGAAAATTCATCGTACATGGCGTACATTGATGACTGATGCAATGGCGTTCTATTGCGTTGCGCATTTCCCTGCATACACACCAATTTATTTGGGAAATAATACTGTAAACATCTTGATATTTATCCAACACACTGAATGTAATTATATAATTAGACATGTGGTGGATAATGATTAGATACACAGCTGAGATACACGATCATTTATACAGGTTTTAAATTTAATATCAGCGTTCGAGATTATTTCGTTTAGTCACGTGATCACCAATAAACCGGTGCCGAGCGGTGTCACTATAAAATGTTAATGTTCCGACTAAATACGCCCTATAGTATAGGCTACGTTGTAGAATACGATAGCCAGTTCTTAATGTCAGTATCATTTATATACGGTAGCACCAATGACGTCACCTTAAGCGACCTTCACCCAGCGTCGCATCATAATCCGACGGTGCGAGATCAATGGAAATATACACAGTGTCTGTATCAAAACGGTCTCGTACAAACTACAAAGCCGCGTCAATCATTGCCATCATGTCTTTGACCTCAAACGACGAGTGAGACATTGTGTTCAATGTGTTGTCAATTTCATTCGTCCAATTAATAGTCGGGTCACCGGTCCGTGTGTGTCTATACTAGTAACACTGTCAATTCCGGGTGCCACCAAACGTTATACTTACCATAACTTACGCGCAGTTAACACCGTTTATACATGAAACTAATACACTATATTCCGACTAGTCGACGGCAAAATTCAGAGTCGACGTTCTGACATTTCAGCGTCGTCTACGACTAGTCGATTAATCGTTTCAACCCTAGGAGACTCGCATATATAAGAGAATGCACTGGAACAGGATCTTTAATGCTGCACCAGCACAGCTCCCATCATATAGGGGTTAATCACACAAGTTCAGAAAACTGTGGGAAATGATGCAACATCACATTGTCACGGCGATGAACGTTGCATGTCCAACTGAACTAAGCCATTTTCATTGTGTAATTTCATCTGGTTTGAAGATGTCGCTTCATTATACATTAAATGCCCATGAAGGCAGAGAGACTGAAAGTTTGACAATTGAGCAATCTGCAGATATAATTTATTTATGTGAGAAAAATTTGTATCTTTCCCCCACCCCAAATCAGATTGTTGGTCATGTTGGTGCTGGATGGGGACGAGAGGATGTAAATTTTCTTGAAATTTCATGACTATATATTTATATAGTCAATCTGTATTCCACAAAATCCTGGTCGGTGATTGGTCAATTGCCAATTGGGTCACCCATTGCATATCCCAATAACACACAGACAATAACACGATGTCACAAATTGTTGACCTAATCTGACCTCATCACTAAAAGCAGTTAGCGGCATAATTGGGCTTGCTTTTCAAAGTACAGCCGAATGCATCTGAAGCCAGTTATGTATAATGATCACGTTATCGTTGCTGAGTGCTCGGAAATCATATATTGGGCTGAATTAATGTGCTGCGTGGGCTACATGTAGTCTCAAATTCTCGGCAGATTTTGTGAAAATAAATAAGAATACATTCAGCTTTTTTTAGCAATTAGCGAGAAAAGCCTTGTTTTGAGTCTGGTAAATAATCTGTCGTAACCATCTTTTATATAGAAATAATGTTTTATACCAGGAAATCAGAAACAACAAATCAGAAGACGGTGAGTATACACCCAAACGAGAATATTCATCATGTTTATGGATGGTAAGTATACCAAAACAAGAATATTCATGTTTAGCCACCCCCCCCCCCAGACTAACTACTCTCATAATAAGGGGATATATGCCGATGTTACAGATATGAACTTCTTACAGAACACTGCTATTTACTCAATCACATTCATGCCTGGGAAATAATCTGACATAAAATAGCATCGTAAGATAAATGGAGAAATTTGAAAGAAATTCGTGGCCGATTATAGAATCAAATACTGAGGTTGAATCACATTCATTTTGAATATCGAATATTCCCAGGGTCCTACTAACATCCCCAATCATTTACATTTTTATTCATAGAACAATGGTTAGATAAAATTGACTCATTGATACTCGAAAGGGGAATGAACATAAGTGAATTTTTTTCCTCTAATCTGTTCAGATGATATTGGCAATGAAAACTACAATATATCACATCATGACAAAAATATTGATTCTGGATAGTCTCTTACTTTGGCTGTAGTAACAGTGCACTGAACTTCTCCACGTCCTGCTGACATTATCTTTGAAAAGGCATTGATGACCCCACTGACTTTTCTGAGCCTTGAATTCTCAAACAACGCTCCTGAAAATAGTGTGATAGCTAATAGCAGTATAACCACATGTAAAATACTTGAACAAAAAACAAAAAGACAAAGATAATCCTATAAGATTACAGTAAAATGCAGGAAAACATACTTACCTGAAATTTTCGGACAGGAGTTTGCATTGAACAAATCTTTCTAAAGTATTGACAACAAATTATCTTGTCAAATATTGCCGCCACATATTTTACATTTTGCGACCTGAGATTAACTAATCCTGAAAGAAAGCATAATTGTTATTAGTGATGTTTTATCTGTTCTGTTGGCAACAGAATATAAAATATACATACCAATTAGATTCGTGACCAAGTTCGAGAATTTCTGTGTTTTCATTACATCATCAAGCACAGCTACAAAAGGTAAGAGGAAACTCAAATTAGTTTTCTATACAATATCCTAAATGCACGTGATTTGAAGCCTCTAATTATACTTAGTAATGGTCTAACTCCATGTGTGGTTCAAAGTTTATACTTTTGGTGCAGGTGAATGATGACGTCATATAATTATTTTCTCTATTTTCTATAGCATCAGCTCAAAATTCAAAATGTGTGTATCAATTTTTGTGATATTGTCACGTGACTTCCGGTTAGTAGCTGTATGGAGATTGCAAAAACGCAGAATCGGCAATGGATCTACAATTTAAGAGTTTTGATATTGAATTATAGAGTATACGTTTATGTACTATTATAGACAAATGTACATAACACAAATTATTGGAATTTATGGGTCACTCGTATATATAAGAGAATGCACTGGCACAGGATTTGTAATACTGCACCAGTGCAGCCTTGGCTTAAATGTGAAAAGGTGACCCGGACATGGAATACTTGGGTTAATAAGAGTCCAATTTAAGTTTACAATGATAATGTATCAAATTCTACCAACAACACAGCCATCAAGATAAGCCACCTCACTAGGGACTCATTACAGACATATTATGTACTTGTTCGGGTATGTGAAACTGATAAATTATCATTCAAGTGCTATGTCAACTGGAGGAATGTAGCATTTTAGTAACATCGCTGAAAATTTCAAGCAAATCGACTGTTCCACTCCATAGAAATCATCGTCTGAACTACCCTCAATTGTAAATATTTACTTCTCGATTCAAGACGCAACTATCTGCGATAAACTAACGAAAATGATTTCACCTTCGAGAATCACTAAAATTAATTAATGTTTAAGAATGACGATGTGTTGCCAATTTGGATATAATATTTGTAAACAAGAGGTGGCATCAGAGATGCTGTGTCTCGTTTTCGGTGGCTTACCGCCGGTGGCTACCGCCAATTGGTGTGCATCAGTATCGGTAGACTAATTAATAGGTAAAATCGAAAAATGACTAATTAAGGGCCACAACTCCATCAAATTTTATCGGGCCAGGCTGGTTTTCGAACTCGTCCGAAATATTCTTGGCAAGTATGTCTATTCCAAATTTTAAACAAATCGGAGGACGTTTGTTGAAGTTATCGCGCTAACGAGCTAAAAATTCACGAAAAATGACTAATTAAGGGCCATAACTCTATCAAATTTTATTGGGCCAGGCTGGTTTTCAAACTCGTCCAGGATATTATTGGAAGACACTTATATACCAAATTTTAGTTGAATCGGATGACGTTTGTTGAAGTTATCGCGCTAACGAGCTCAAAATTCGTACAAAATGACTACTTAAGGACCATAACTCTATCAAATTTTATCGGACCGGGCCGGTTTTCTAACTCGTCCGAGATATTCTTGGGAGACACCTATATATAAAAATTTCAATCAAATAGGATGATGTTTGTTGAAGTTATCGCGCTAACGAGCTGAAAATTCGTGAAAAATGACTAATTAAGGGCCATAACTCTTATCAAATTTTATCGGACCAGGCCGGTTTTCGAACTCGTCCGAGATATTCTTGGGAGACACTTCTGCCTATTTTGGGAATGGGTCCGGGTCTGTTCGAATTGGGAAAAAGGTATCTTTACAGACCAAAATTGGGAATTTTCCATGTTTTAGAAAAATTCAATTAATCACTGTTACACACAAGTAAATAGTACTAATACCGTAATTGTCGGTGTATAACGAAACTTAAACACAGGTAACTCAAAGATGTAGTAAAATCCCAGCCCATTGAGGTCCATTTCTCAGCCTCAGGTAAGTTGAAAATTCACAGATAACAACGGAAGAATTCAAGCCATCCACCAAACTTCGACGAAAAAAACGGTAATGAAACAACCAAGGATGGATAGCTATCTAGTTGTAATTCAATAAATAAAATAAAATAATTAATACCAAATCAATGTGTCCATGTCATCATTCCCATATTGAGCTACCAGTACGGTACTACCACAATGAAGAGACAACACGGGTGATTACCGCTCATCGAAGACATATTAAAATGAAAGTGTAAATGACACTGTAGCTCAACTTGGAAAGGGAATAATTTAATGTATTACAGTCAATGGAGTGATTAGGAATGTGGAAAGTTGAATGTCTAATACTAGTTTATAGACATGAAGAGAAAAGTAAAATCCAAGATGGCTGCTGGCGGCCATGTTTTCGGCCGAATGACCCCAAAATGAGTCGTTCCCATCTACATGTCATCGTTAACATCCATGACAAATTTTATGATGATCAGACTAAAGGTAAGACCTGTAGCCCGTGCTAAAGAATTTAGTCATACAAAGAGTAAAATCAAAGATGGCTGCTGGCGGCCATGTTTTTTGGCCGAATGACCCCAAAATGACTTGTTCCCATCTGGGCAATTCCACGTGACTGACATTACATTCAAAGAACTTTTTCCAGATTCATTGTGATGAATAGAGCAACATTTATAAATATATAATCTTATTTCTATGTGTGATGTTGGCTTGTGCCGGGTGCACCCTAAAATATGCATTATTCTGAGTTTAGTCAAGCGATGATAAAATGGCATCGTTCAATGTTAGCGTGACTGACATTACATGAAAATATCAAGGCACAGTGCCAACTTGTTTTCAAATTAAATTTGTCTTAAATTTACAGAAACTCGTATGATTTTCTTTGTTAATCTTTTGTGGTAGATATTTCAAGATAATGTAAAAGCAAAATTTAAGCTTAGAACTAACATGAAATATTTTTTGTTGTCCAAATTATGCGTGACTGACATTACACTAATTTAGTGACTGACATTACGCTATGAAATATATCAAATATTTCCAACAGTTTCCGATCCAAATGAGTAATTATTGCCCTACCAATCATATTTTATGGGGTTTAAATGCATTTAATATATTTTATTACCATATACAGCACATGAACATGACATTGACTAATGTAAGCGTGACTGACATTACACAATTTTATCCAAGATACATGGTAACTGGATTTAAAATTTAATTTGTTTGACATTCAAATACTTTAATATGAACACCTTTTTCAATTATTTTTATGGACAGACTAATCTGTCTGTATCTGATATTATGTGACTGATTTTGTGCCTAACATTAACCTATGGAAAAAAAAAGTATAAAATATTAGTTCTACATTTTCAATCACCAATTGTACTAGTTTTTCAGACAATAGAGTTTGGAGACTGGGGAAAATGGGAGGTGGTTTGCATAGGTTGTCTTACTTTGGCAAACATTTTCAACAAATATTTCATGCCATGACATTTCAGTTGGAAATTTTACACCAAATCTAGGTTGAAATTTTCCTGTCTAGTTTGTTTACCAGTATTTAGTGAGATATATTTATACAAGTTGAATAAATAAATAAGTGGATAAGAATCATCATTGTATGGCAGCCTCCCAAGAAAAATTATAGTAATATACTGTGGACTTTCTCGTAGAACAACTCATTGGCCACAACAAAAGTCTGAGCACACTGTTCATTATACCTGGGGACATGAATTTCCAAATATATAACCAAGCTGATAACTTTCAGCCCACTTGTAGTTAGGGCTGTACTAGTAACAATGCAGAAGTTCACATTGCAATGCACATCGTAATGTTTATGCTTCGATGCGCTGTGCACCACGATGCACAATTGCTAGTTGTCACTGTATCTATGAATTAATTCAGCCTCGTTGTAGGGATCAAGTTGCTCATTGCCCAAATGGTAACCATCCTGATTCATGCAATTAGGAAGGGTAAATTACCTACTTTCTCTTTCTCATTGATGAAATTGATGTCACTCTTGGAAATAAATGTTGAGAAATTGAATTCTTGAGTGTTGTTTGAAAGCATTTGATGAGTTTTGGACCCAAAAGTATGTTTTTCATACATTCAGTGCTCACATTCATCATGAGAACAGTATTAAAATTTACCAGTAGTAGATGCACCTATATGCAACTGCATATGTTTACCAATCCAATTACTGTTATGTTTTTTACAAGATGTTTATGTCATCTACCAGAATAGGAACAAATTGCAAAACGTGACTGACATTACATGCCGTGACTGACATTACGCGTGACTGACATTACATATTTTAACTCTTGCTAGCGGTCAACTTAGACATCGAATGATGCCTATTTTGAACAGAGACATTCAGGCTCAGGTATATTGAGTGTATCTAAGATATGGTTATTATATTGTCATGCATTATAGTTTTATAACAACAATGGCAGTATTTTCGTGACTGACATTACATATAGTACGTAGATTTCTAAAAAATAATTTTTCCCAAATGGACATCAGGCACAGGAATATAAACCCAAGATGTGTTATACTTATAGCGTGCATCAACCTATTTAAATACTGAAATACTACAGGCCAATCTAAAATAATTGTTACTTTTCCCTCAATCACTTACAGGTTACTTTGGGCATAAATTTTAGTAGCACATGTGGGTTAATAATGGCGTATGCTTTCATCATTAAAATGATGAATATGACAGAGAGAAAATCTGTTTTCAATAACTTGAATACCATAACTATCAGATTTTCAAACTCTTTAGTCAATATTCAAGATTTAAAATTTTCACAAATTTCATTCTCCGTCGTGGAATTGCCCCTCTACATGTCATTATTAACATTCCCGATTTACTACGGGTTTTCAGCCGTTTATCGATCGACTGAGTGTACAAAACTCAGAAAAAAATTGATAATTATTCAATAAACCCGATGGTATTAATTATATACCTGCCTGCAATTGGGAATTTGGTGGTTGAAAATTGGGAATAAAGGTGCCTTTTTCCCATTGGGAATGGGGCCGTTTACCGGACCCTGAGGACAACTAAAAAAATCCCTGAATGATATAGCCATATTAATAGCTAAGTAGTCCAAAGGCATGGGATGGAATTGGTGAATTGGGTTTAATATCGCTCCAAACAATTTACCATTACGTAACACAAGATTTTGGACCGATTTAAACCAAATTTTGTGTGGTGACTCAGGGTACCCTTTGAGGAGTTATAATGGTGTTAGTTTTTCAAATTGTGCTAGCTTTAAAAAATCAAAAATAAAATATTTAAATTGAGCAAGGAGTTTAATCTAAATTTAAATTAAAAAAAATTTTGTTTTTATTTAAAAAAAATATATTTTTTATATATATATATTTTTTTTTTTTTTTTTAATTTTTTTTTGTTGAATAGAGAAAGGAAATCAATCTAAATTTTTTTTTTTTTTTAAAGTGTATATTTTTCGAAAAGCTCAGTTAAAAATAGTCAGATCAAACCCATATTCAAACTCGATCTGTCCTTTGGGCTGAGAAATTCATATACAAAATTTGGTTCCGATCAGATAGAAAATGTTTGAGTTATTGCATCATGCATAAAGTGTCTATGGAGAGATGGCAGACAGATGGACAGACAGACAGGCGAATGACGAGTGGTCAATTCAGACATCGCCACTAATGATCACCATACTATGGCTGAAGGGGTCACTCTCACCAAAAAAAGTGCTGAAGGGTACACAGGGTTTGAAAATGTGCTGAAGGGTACACAGGGTTTGTGATCGGCACGAACACCATTTCATAAATTGTGTTTATGAAAGTCTGGCGCCCATTAGCAGTTTGTTTTCAGTACATTTTAATATTCATTGAAACGTAAACAATTATTCTCTGACAGAAATCATGGCAGATACAAAGACTGAATGTCCTTTATAATGACATTTCAAACCATGTGTACCCTTCAGCACATTTTGAAAATCATGTGTACCCTTCAGCACTTTTTTTGGTGAGAGTGACGCCCTTCAGCCATACTATGGTATGGGTAAACATAAAAAAAGAGATCAAACCCATATAGCGTTTGAGTAATCGCATCATGTTTAAAGTGTCTACGGACGGATGGACGGACGAACAACGTGTGGTCAATCCAGACGTCGACACTTTGTGTACCATATGATATGGGTACACATAAAAATAATTAACCTACCAACCAACACCAAAATAATAAATGAAAGTGTCAATGACACTAGCTTAACTTGGAAAGGGGTAATGTCAAGTACTACAGTCAATGGAGCGATTAGGAATGCGGAAAGTTGAAATGTCCAAGTAATACTAGATTATCAACATGAAGAGATATATCAGGGTTTCATCCATAGGGGCAGGGGATCCCTTTATCGGTCCCATTCTCCAATCCAAGTTTTCCCCCATGAACTATGTCTGCCTCACAAAAAAAACTGAAAGACGAAAGTAAGGATGTCGCGGACATACAACAATTTGTTATTCTCGGTCGTTGGATAGACAGTTGTGGTAACATTGTGAAAAATATCATCGGTGTTGCTCATTTACAGCGAGCAGACGCTGCATGACTCCTGCAGGAAATTAAAACACTCACATGCTACCATGTCCTTAATCTTGACCTTACTCACATATGGCCATATAGGAATGTTTCCGGACCGATCGAACAATAGTTTGTCCAGACGGAGGCGAAGTCGGGCACATCGGCTAGTTATGTTATAAATGTGGAAGTTAATGGACTGGATCATTTAGAAATTTCACCTTTCTTTTGATTTCTGTGCAAGGATGGGTTATCCAGGAACTCAGCAAACTTCTTATCTGTTTTGACTAAGTTCTGAAATAAACAAGACAGTCAATTACTGTGGAATCAATCACCTGACAGTAAAGGCTGAGAAGACTGGAACTCTGAAGAACAGTCAATATTTATCAAAATCACTTTTTACTTTCAGCTGTCTTATAATAGTGTCAGCACGATTATTAATATTTTAGAAAATTCCCAACGATCAACATTTATTAATTTCTGCATAAATCCCCACCCATCACTATTATTAGGCCATCACAATTATTAGGCACCTGAGAGTTATGCTCCTGCGAATATTCGAATAAGATCGAATCGAATACCGAATCGAATACTACAAAGTACTTTGAATCGATTCAAATATCGAATCGAATATATCAGATCGAATATATGAGTTCGATGACAGGTAGCGATTAGGGAGAAGGTATATAACATATCGTATACAACCATGCATTCTTCATATAGCAATTGGAAGTTTATAAATTTTATAATTTGTGGTGAATAAATTGTTGTAATATTTGTTTATGTATAGTTATCTGATGAATAAATTAATTTGAATTTGTAATATTCCTATTTGCTCCCCGAAAAGAGATCAATGTTCTATATCGGGAAGTTAGATACAACAATAAACAAGAGGACGGTAAGTATACACTAAACGATACATGTAGTCATCATGTTTATACCATACATGTATGTATATCTGATTTATTACAGAACCGTCGGTATACACTAAATGATAGTCATTATGTTTAGATAGCGTACATGTATGCCTATCTGATTTATTACAGAACCTTTGTTTATGAACCAATAATTATATTAAAGTGATGTGAAACACTCTGTTAGGGTGATTAAATAGAAATTACGAATAATCTTGCTCAAAGTAGTTATTTGTTACTAATAGTAATCCAAATGACACTCGATGGCGAAATCATTTCTGTTAGATTATCGCCGATAGTTGAGTCCCGAATCGAGATGTAAATATTTACAATTGGGCGTAGTTCAGACGATGTTTTCTATGGAGTGGTATGGTAGAAATTTTCAGCGATGTTAGTAGAATGCTACATTCCCAATGTTGGCATAGCACCTGAATACTAACTTATCAATTTCACGCACCTGAACAAGTCCATAATATGTCTTTAAATAACTTGATTCCAGTCCTATTTATTGAAATAGATGTGAATCTATTCTACATGTACATGTATGGCATATATCTGGTTCAGTACGGAGTTACATTAGTACTGTTAATACTGTTAAGTGTTAACACATAGAGAATGAACTTTGAAATGATGTCACTATATTTAGGCTGTCCATATTTATAAACACAGGTATTCCCCACATGGAATCAGAATCGGACAGCATGTGCAAGTTTAATAATCAAAGTTCCATGTGTATGTTCTTTGTTGGAATGCTGAGATGTGACCTCTTTGTAGCTTAGCATTTCACAATTTAAAATGATCAACAGTATTCCAGCAGTTTATATGGAAATGCTTTGTCTCACATGTGGGGCATTCATACTAGTATTTATAGATGTGGTAGGTATGGACACCCATATATTGTCATGACCAGTGACAACTGCCCATCAATTTGCGCTACCTGCCATAGATCGAGGAAAATTTAAACTACAACGATATTAATATTAAAATGATTATAATGTTTCGAGTAACAAAATATCCTACCTGGAATTTTTTCAGTTCGGTCTCGACCACATCAAGCTTCTTCTCTTTGTGGGCAGCTGAGTATAATGCATGAGCATATCTACCTTCTAAGCCATGTACTTGTATTGGTGCCTGCAGAAGATAAGTTATGTTAAAATGTCATCAGAGTGTGGTGACTGTCTCCATGAAAAACTTATTTTGAAAGTGATATGTAAATGGTACATGTAAGAAAAGAAAACAGAAAGAGAACAAAAGTCATGCGCTATATTTGTTCTTTAAAAATATTCTGACAAATGACTTTAAACTAGCCACCATACCAGACAATGTAGATGTTTTTAAAACTTGTTTACAACAAAAAGGACAGAGGAGGTGTATAATTTGTTTAATATCATCATTACTGGTGATTATTTCTCGTGTGATATAATTTGAAAGTCAAATTACAGGGCAAAGTTTTGTTGTGTTACAGCAATTTTTAGGTGAAGTTGGAGACCCTGAAGGTGATTTCTTCACTCTCTCGGAGGACCTCTGCTTGTTTGGAATCTGTCTGCAATACTGTAAAGTCTGCTTTGTCTGATGGATGCAGTGGAGCACGAATAAAAGGTCAGCCGACCAAAGTGTCCCCCGACAATGTGGCAAGTTGATGCCGCTTTATTAGAAATTAAACAAAATGTTGAAATGTTAATAATTCCGTAAACAAAATATTTTTTCAGTCATCTATATACATGTTGCACATCTCCAATATGTGGGTAACAATACACTGAAGTTTCAAATATCTACGATCAAAACTGTAGGAGTTGATTACACTATGAAGCCATGAAGGTACCCTCATACAGAAAAGTCGAAAAGGGTTAACTCTGTCAAAAAATAATTTTTCCGTCATCTATATACATGTTGCACATCTTCAATATATCGGCAACATTATTCTGAAGTTTCAAATCTCTAAGATGAAATCTGTAGGAGGAGAGGATTACACCATGAAGGTACTCAAAAGTGTGACGTACGTACAGACGGACGGACCCCGAAAATTTTATTTTCGGGGGACAATAACATCAGGTCTACTCGTTACATAATCCCTTAGACGGAATTCAATGGACTGGAGGAAGGGGGTGTTAAAAAGCATAATTCATCCTCAAAACATTTTAGCAAATGTTGAAGCTGTAACTTTCAAGGTATTCTATATCTGCACTTATTATGCAGTGCAAAATAAAGGTTATTTATACCAACCTGGATGAGAGCATTCCGTACTGATGATGTGCTCAGCTGCCTGACCTGCAAGCATTAATGTTATAATATTAGTGAGGTTTATCATAGTGTAAATGACCTTTCCCACAATATGCAAATAGAACATTATTGCCAAACATTGCTCATCTCTTCCTGGCATCACTTTCAATGAAAATAGAAGTGATTTTATTGTATGGAACAATTTTTCAAGCCAAAAGAACATACGGTGTTGCACATTTCAATTAAAATGTTTTTTAAAGATAGATTTCCATAAAAATCTTGCATTGTTCTAAAAATTGCCAGTTAATCTATGTGCATAATATATAAAAGAGTAGATACCGGTATGTTTGTCTGTTAGGATTTTTCTCCCAGACCCTTAGACCGATTTAAACCAAATTTGGTGTGGTGACTCGGGTACCCTGGCGTATGTTATAACAGCATTATTTTTTTTATTTTTTTGCTAAAAATGAATTATTGGCAGCCATATTTTCTTTTTAACGAATTTCGGAAAAAAGGGAGGCTCCCATCTGGAGTCACACCCAAAACACCCATATGAAGTTTGGTGATGATTGGATGAGAAATGTGACATGTAAGGTGTGCAAAAGGATTTAGTCATACAAATAAAATACAAGATGGCTACCAGCAGCCATTATTTTCATCAGAACTAGGAAAAAATGGTAAGCACCCATCTAGAGGTCACCCCGAGGATACATATGAAGTTTGGTGATGACCGATGAGGGATATGCTCTGTAGGGTGTGCTAAAGGATTTAGTGACGCAAAGAGTAAAATCCAAGATGGCTGCCGGCAGCCATGATTTTCATCGAAAATCTTTCAAATTTGATACCCCCCCCCCCAATCTAGAGCCCAACAGAGGTAATATACCGAATATCAGTGAAATCGGTGTCAAAGTTTGTTTGAGTTATAGTGCTAACAGTCGCGAATGATTTTATTGCTGCACAGTTGTAGATATAGAGGATCTCCAACGAGCTATATTGGGATATAAGATTTTATGAAACGAGTTTGATAAAGTCTAATATCCCAACATAACGAGTTGAAGATCTTGTATATCACATGAAAAAAACTACAGCTTTATGCCTTTTTAACATATCAAAATCTTTAAAAGAAGCTGAAAAATGCATACATGCACAGCATTGGCTGAGACGCTTCACAACCGTATATGACAGTATTGCGTGCTCTGCCTTGCAACGAAACATCTATATGGTCCCCCAATTTGCCTCTTTGTTTTTCTGCCTATTTATGTTAGTGCATCGAAGATGGACAATAATTGAACTTCAATGAACAAAGTAATCATTTTGCAATGTCTGGTATTGGTCTCAAGTGCGGCTTTTCTAAATAGTATTAATCTGCGCAGTAATTTACTTGGCGTGATTGTGGAATAGGAGATGATACTTAAACACATTATTTTTTCCAGTTGTTTTTCTTAAATAATAAAGATGTATAATAGTATACACTTGTGTTAATATTGTTGTGAATAATACACATCTTAATATATCTTTGTTGTTGGATCAATCAAAGAGGTATCAAATCAATAAAATCAAAGGATGTGTCACTTACTGTTCACACCTCTATCAGATTAAATCCAATGGGATGTGGAGTAATGACTTGGTGTTTTTGTAGGATCCTGTGATAATGCAGAAGAGTGATGTATGTTCACCTGCATACCACTGTTGTATTTTTATAAGAATTAGCTTGATTAAGAAGTATTAGTGTAACTAAATTAACTTGTGAACTCATCATACAATCCTATTTAGTTTATAAATTAATCCCAAAATTTACAATCTTATTCAAATTGATCCCAAATGTATTTGTATCACTGTTTCTGGTTATTATAATATGATTTTATCTTCTTAATAACATAAATAAAACACATTATTATCTTTATTCAATACAAAAATATGGTATTGGTATAAAACATGATGGTAGGTTGGCACCTGAGGGCTAACTGATTTTTTGCACAGGGGGGTCCTCGTGAGTAAGCCAAGTACCCACTTTTTGAGCAAAAACATACACGAGCCCTCCGGGCTTACTGACGGGTGTATACAGTAAGTATCTAAAACTTTGGATACATAATATTAACTGTCCTTCAATTGAAATACGCCAAAAAAAAAAGATTGTAAGTTTCTGCTAACGGAGTGAAAAAATTAGGGTAGGTAGGTTGGAAATCTATATATTAGGGTCCTGCGAATATTCGATATTCGATTCGAAAGTCAAATTCGATTCGAATTCGATAATTCCAACTCAAAATTTCGAATATATATACACTGACGAAAAAGTATGCTGTTTACGGAAAAGCCATTTAATTCCAAAAATAATGAATTTATGCACCTTATAATTCTTATTGTATATTACGAATATTCGCATGCTATTAAATATAAGTATAGCCAGTAATTAACCACTATGTACAGTATGACTAAATACGTCTGAATTCTAGCTTTGAGATCGCCGATTGACCGACGACGTCCACGAATTATAATAGCAACTGCTAGCGTTATCCGCCGATTGTCCATCTCAGATACCGCATTATGTAATATAGCCGAGAACGTAAACAACACATGTTCCCGGCGTCGAAAAGTGCAACTGGTGGTGTTTTCTTTTGAAGCTGAATTTCAGTTTCGGAGCGTTTCTTGACACTTGACAATATATGTCGTCCGTTCATCATGTTTATTTTAAACATAAGCTGCAGGAAGTGACTAAATCAACACGGTGTATAAATCGCATCATCTGGGACAAAGACCCATCTATGGAATCATCTGTCCAAGAAGCATCGAGCACTGCATAAACAGGCTACTCTTGTTGCATCTTCAAGTTTATAACAACGGGTATTTCCGAATGCCAATTTGCAATTTTGCATGAATATGCAACCTGTACAAATTTTGGGTGATTTTAGTTCTGATAATCCGTTTATGATTATATATTATTCGTCATGACAGCCGCATGTACGTTTTAATCTGTTTTTTTTTCTCGACAATTATAAATTGAAGTTAATAGTATCGCGAACGACGGTTGATCACCACATACGTTATGATGGAACTTCATGGAAGTTCATAGAACGTTTCACAAACCATCTAATCGTTGATAAAACATGCCTAATTGATAATGTAACACACATGTATGATTCGATTCGATATTCGGTTCGATTTCGTCGATTCGATATTCGATTCGATCAAAATCTCCAATTCGCAGGACCCTACTATATATATACATGTATATGTCTGTTGATAATGTTCCTATGTTCCATAAGTCCCAAACAAGGCATAAAGCAGGACTGAGATCCACTCTCAGGAAATTGAAATCACAAAGATCATGCCCATCAATCCACAACCCACCACACACCTGGAGTTTTAGCTTTTGAGGTCCAGCTGTCACCATATCACTTTACACAAGGATGTGTTAGAAACCACGTGTTTTGAAAAAAAAAAAAAATCCAAACATTTCCAGAAATTTTCTTTTTTATCTCAAATTATCGATAAAAAATTTAGGGTCGCCGGTTACTTTTAGTATCTTTTTTTTTTTAGCCTTATATATTTCTGAATTATCTCATATATATTTTGAAGACCTCTGTATGTTTGTATGTGTGTTATAGACTCGAAAACGGCTTGACCGATCTGACTCAAATGTGGTACGAAGGCCTACTTTGATCCCGGGAATAATATGTCAGGCCACCCCACACACCTAAATGTAACTGCCCCTATCTTCTGACTAAAAATCCGGGATACATGCATCGATACTGCCATGTGTGCCCCGACCCTTGATATACATGTCAATTGAACAACAATCTTGTGAAGCTCATGTTGAATTTGGGTTTTATTCTTCGCAAGAGAGTCTGGACATCTGCTGCCACTGCTGTGGGCAGGGGTTTTAGGTGAAAATTTCTAAGTGGACTATGGTAACTGATTTTAGACTCATATTGAAGAGAAATGATTATCATGAAGAATGCTTTTTACAGAATTAAAAAATTCCAAGTATACCAGAGTTATAAGCGATTTTTTACATAAAATAAAATATTATAATATGATTTTATCTTCTTAATAACATAAATAAAACACATTATTATCTTTATTCAATACAAAATTATGGTATTGGTATAAAACATGATGGTAGGTTGGCACCTGAGGGCTAACTGATTTTTTGCACAGGGGGGTCCTCGTGAGTAAGCCAAGTACCCACTTCTTCAGCTATAACAGGGGTAATATTTACCTATAACAGACAAAAAGGGTGTGATCTTCAGCTGTAACAGGGGACAATCCTCAGTTAGAACAGGGGTAATATTCAGCTGTAACAGTCAAAAGAATATCTATTCGTGCATATTATTTATTTATTATTAAAAATATTTGTGTTTGTCCACTCCCGACCCTAGATTTTGGAAGTGGGTAGGTAGGTAGGTAAATATATATTATTTTTTTCATTAGACCTGATATTTATACCATGTTTATGATGTTATAATTTTCCCATATAATAAAACATATCACAAATATCATGATTCGGCATGCTTTATTTGACTAGTTTAGTTATGTTGCTGAAACTTGTCATTAGCCTTAGGACTTTATCTTGCCCACCACCCCATCCCGCCACCCATATTATCTTATGTGCCGCAGGCACTCGTATATAGGTAGTACCACCCACCACCCCATCCATAGTATCTTATGCGCTGCAGGCGCTCGTATATAGGTAGTACCCACCCACCATCCCGCCACCAATAGTATCTTATGCGCTGCAGGCGCTCGTATATTTCTGCACATTTCTTGCACACTGGCAGCACCACCTTGTATCTCTTTAATATATGCAGGGTCCCTTGTGCAGTTAGGCCCACAGTAGGGTGTTTAGTCGGCGATGTAATTTGTTGTTTTGAGTGTAATTCGAGCATTTTGCGCATAAATGTTTTACTTGTGCTTTAAATTCACCACCTATTGTTATAGATTTAATGTCATGTTTTAGCTTAGATATCATTTGATAACTGTTCAAAATTTCAGCTCAATTGGGTGAGTATTGACAGAGTTATAAGCAGCCGAAGTGCGTCGTCGGCAATTTCGCCATTTTGTTTAGCGCGGAACGTGTTTTTTAATGTTATTGTTTGACCCCCCCCCCCCCCCCCCCCCCCCCCCCCCCCCCCCCCCTCTGGTGAGAATTGGTTTCCGCTGGAGATGACTCAATTTCATTGGTGGATATTTATATAATGGTTCGGTAACCTAGAGACTCTAATCTTTCGAATGATGGGTGATACTTTCACACAATTGAGTTTTACCCTATTTTCGGCATTTTTGAAGTTTTTATTTGCCGTTTTTTTGGGGAAAATCGACCTAATTAAAAAAGTATACCTCAAAATTAGACAACATTAGACCTGATATATTAAATATCACAGTTTTATTTATTTAATAGTGAAATGTCCAGCGGAAATTGCTTCAAAGTTGACACACACATCAAGTTCCCATAGGATGCAGTGTAAATAAAGGAGACGTCGCAAGAATTGTTCATGACGTCGTGTTAATTTTACGTGTCAAATAGTGAAATAGACTGAAAATCTATTGATCTGTCGCTATTTTCGAATGAATGACTAATATAAAATCAAATACTATAATTTGAATATATAAATTTCATGAATTATTTGAGATATAATGATGCAAATAATGAATACATGTACTTCATATATAAATGGCAGATGGGGGTGGGGTGTGCTGTTGATTCTTGAGTCTTGTTTGATGTCTGAAAAGTGGGCGTGTCCGACCTTAATGTGTCCCCATCAAGGGTTCCCACATCTCTATTAGTGCAGTGAATAATATTTCTCTGACACTTTTTATTCATTATAATATACATCATAGAATAATATATCATATTATATTTTGGGGTGATATGCTACTGCTAAGGGAGGTTGCACAGCATTTTTATCAGTAGTGGAATGCCTGGGTAATTATTATGCAATAAGCCGGTGTGGCCATGGGCCGGGCTAATTATGCAAATTAGTTATAAATGTACCACAGCCACAATACTGACACCCTTATAGTATTAGTTAGAACATGTAATTGATATACATTGAAATCTTAGCTAATTTGTGATCTAAATCTACAATAAACAACTATTTCTTGTATGCCTGTAACGATTCATCGCGATTTCGATGCATCGCGATTCGTCATTCACGATTCTATACGCGATTCATTTGACTGTAATTTTGATACACTACGATACAGCAACGGTTCCGCTATTATGCAGTTACCATACGAAGTCAATCGGGTCCCCTCGTTCGTTTCCGTAAGCTGTGAATGCTTACAAAGTGTTATCGGAAGTGAATCTGTAAATTTCGTTTGTTTCCGTGAGCTCGCACTTTGACCTTTGACACAAACGTTGGCGGAAGTGAAATGACTGACCTCCGTAACCTACATGTAGCCTCAGACTGTAAGCCATGCTCTGATTGGTTTAATTGATGATCTGCTCTGATTTCAACCAATCAAATACTAGTATATTGGATATATCGTCTGTGGCAAAACAACAACACGTGGGCCGTGGAAATATGTCTGCTCAAAGCTTAAAACTTGTCAATCTGCCAGCGGCCTACAGGTCGAAAGTCTGGCAATATTTCGGTTTTGGGACGTACACCGTTCAACTTGAAGAGGATGGACGCATTAAGGCAGACAGAACTAATACGATCTGCAAATTATGTTCGACCGGCAACCTCTTACAAAACTGGTGTTACGACCAACATGTAAAAACCTCCATCATGCTCGCCACTCCGGTTCGGTTCTGACAGTGTTATCTGTTACATGTTGTGAGTTGTGACTAATGTCACAGTGTTGTGTTGAATTACTGTTGATTAAAATATGAAATGAATTAAAAAAAATAAGACTTGAATCACTGTTGCATGAGTTTCGGACTGAAAACTGTTGAACTTGAATAGCTATTTACTCGTGGGATAAAATTTTGCGAATCGTATCGTTGGCCCCGTATCGCGATACGTATCGTATCGTGACCAAGCGTATCGTTACAGGCCTAATTTCTTGTGTGGAATTATAACATAAAATTATTTGTAGAGCATTTCGCCTTTTCGGGCCTAATTATGAATATCGTGTATGCAAATGATATGCAAATTAGAAGCGATGATACTGAAGTGGGTTCGGTAATTTATGCATGAATGGATTCGGACTAAATCACTAAAAATATATATGGCAAGTTTCGAAGCGATTGATTGAGAATTTTTGGATTTATAAAAAATTATCCTGTAGAAAACTTGTTAAAAATTGTACAAAAAGGCCATTTTTGGGCCGTTTGTAGTTACCTGAAATACAGATAAAGCACTAAAATCCCATATGATATACAAAAAAAATACTTAAGGACTTTGCTAACCCAATTTTCCCCAAATTTGATGGAGTCAAAATAAAGGTTTATGTACACTTTTGTTAGTAATCACAGTAACCAAACACATGAATGCAACATGGTAAGAGCATTATTAATGGTGGAATATGTTAGAAATACTAATTGTGAAATTTATAGAGGTTTTTTTAATCTATTTTTTCGAACCCAAAATCAATAAACACAAAGTCCATATCAAAGAAAAAAATATGGCAATGTCTACTGAACACTGTGAAGAATGATGAACAATAAAATAATATTCATATTTATCAAGCATTCTTTGATAAAATTACTAAGAACCAATTGTTTACAAATCATTGAGTAAGTTACCTGACATCGCTTATAGTGAGGTGGAAGTTAAATGTTAATATATGTGGACAGTGGTTGTTGTGAATCTCTTGACAAAAGAATTGTGTAATCCCCAATCTGGTGTACCCGATAGCCCAGAACACAAGCGATGATTTTTATTTGGTTGAGGGTGACCGGAGAATATGGTAGCCTAATTTTGATGCGCAAATTAGCGCTTCTAGTTTATTATCGAAAAACAGCCGGTTTGAGAGTATAATATATAGCTGAATACAGCTAGGTTAGCTGAATACAGCTGTTGTAGCTGTATTCTCACATTTGCCAGACTAGATCCATTGGATCTTAGTATCATGGCTTACTCCAGCTAAGATCCATCTTGCCCTTTAAACAATATAGGCGGCTATAATTCCTATAAAAGTTACAATTATGACCAATGCATATGTATTTATCAACTAAATACTAATACCAGTGTGAAACCATCCACTCACCTATGTGTCATTTATCCTTAAAATCCGTCAAATAACAGAACGTAAACACAGACATTGCACGCGTTCCTGAATACCCGTGGAAAATCCAAACTATCTACAATTAGGTCGAGTTTAACTACACTCTGCGCATGCGTGACATTTGGCCTACTAGCCTCACTACAAAAAATTCCATAAAACTGTCACATGTTAGGCCTGTAATGATACGCTTGGTCACGATACGATACGTATCGCGATACGGGGCCAACGATACGATACGTATCGCGATACGCAAAATTTGATCCCACGAGTAAATAGCTATTCAAGTTCAACACTCCAAATTTGCACAACTCTCAGATGTTATCGTAGAAAGATGAAATATACTAATTTTAGTGAACAGTATATCATTTCACAGTTGGCAGTCAGTTGCTGGAGTTTCTGACTGAAAATGAGCTTTTCTGACAATATACTCAGATATACTGTAACTATTGACAAGTAGTGTAAGCACCCAGCGACAGTTCGCCATGCACCATTACACTATATGCCTAATAATGGCACATGACGAAATGTCGCTGGGCAGCTGGGCTCTTATACACTACTTTTTATTATGCTCATAGTTATATCTGAGTATATTGTCAGAAAAGCTAATTTTCAATCCGAAACTCATGATGCAACAGTGATCCAAGTCTTATTTTTTAAATTCATTTTATATTTTAATCAACAGTAATTCAACACAACAATGTGACATTTAATAGTCACAACTCACAGTCTTAGCCAATTTAGAATACACATCTTGGAGACGCAGCTGACCTGATGATTTGGGAACGCTAGATGGGCTCGCTGGGGTTGAGTTCGTCAAGTCAATAGAGTATAGACTATAGTATAGTCTAGAATGATGTCATTTCAAATGGTGCGACATGTTGGTCGTAACACCAGTCTTGTAACATAATTTGGATATCGTTTTAGTTCTGTCTGTCTTAATGCATCCATCCTCTTCAACCGTGTACGTCCCAAAACCGAAATACTGCCAGACTTTCGACCTGTAGGCCGCTGGCGGATTGACAAGTTTTAAGCTTTGAGCAGACATCTTTCCACAGCCCACGTGTTGTTGTTGTTTGCCGCAGACGATATATCCAATATACTAGTATTTGATTGGTTGAAATCACAGCAGTTCATCGAAATCCATTGTATCGAAATTACAGTCAAATGAATCGCGTATAGAATCGTGAATGACGAATCGCGATGCATCGAAATAGCGATGAATCGTTACAGGCCTATCACATGTGCCGTGCACGTTTGTCATGTGATATTTAGGACCTCCTACTTTTCGTGCGTCCGCCATTTGCAACATGTGTTTTCAGGATTGGATTTTTGGATTAAATAATTACGGAATTATACACACGTTATGGTAGGTGTCAGAGCTAATATAAACTGCAATAATGTTAACATTAATGACCATGTTAGTTGATTCTTAAAATTAAGGGCTTTGTGGACCCAATTTTTCCAAAATTTTATAGAGTCCAAATAAAGGATTCTGTTCATGTATATTAGTCATAATATAAACCGAGCCCATTGATGCAACATTTTGAGAGTATACTTCATGGTGGATTATGTTAGAAATACAAAATGTGAACTTTATTGAGATTTAAAAAAAAATAATTTACAGGCAATGGTCCAAGAAAATTACTTTGAACCGGTTGTTGACAAATGATATATACTTGCTTGAATGTTGGCTATGTGGGTGGTAGCAGGCACGGGTTAACAGCTGGCCATTGTAACTGCTCTGGACTCTGTTGACAATAGAATGCTAATCCTCAATCATACCCCTACCAGATTTCCACAGTAATTCTAGTAAGTAGGTCACCACTCACTCAGGGTGAACACGCATGTGGAAGTTTGACACCTGTTGACACTGGTAAAAAGCCATTCATATCGGACTGGACATCAGCCATGAAAGGTTGACCCATTAACTGCTGCCTCTCAGTCAACCATATTATGAAGTTAGTATATCATTTGTCAACAACCGGTTCAAAGTCATTTTATCAAAGAACACTCAAGAAATTTAATATTCTTTTTGTAATACATCATTCATCACAGTGTTCAGAACATATTCCCATATTTGATTCTTAAATTTGGACTTTGTTTTTCTTGGACCATTGCCTGTAAATTTTTTTTTTTTTAAATCTCAATAAAGTTCACATTTTGTATTTCTAACATAATCCACCATGGAAAAATTGGGTCCACAAAGCCCTTAAAGTCGCCGTCGCGAAGTTCATATTTTACCCATTTCCCCGCTTATTAGACCAACAGAGTCGTTCTGAGAACGAAATTAATCGTCCCAAGATTAGCCGCTATCGATTCGCATTCCAGGAAACCCCCCTGGCATGCGCACAGCAGTAAACGCGAACTGCAGATTGGGTGTAATTTATTTTTGACCCGTGACGTCATTAATCACCTTGCGGCATTCTGTTGACATTGTGTTATCGAAATCGGTTTCTGCGTGGTTTTGTTTTAGTTCACAAACATGTTTCGTTTTCGTTGGAAATCGTGAATTCGGAATGTATTTATGTGTGTAATAAAATATTGAATAAACGACATGAATTATTCGCGTGGCCAAAAAACTCCGGAGTAAATTCGTACATATTTGGACGAAGTTCGTGTGTCACTGTGACTGTCAGAATAGGACCACAGCAGATCATGCCATGAATCTCTACTCCCGTGCCGCTGGAGTAGGTATTCGTGGCATGATCTACATGTAGGTCCACGGGAACTTCAAAATTTATTAACTTTCAACATATTGTTGATATGAAATGCATGGGATACGTGACCGCTTTCGCAGATTTCTGCTTTCAAGTCCCACAAGAAGAGTACTAATTACGTTTCTGGCTGAACTATCAGAAGGGCTTCTTGGGTGGCTATGCTGTCTACGTATCTGCATGTATCATCTTTGTGAAAATGATTTTAATATGATCAAACAGTGAAATACAGATCTATACAGTATACCATGGCTTCTTCCATTCGTTGAGTTGAAAAAGTAAATACTGGAGTGTTATTACGCTGAATAATATAATATCTATGTTCAGGGTAAACACACCAGCCCCTCCCAAAATGGGCCGCATCCTCAGCATTGTATGGGGTTCAAGTTTTTTTTTCCAATTTTCCTCTGACTCATTCTTTTTTATTATAATATACAAAAATGTGACAACAATAACGACCATAAAAAACGTTTGCTTTAAAAATAGTGAACCAAAATCATTATTTTATCATTTTATGCAGATTAGTTCCATACATCACCTTCTCAGGAGAAGTCTATTTCTTGCCATTTCATGACTATAAAGCAAAATAATCAATAAAACCCTCAAGATGATTTTTTGTCATGTAGGTCCTGGACTTCTTCCCTTCCTAGCCTGGATATCTTACCCCCACCCAAACCCTGACTCAAACAACATTTTCTCGGAAGAAGTTAATTTCTCATTGTTTCGTGACTATATAAAGCAAAATAAGCAATAAAACCATGATTTTTCTCAAGTAGGCGCTGGTGTTGGGGGGGGGGGGGGGGCTACATCATGTTCTGGAATCTTCGTTTCATGACTTTATAAAGCAAAATAAGCAATGAAACCATGAGACAATTTTTTGTCATGTAGGTGCTGGGTTGTGGGTAGCTATCCAGACCTGGACATTAGAAAGAATGAAATTAAATAAAAACAAATTTAAATCTCAAGTCATTTTTCTCGCCATTTCAGGATCAAATAATCAATTGTGTGATTAAAAAAATATGTTGCTCAGTTGTGTCGCTTGGAAAAAAATATATTTTAATAAAAAAAAAAGGGAATTATAAAAAAAAACATTTTTCTGGCAATTTCAGGATCAAACTATGAAAAGTGGGAGGAAATTTGTCACTTGAAAATAAATTTTTTTTAAATAAAAACAAAGTTAAATATCAAACAATTTGGCCATTCCAGAGTCAAACGTTATCAAATGAATGAAATTATTTTCAGTCATATATGGGAGATGAAGATTAGGGAGATACATTGTAACAAACTATTAAGATTTCATTCATTTATTCATGCATTTCTCCAGCTCGGGCAAACGAAAGCCCCTGTAATTTCCACCATCATTTGGGAAAGCATACTGAAATTACTGATGCCATTCACAACACACGATGGAAGAGGTCTGCAGTTATGCAAACCATGGTAGCCATAGCACCACCGAATAAACTGTCTATGCGATATGCCTGTATTTGTTGTGCAGAGGTCCATTAAACGGATGACTATACTGTTGCTGGTATCCTAACCATGCAACTTCAAGTAGCCATGGGTCCAGGCACACACTCCTGTAGGGGACAGTCTCTGTGATACACTTGAAGTGTCCTTCTTCCTATGAAATCGCTTTTGTCACTTCCTTTAGCTTGGTCTCAACTTTTTCAATCTCATGGCAACATCTGCACTCACAGGTACATTGTAGTCTCCA
Source organism: Siphonodentalium dalli (assembly GCA_032622095.1). Taxonomy (NCBI): domain Eukaryota; kingdom Metazoa; phylum Mollusca; class Scaphopoda; order Gadilida; family Siphonodentaliidae; genus Siphonodentalium; species Siphonodentalium dalli. Next base: position 157,522,003 of record CP136061.1, on the reverse strand, counting down.
TCACATACATAGGTGCATGAACACCTGAAATGACAAGGGTAATACATTTATTATGGAACAACTCAGAGTTAACATTCAATTCCTCAATTTTGTTGATGCAAACTTTTGACAAATTTGTAACAAACTCGACATACAGTAATGCCCTAAATAATCGACCCCTTAACCACATCAGAATTATAGGTATAGTTTCAGGATTCAGTTTGAAATATGGGTTGTGGAAATTCATCGGAAAGCTCTCATGAAGGCAACAAGTCATATTTCGGACTAAATCCTGAAAAGTTACCCACAGTTCTGCTGTGGTTAAGGGGTTGAATGTTTAGGTCATTGCTGTATGTTCTGATGAATGACAGTGGGCATGCGTCTGTCCGTCCACTTGTTCTCATGGATACATGCATCTTGGATAAGTTCCGCACAAATTTGTTATCAGAAGTTATACCTGCTGAATTGTTTACCAGGTATCTATTTCATTATCCAGTTTTGTTAATATCCTGTTTTAAAGATTCACAGCTTATACTATAGTAGTTTGTTTACCTGGTGTACATGATATCTCCCCCAGTGCATCCCCCCTTTTTACTATTTTCAGTCTGTCAAATGCTCACACCCACCGAGAATTCAACATACGACAAAATATAAATGTACACGTATTAATTTATTGCTTATTTATTTTTATGTTATAGTCATTAAATGGCGATAAATTAACATGTTACAAGTTGTTTGAGTCAGGGTTTGGGTGGAGAGGGGGGAATTAGATACCCAGGTCTGAATATCCCCGCACCCAGCATCTACATAAGAGTATATGACAAAAATAAACTAATTATTTTATTGCTTATATTGCCCTATAATGCTAAATATCCATTAAAATTTTGATTGAGTCAGGATTTGGGTTGGGAAAAATTCCACAGGCCTGAATATCCCTCCCCCCCCCCCCAAAAAAAAGAAACCAGCAGCTGCATATGAGACAAAAATATCTTATTATTTATCACTTACATTTACCGGTATATCGCTTTATATAGTCATGAAATGGCGAGAAATTAAAATTAATCGAGAAAAATTTCATTGAGTCAGGGTTTGGGGTGGGAGGGGGGAATACCGAGGCTTGAGTATCTCTCGCCTTTTCATGAGTGTATGAAGCAAAATAAGCAACTTATAAAATAATAAATTCATTTTTGTCATAAGTAGCTGCTCGGTTGGGGAGTGGGGGCGATAATAAACCCGGGTATCTTTCTCCTGCCCCAAATACTGACTCAAACAACTTTTTCTTGGAAAGTTAATTTCTTTCCGTTTCATGACTATATATTCAGAAATAGCATACATTGGCATGTATAAACCAAGTTTTCTCAGTCCACAACAGCTTGGGAAATTGGTTGGGTTGATGCTGTTTTGGACCGAGAATCCGAGATGCCTCCTGTTGCTCTTCTATACCAGTACCGTAACAGATTTTCATTCAAAAGACATACTACATGTACATGTATAGTACCCCGACAGTCATGTGAACCCATGAATATAATCATCTCACTTGGACCACAATGAATCTGTCTTCAAAATGATATACAATGTACCATATACTGTTATAGAAAATATCCACACCAAGATATTATCTCGACTCTCTCAAGATTTCGAGAAAAGAATCTTGAGATATTAACATATTTTCTCGAGATCATACGGCAAGATCTCAAGAAAATATGCAGAGATCTCAAGATAATATCGCGAGATACTAGTAATATGTTCAGAGCTTGAGATGCGCATGTCAGGATCTCAAGATGTGTCGAGATAACAATTAACATGTTGAATATTCAACTTTCAAGACACTTTTTTTTTCTTGGACAATGTCACAAATCAAGAGTTCGCTAATTTTTGGCAAATTATTATTTTAGCCAGTGCAAACACTGTCTCTGATTGTCATAGTACTGATACTAATAGCTGAATCCAATGTCAATCCGTGAGCAGCCATGGACTGGCAGTGGTCGAGTCCAGAATTTCAATACATCAAAAAAATGACATTTTTAGTAAAAAAAAAATACTACTGGTATATTTTTAGACTAACATTTCGGCAGACACACAACTTTTCCTTGAATTATATTTCATATTTCGATGTATTGAGTATGCGTAATGATTATTACACATGTCCGCTCGTATAAACGGGGTTTTAGCTAGTATTTACATCAATTTTATTTTCACATGTTTTGCCAGTGACCGCGATATTTTTCACAGAAATTGGAATCACTGACCTTTATGTAATTTTTGGAGATTTTTTTGGAGTTCTAGGTATATAATTGTCAAGAATGGCAACTCACTTTGTCGAGCAACCTCCACAACCATTCACTTCGACCCGTGAATTTTAACAACAAAAGCATAAATCTCAGGGTTTTCGGCATATATAGTTAGAAAAATCATTGATCTACAATCTTACCGCGAGCATAGCATCTATTCGTTGATTTATTCCAGGTTTTATCGCACGTTAACAATTTTTTTTCACCTGTTAGCTAGGTGGTACCGCCGAAGTTTGCCGGAACTCCTCGATTTGTCTTCGAATTTCGAAAGCAATGATGCACATGTAGATTACGGTAAATACAAGGCACATTGTTATCGGTCAAAACAATCAGCCCACGGTTTATTAAAAGTATCAGGGACCAGTTCATCTGAAAGCAGTTTTCGCTGCCCCGAGTATGACGCAATGTTTCTCAATTGCAATGATGAGAATTAACTGACATTATTATCTATGCTCCAAAAAAATTATACCCATGTCCATACATGGGCTCGTCTCAATTTGGAGAATTTACCTGTCTCTAATCAGACACAATTGAGATCATCATTTGCATCATGGCGTTGAACGAACAACAAAGCGTTTGTTTAGATGTGGCTAGGAGCGGGCACAACCTGGTTATACTTGGTCAACCTGTAGGTTCTCTATTGAAGCAGTTTCAGTGACGTTGGTCATTTTAATGGTTGAATTTTATAATTATGTATAATATATTATCGCATATAACAGATTTTTAAGTAAAATGAACGTTTTACTTCGTTAGGCCAAAGCGAAAAATAGGCATGTTTCCACTCCCCCGCCCGCCCCACCTCAAAACCCCCCGACGAAACTCACTTTATTTATTTTCCAAATCCCGAAAAATAAAATACGATGTATTTACTATTTCCACGTGAATTAATACTACACTATTTATATTGTTATATATAGACCTCTCACATAAACAAGCATACTAAAATTGTCTCCTTATTTGGTTATTAAATCGACCCACTGACAATAAAATTCCGTGTTGTGACCGATATAGCAACAGATTGTAAACAAAAACAAACGCGCACGTGGTTTTCAGACACACTGTAGGGTGATGAGTTTATGACCGCATTATTAATGTACGTCAACTAACGACATGCCCAAATATAACGGCAAAATAATGCTACACAATATTTACGCGAACGCAATCGCAAAGAATACATCTGTCCCAAAACTTCCAACGGTGTCTGAAAAGAACGGACTGTAACAACCGGATGATATAGGCCTACGGTAATTTACCGAACGGAAGCCGGAGTGTATATTTACCGGAAGATCTAAAACAATTTTGCCAACATCCGGGAAATAGTGTCAACATGTCGTCCCAAACAAGTGCCAGCAGCGTGTTGGCACTTAAGTTTTTTAAATGCATACACATGGCGCAAGGCAGAAAAAAAATGACAAAGGTTCCCCACTGCAACACCTTTTTTCAAGTCTATGAAAAGAATCACCCCAAAGGCCTTGACGCCCAAAACACTACAATCAGCTGTAAAACGAATTTCGAAAGCAATGATGCACATGTAGATTACGGTAAATACAAGGCACTGAAATTCAGTACATACATTGTTAGCCTTCACAATAAGTTCATAAATGACATAATTATTAGAAAGATAGCACAAATATGATATTTGAATTTCCCCGCGAAAAAATAAAGTGAAAAAAAAAAAAAAAGTGAAAAGCCACCCCCCCGCCCCTGTTTTTTTTATGGATGGGAGTGGAAACACACCTATTTTTCGCTTTGGCCTTATCAAGTATTGAACAAGTACAAACTGATTTGATTTAGTTCTGGGGATTGAACACGCCGCCGTGATACTTATACCTCAATCAGGGATGTGCCAATACCCAAAATAGTCCCGGGCGGGAGGGTCATCGGTTCGATTGGGCGACCATGGTTTGCCCAATCGGAAGAAAATTTGGATTATTAGCGCCCGCCCGCAAACGCGTTTTCCTTGCATTTCAGGTGTAAAATACACCACAAGGTCTCTGACAAATTATCATAAAATAGGGACATTTCATATTTAAAATTTGGGCGAACATAATTTGAAAGTCAGTGTAACTCACCCGGTATAAGTATCCTCTGCATATTCTTTATATAAATCCAATTATTTAACAAGTTAATCCGGTACAGTAAACTGAAACGGCGGCATTATATCAAAGGCTGTCTGGGAGAGAACTAACAACAGCGTCACACGAACACGTGCCAATCATCGCCTGAGTACTAATCGCGTCATGTCATATTTCCCACGTGATTTCCTTCTTTTTTCTATACACAGTGACGTATATTTACAATGTTTATACAACTTCTGTTACGTCACACTTTCATGGAATGGACTTTTAATCGCCTATTCTTTCCGTCTGCTCAGTTTAATCGCGCCGTGGAAGGGGGCGGTCCTTCAATTACTATACGCATGACCGCGTCTAACGTTTCCTCAACCTTGCGGTTTCTGAGACATGATTTGAGCTTTTTACTTTTCGAAGTTTGAGTGAAAAATTTCAATAACGACATCGTTTTGGCTTAGGATCATTGAAACTGAGCATTCCAAATTCAACCCGGGACTTTTAACTCCAGCGCGTGACTTCAGAGGTCAGCACGCGCGGAAAGTATTTGATTATGTCGGCTCTTTGTAATAAAATTCACCGGTCATCGCAGACCTTTTGACACCTCATTAATCAAGGCTCCCCACGTGCTTTATAGGAGGCATTACAATGCCACAGACGGCAACATGTCGTCGCTATCAGACATGCAAGATGTCGTTTTCATCAAGAGAACTCCGCACAATTTACAATGCGAGTACAGTTGTGATCGTAAAAATGTGCCGGGCGCACCGGTTTGAAAACGTAGTCACTCCCGGGCGATCGTTTTGAGTGGTGGGCGCCCCCGCCCGGCGCCGCCCGGCGTGATCACATCCCTGCTCAATTATATCACGTGACACACCCACGCGAATTAATTTTAAATTCGAATTTTGCGCGCAGTGCGCTGTCCGTTTAAACGGTTCCGCATTTTGAAATTTGCGTGCTCGACGATTTGGCGGTTTTCCGAAGACACACGAGGAGTTCCGGCAAACTTCGGCGGTACCACCTAGCTAACAGGTGAAAAAAATTTGTTAACGTGCGATAAAACCTGGAATAAATCAACGAATAGATGCAATGCTCGCAGTAGGATTGTAGATCAATGATTTTTCTAACTATATATGCCGAAAACCCTGAGATTTATGCTTTTGTTGTTAAAATTCACGGGTCGAAGTGAATGGTTGTGAAGGTTCCTCGACAAAGTGAGTTGCCATTCTTGACAATTATATACCTAGAACTCCAAAAAAATCTCAAAAAATTGCATAAAGGTCAGTGATTCCAATTTCTGTGATATTTTTAATAAGAGACGCTCAGTGACTCACCATTTTCGTACGCGATTTTCATCTCTTCGCCATCCAAGGTCTGGATCGTTTGGTGGTCTCACACCATGGTAATTTTGTGGTAATTCCGGCTCGTGCATGTACGCTCCCGTTGTCAAATTTAAAGTGTCTTCTGACGAATCAGACGAGGAACAATCAGATTGCAAAAAATGTTTCTGTCTGTGTCAGCCATTGTGGGAAATAACCAAGGTCCTTAAGTACGTCACACGCTTTCTCGCAAATAACTGTTTACGTCAAAATAGATAATGAGGTGAGGCATCAGGCTATCACCCAGACACACACAGTCGTAAACACTCGTATCTTTCAGACAGCGGGGGATTGTTTTCTTAAATAAGTGTGCATAACTTGATACAAATATGAATAAATGAACATATATTGAGAATTTTCGCGACGTCGACTTTAAGTGTATTAAAAAAAATTAGCTAGTCGCCTAAGCTCAAAGAATATCGGCTCCACGACCTGTATGGCGTAAGCCATACTAAAAGGTCGTATTCCAAGACTATTGCCAGACCTGCTAATAGTGCCTTAAAAATAAAAGTTAGAACTTAGATCTGTCAAGTTAGTGGCCCAACCGATCTATTCGACAGGTCAGGGAGAACCCAAAATCGATGTACTAAACCTCGATTTGTCTTAAAAACCTCGATCGAGGTTCCTCAGATATTATGCAATTCCATACTAATTGCCTATTGTTTTGTTGACACCCAACGGGACCCTCGACATTAGGTAATGTGATTTCGAGGTAGTGCTGGACATCGTATACGACGGATCAACCGCTCATTATCTCTTCTCGATTTTAATTACAGCTAATTAATCTACATGTGGGTCACGCATATATTGGTAAACATCGAGGTTCAAACCTGAATATTCAGTGATTTCAGTCGCGATCGCTAAAAATCTTTTCCGCATTTAAAAGCAAATGTGTTAATCTTGAATTGCTATAACAAATGACGTTTGATTGGTTGTCTACAATTAAACAGGAAGGTCGAATACACTGTCTGGTATGGCTAAATGTTATCGGAAGCGTGTACCCTAAAATAGCACAGAAATAACTAACGAGAGGCCGATCACGATCGGCAGATGTTTAACCCATACCTTGGCGATAGAGATTAGCTATAACTGATAATTGGTCAAAGATATGATCACAGTAATACATATATCAGTACCTAACTTAAAATCAAAAGGTCAAATAATTTGTCTTAAGAAGGGGTTAAAGTAATTGGGGTGGGGGAGGAGTCGTTTTAAATCTCATAACTCTGTCCCTATTCACACAAGGACCTCTCACTGTGAGATCCAATTGTTTAGCCATTAATAAATTTGACAGATAGGATAAACAATTATCCAGCCAGCAGGTTGTTCATCTTTACCTTCATACAACCACCCCCTTAGAGCTATGTAACATGTGTCATCACTCAATTAATAACAGATTTTGCTTGGAATGACATCTATTAAAGGTATTCTCATACTCTGGATATTGGATGTTCACATGTCAATTTATTGATATCATTATATTACATGCAACTATTGCAATAAAATCTTCACATTTTCAATACAGGACATCACACCTTATTAATGGAATACAACTAAACCAAATTAGTGTCAATGACAAATTTTTGTTTTGAATTAAATAATTTTTTTATTATTATAAAAGTTTTTTAATATTTGTTTATGTTAAATTGAGCGAGGAAATTCAATCTAAAAAAATATGAAAAATCCAAATTTCAAATTTAAAAAAATAAGAAGGGTCATAACTCCTATGTGTACCAACCATACTATGGTATAGGTACACATAAAAAGTTTTATCTCATGCAGAGTACAGGAAAAATACATCAAACCTGGTGTGCCCCTTTAATTTTTCAATTCACATATGTAATCAATTGAAATCAATGTCGAAAAAGCTTTCCATTAATATATAGATAAAACAAACTAGACCTACAGTACTAAAAGTGTTATGAACAATTATTTTGTTCCCATAGACTGATACAGAGCTCTCAAGTTGTTAAAACTTTGAAAACCAAAGTTGTCTTCCCATGAAACCAACAAAATTCCAATGGTAATGCTATTAAACAATGAAACCAGATTATGCCTTTAAGATGAAATTTAAATAACCATGCATATAAAATATAATAGTATAAACATTCCACCTATGATATGGCCAGAGATACTTATAGAGTATAAAGTATATCTGATACAGCCAAACACATCTCCTAGCAGTTAATTAACTCAATACAAGATAACCAACTTCATGGTATTGTAACTGGATACTAACTCTGTGTGAGAAGACACAAGAGAGAGACAACTTCATGGTATTGTAACTGGATAATATCTCTGTGTGAGAAGATACAAGAGAGAGACAACTTCATAGCATCCTGAACCTGATTTATTAGATACTATCTAGACAGTGCCACCTGTGTATCTTTGATATATTTTAGCGATGAATAAAATAATCAAAGGGCCATAACTCCAGTAAAAAGTACCGGATCAAACCCATATTCGAACTCGATCTGTATTTTGAGTTGAGAAACTCACATACAAAATTTGGTTCCTATCAGTTGAAAAATTGTTGATTTATCGAAGCATTCATGAATTCTATGTCAAAGGGCCATAACTCCATTAAAAAATATCGAATCAAACCCATATTCGAACTCGATATGTATTTTGGGTTGAGCAACTCACATACCAAATTTGGTTATGGTCAGATAATTTCTTTTTGAGTTATGGCAGCATGCATAAATTCTAAGTTGAAAAAGGGCCATAACTCCGTAAAAAAAAACTCGGATCAAACCCATATTCGAACTCGATCTGTATTTGGTGCTGAGAAATTCATATACAAAATTTGGTTCCGATCAGATAGAAAATATTTCAGTTATCGCACCATGCGTAAAGTGTCTACAGACAGACAGACAGACGGACGGACGGACTAACGACGAGTGGTCAATCCGACAACGACACTATGTTTACCATACTATGGTATGGGTAAACATAAAAAGTATGGAAACAAAATCGTGTCATAAACAATATATTGTGTAGCAGTTAGTTAGGCCACTGTGATTCAAACAGACAACAGAGATCCGTGTGAAATTGGCCTCCGCTAGCCGAAGTATCCGGACCAATTTAGATGTCTCGAGTTGATCAGTTTAACAACGTAATTTTGCTCATTTGTTCAACGTTGGGCCAATGTATTGGGCCTACGTTGGACGACATATACAGAGCGTTGGCCCAACGTCGGGCCAACGTTGATACCCAGACCACATGGTTGGCATAACGTTGGCCCAACGTTCGAAACTAAACCCTTTGGTTGGCATAACGTTGAACCAACGGAGGGACAACATTAGGAACTCAAACAAATTTGTTGGCATAACGTTGGGGAATTTGTTTTTTATTTGGCATCCAATAATCCATTCATAATTCAGTTACCACCAGTCCACCACCAGCCACCATGTCACTATCTGATGCAAGTTTGTGATAAACTACTACGCATGTCAATGTACACCGTGCAAACATTCAGAACTTTGTGATTCCGAGAAAAAATATTGGGAAAATAATTAATAAATTTTACACAAAAGAGTATAGTTTCTCACAAACGTAAACCTACTTCGGATAGCGACCCGATGACTGGTGGTGGCACCTCAAGAACGAACAAATCCTTGAATTCCAAATTAAAGAAACTGAATCCTTTATTTTCTAAAATCAATACCAGCAGCAGCACTGGACGAAACCCAGAACAAAACGCGCAATAAGAAAAGCACACCTGATCCGTTGTGCACGCGCGTAGAGTTTCACGTCAGAGCTTTCTACGTTGGGCCAACATTATTCCAACCAACACCATCCAACGTATTTTATGACATATCGTAGGATATATTGTATCAGCAATGATTGTACGTGTGTTTACGGAACAGAAAGTTCGTTGAGATATATATCACAATCATGTATGTGCGCTATATGTAATTGGACTGCAATTTAAGCTGTTAGCGTTGACCCAACATTGGACCAACGTTATAATTCCAACATTGGACCAACGTTATAATTATAACTGTTGCATGGGAGGAATACCTTAATTTGGGTCAACCAAATGCCAATAATGTAAACCCAACCAATGTGGTGTGCACAGTAAATTCCATTTTCATGCTGGCGTTGGCCCAACGTTATAATTTCAACGGTTGGGAGGAATACGTTGGGCCAACCAGGCTTGTCACGAGTCAATTGGTACCAGTACCGGCACCGGCTGTACTTGGCCGTTGCAACGATACCGGTTCTGATACTCAGTACCGACGGTTCTCGGTACTCGCCAAAACAGTAAATAGATTAGTATAGATCGATTAAAATTGAAGGAACTTTGCTCTTTTAAGTGTACCGCAACTGTCGCTTGCATTATGGTATGCTACTATGTGTCAACGGATCAAGCGCGCGGCGGCGAATGCCGAGTCTTGAAGCTGTTATCATTTTATTCAACAATGTACATACTCTAGTGATCCGAATAACTGTACCCGTACGATTGTTAATTTTGGAGAAAAAATCCACCCCCTACGATTCTTATTCAAGCCCCTACGATTATTTAATTTTGATCACCCATACTCCATGAATGATCGCATTATTCGTGGTTTTTAATCAAATGGCATGCATGAAACGGAATACGTTCAAAGAATTCGCGCAACCGTCTGGCATCGCAATATAATCAATGATTTGATCCATGGGAAGTAACTCCATCCTCGCACGTGTCGCTATTTTGCAATTCGTGCGACCCTATTGCAATAGACAGACCCCCCTCTGCGGGTATTGTTTATCGTTCAGTGAGGCGAACAAAGGTGACAACGCGTTATGTCTGTGTTTTTTTTACAATTGACTCGTTATTAACTAAGAAGTTAATCAACGTCTGGGGCTCACGTTTGAAAGTTTCTTTAATTAGAACACAATTGAGTAGTTGGTGGACCGATTTTTCGAGCCTTGTGCTGGAACTGAAAATTCGTATAAAAGTGTTGACGCAGTGTTCTCCGTTCAAATCAATGACATTGAAAAGGTTCTGCAAGAACCAGACGTTGTCCGTGCTGGGTCGAGGAGTGTTTATTATAAGTTTTTGTTTGATAATTAAATCAGTGTTCTTCAATGATCTCCTTTTTCATTGACATTTCCACCCCCTACTATTATTCCGACCCCTACTATTATTAAAATTTGGCAAATTTTCCACCCCCTACTATTATTCCGACCCCTACTATTATTCGGATCACTATCTAGAGTATGTGTCATTGACTCAATGTGTGTTACATTATAACTTCCATCTGAGGATTGCAGCCTTGCAGGTACATACAATTTATTTCAGTTTAAATTGTCATTCACCATATATATCACACAATAACTCAGTGCAAACAGCCACTGCCACGGAAACAAGGGCATACAGATTGATCGTGTGCATTAATATAGGCCTACAACCCATTTCCAACCAACATGATCCATGAACATCCCATTAAACTCTTATTTTCAAGGTGTTAAAGACAACATATAATATAGGCTAAGTACTCACTCACCCATTTAGTATTTATCACCTGTAGGCACGACTAGTTTACAGTCAAATGTGGGCGAAACTCTCGCATTTTCTGTTTCCGTATTAATCTTTGCAATGTAATGACAGTTCACATCTGAACGCAGAAATAGAGAAAATATCGAAAACATTTTTGATACATTGGGCTTCCATAATGTATTAATGGAGGCGTTTACAACAAAGGTCAGGGGTTGTTGATTACAAGCATTACATTTTTGTTTAAAGATCGTGAGTAGAGTTCTCGTTTAGCGATCACAAAACGAGACATGGTCATTTTCAAGATTAACACATTTGCTTTTAAATGCGGAAAAGATTTTTAGCGATCGCGAATGAAATCACTAAATATCCAGGTTTGAACCTCGATGTTTACCAATATATGTGTGACCTACATGTAGATTAATTAGCTGTAATTAAAATCACGAAGAGATAATATTAATAAGCGGTTGATCCGTCGTATACGATGCCCAGCACTACCTCAAAATCACATTACCTAATGTCGAGGGTCCCGTTGGGTGTCAACAAAACAATAGGCAATTAGTATGGAATTGCATAATATCTGAGGAACCTCGATCGAGGTTTTTAAGACAAATCGAGGTTTACCGTTTAGTACAGTCGTTCAGGTAGTAACGGGTCACAGGCAGTAACGGGTCAGTTGCTGTTTATCGTCGTGGCAAAAGTCACAGATGCACTTGATCTCCAAAAATCCTTTTGATTCTTGAGAATGAATATGTGTTGGAGATCATGTGCAATTTGTGGCGAGTTCTGACGGTAATTTCCGATTTAATTCAATTTTTCTGACGGACAGTGGAAACGCATCGGAGGAAAGTAGGTCAACAAAATATGTCAAGTTGCAGATCGGCTGCTGCCAATAAAAAACAGAATAAAGTACACCAAAACTAAGCACTGTAAAATATTAACAAATTATTTATTTTTCAACTCCCAGACCCCAACAAAAGTTAAATTTGTCTTATTGTGTAAACATTTAATTTGTTTGGACCTACTTCCGTTGTCAATAGCGGGTCACATGCTTTTGTTGACAGTCGATCGCACGTGCTATCACGGAATGGATAAAAACATGTCAATTGAATTCTAATGATTAGCATACATCGGAAATAATAAAACATAGTAACATTTCATGCCTTCATTGGCAATTTAAGACATAATATAGGTTGAAATTGTTCTCATAGTTTAATTTTCCAACCAGAATTGAATGAAGAGTGAATGTTTTTTTAGACCAACAGTCAAATATTTTCCAGTGGTCGGTAAAATAATTAGATTGGAATGGCTATCAGTTGGAACATTTCTAACTATACAGGGTGCCAGGTTGAAAAATTCTAGCAGTTGGAATTCTTGAGGGACCTGTTGGGGGGGGGGGGGTATCCAAGCCAAATTATTAACCCACCGCTAGGGGTGTGGGAGGGACAGGGACGTGGACAAAAAAAATAGAAAAATATGCTGCTGTTGGTCTAAAAACAACTTATTCCCCACTATATAATAACTGGTTGGGCATATATACAAATAATTGAGAACAATTTCAACCAATGCGGGTAATTGTGGTGTAATATGCTCTAACTATAAAGTTGTGTTAGACTGGGTCAGGCATGATTTTCTAGCTTGAACATTTTTATCAATGTTGGGGAGGGGAGAGTCACCCCAACACCATACCTGTCACTACGTCCTTGAGGAGGGGTGCAAGGAGGGTGTGATTACCTGGAATCAGGAAGTTGGGTCTCGCCCAAGGGATGACCAGTGCCCATATGAATATGCTAAGGTGCATCGACCAAATGAAGTGCCCAAGCCATATAATCCTCCCCGAGAAAACCACAAAATTAAAAAAATATATAAACACCAAATGATAATTTCGCGTTTTCAATTGTTCCGTTATAAATTGGTCTATCAGTACATTGCATTCTGTGTACAAACGGATAGTGTGCCATGTAACTGCTGTGATAATAACCTGACAGGGAAGAATCCAGCAGGCACTTCATGCAGTGCTACATGTAGCTGGCAGCCAGTGGCAGGTCAATTATATTGGGAGGGGGCTGCACAAATTTAAAATTAACACACAACTGAGGGTGGGTTGGGTGCTTGGTGAAAATGGGTATCATGTCAGTGGCGACACACACCCAACACTCACTGTCGTTCGCGACGTCCTTGCTTGTAACATTTACCTTTGTTTTTCTGGATCGGAGCAAAAGGAAAGTAATTGCAAGTCCCAGTTTTGTCGTTGCTTCTTTCTTGATGTATATGTTGAATACAAATTATGTAATCTAAATTGAATCATGATCCACAAATAAAGCGATAAGTGGACTACATGTAGCTCACAAACCAATGATATTAATTGGATACATGCATATGTCAATCAGATTTGGCACTGGTAAGTGCTGCACATGCATTGCAATGAAATAAGTACACCACATTTGGTATTCATGGTCATATAAACATGTACCGGGTAGGCCAAATGAATATGTTGTCAGTTTTGTGTGTGTGTTTGTGTCATTAATTAATTAATTTAGAAACTACAAAACATATAATTACATGTATGTACTGTCCGAAAATAAATATTGAGCTTTGATAAAATCATTGACAATTAAATGTGAGTAAAAAATGTGAGTTAAAGATATATATGTAATTAAATAAGTTATAGGCAATAACAACAAATTTGCCATTCGAGGTGACTCAAAACAGTACAATCCACAATCGGACCTCCTATTTACCGAGAACAACCGAGAACAACCGAGAACAAGTCCAAAATTAATAAATAAGTCATAATAATGTCCAAGTATAGTGTATATATCACTCTTAAGTAGATATTGTACCATATTTGACCATTTAAATGACATATATGTAGTTATTTTACGTATACCGAGAACTTGAAACGTCGCCGCCATGTTCTCGGCTGGCGGTAACACAAAGGCATGAGTCGTGCCTAAGTGTTAATTAACGGGACCTGGGTCTGTTTGGTGATGAGAATTAATTGAGTTGTGTACACTAATATGTGTTACTGTTAGTTAATCACTGCGATGTGTGAGTGCATAACATTGTAGGTGAGATATATATTAAAGAAATAATTACAACTGATGCAAAAAAACACCTTCTGTAATCTGTCACTTGGAAGAACAAATCCTACTTCTCAAATCAGCAATTGAAACTGGATCTATAATTGGTATCGACGGAACATTTAATCTTGCATCTTGCTATGTAACAACTATTATTTAAAAAAACCCTAATATTACAAGGAAATCAACTTCAGATCCACCAATACTTTTAGGACCTTTATTGTTGCATTGGGATGGTACTTTTTAACCTTACCATCGGTTTTTATCTTATTTATCAAGTAATCAATTAGGTTTTCAATACAAAGACTGGACTTCTGACGACAATTGACAATGGCAGACATACGATGAGACAGAAGCTGACATACTTATGCAAAACAGACGATATTTGACAAATTCATTCATGCCGAGATTACGAACTAAAAATATTTGACGCTCGAAAGCAAAATAAAAACATTCCTAAATTTTGAACTAATAACAATTGTGAATCAATGAATAATATTATAAAATTATCAACCGATTGGAAAATATTAAAACTCCCAGACTTTATGAAATTGTAAATGATCAACTCAGGGATATTAGAAGTGCGCTGCACTCAACTGGTGACTTTCAGTTAGCGGAAAAATTCAAAGTAAGACATCAAATTTGGGTAAACTTGCCACCGGGACGAAGAGATAGACGTCTAAAACAAATTCTACAATTCGTATCAGCTCCTTCGACTGTTTTGCTATCAACAGACGAAAAAAAAGTCCCAAAGGACAATGTCACACACTCCCCTTAGATGGGGTAAATGTGCCGAGTCTCAAATGGTGGAGCTCGAGTGCTGTAATAAGTGAATAGCCCGGATAAAAGCTGATGGAAGTTTAAATTCGTGTCAAACCGAGAAGACACTACAAACCGAGAACAAGCTTAATTATCAAACCGAGAAGACACTACAAACCGAGAAAAAGCTTAATTAATTAAGCCGATACGCTGTGTGTTAAACGAGATCGTCGCTCGGTGGCGCTTACAATTGGTTAACAATATGTCGGTTAAATGCATAAAAGTAAACATTTTAATGAAAATATTGATGTCTACTGTAGATATTTCAAATAAAACACTATATTTAATGTATATAAGGCATTTTAAACCTTGTTCTCGGTAAATAGGGTGACCCTCCACAATGAATTATAACTGATCCACTTGGGATTTGGGATGTCCGCCACCTTCTGTTCAGGTAAATTTCCACTTTTCAGTGTTTTATATCAGTTTGTTGCCTTTACCCCTGTTTATCCCATAGAAAGAATGGAGCTGTCCTATCCTGACTGCCAACCATCCACCCCAACTGCTGCCGCCTCTGCTCTGATTATATACTAGTATATGTTTGTATTATGAACACAAAACATTCAATCACACACTGTAACACTACTACATATGATTTGTGAGTAGTGCTGGGCGGTTTCCCGATTAATCGTCAATACCCGGTTAATATTTCAATATCGTCAGTAATATCGTCTAAACTAAAATAATCGTAATATCGTCGGCAATAGAGGGTGCCAGACCATCATAAGCGTATACAAACAAATAGTTTAACTCAAGCCTAAATCGAGTTATTTAAGTTTTAAATTCCAACTAAATCCCCGTGTCCTGACTGTTTCAATATTCAAAGTAAACAACGTTTAGGACGACTAACGAAATTAGGGGGATATGAAAACCCCGAATACGTCCCCCTTTCGCTCACAATATTACACAAACCCTCCGACTTCCCTGCGTACCTTTTATTACAAGAGAATTCACCAAATGATTGAAGACTGATCGGGTGATAGATCAATATGAATGTCAGTTTTGCCACGCCTCTTCCTTCAGTACAATGATGCACATGCACCGTCAATCAAAATAGTAAATGAGCGAAGATACCGCCCCCTTCTCGTCTAGAATAAACCACTCACGGCGATTGGTTAAAACCAATATTATAGAATTAGGGCTTCAAACCCGCCCAAAATACATGGTGTCCTTGCTTGGCCGAATTCCAAAAGTTATGTACTACGTGTGTGTGTGGACTTCGCTAAAATTTGTCTTGACGGTAAACCATATTCCATTTGTCAAGCGACGCAAGTGTCATCGGGAACAACATATGTATTTGCCTCAACATAGTTGAATATATAGTACCGAGTTAGAAAAGGATACTATATAGTATAGAACACTTTTAGTTTTGGCATAGACTAGATAATGGTTTTATTAATTATCGGTATATACCAGAATTTGTCAAGTCACCGGAAAGAAATTGTCCGAATAGCGGAATTTAACCGGTGAATTTACTTTTCATTCCGAATATCGATCGAGCATGAGGTTGTCACTGGTTGAAAGGTTGTGTATGTTATTATTGACGTCAACTTGTCAAAATTAATGACAATGATGTGATTCTAGCGAACAGTGAGAAACTGTTTAAGTTACTAGTATCTGATGTTTTAAAAAACCGCGATTATATCGTTAACCGCGGTTTTAATTTCCAAAAATCGCGGTTTTTATTTTCGTTAATATCGTCCAGCCCTATTTGTGAGTGAATGCTATTAACTGTACAGAGGGCCATATTATGTTGGGAACAAATGTAATTTGAGTTTGTATCTCCACTATAAAAAAATAATAAAAACATATTTCTCAACTACTAGTACTAATTTTTCTACAAATTAGTTATTGATCGTGATTCTAAAAGCGCTAATTATCGTCATCAAAAACATAGAATTAATTTCCCCGATGATGACGTACACGTGTATCGTCTAGCTGTGCCTTGGTAATTGTTTTGTTTACATTCCGATGATGCTGAAATGGAGTTTAATCAGTTTATAGTAAACAAGTTTGTGTTAGATAAAAAACTTTTAATTGGAATAAATACATCTTGCACATGTTATTTGTGGTTTAATAACACACAAACAGCCATCAATTGTGATACATACAGTTCAAATGAAAGGTGACCCTTTACTGCCTGAATTGACCCCTTATTGCCTGGATTTCGTGCTATCTTTGATCGGTTATTTTAAAAAGAAAGAGCAATATTTGTGAACATCACATAAGATGTATGATAGAGCTAGGATTTATGAACAACATGACATATAAATTTGTATCCATTGTACTTGCATACAGACAGGTGCAGCACAAACATAAAAAGTGACCCTTTACTGCCTGAAATTGCTGAATGACTGTACATCGATTTTGGGTTCTCCCTGACCTGTTCGATACCAGAGACCCATTGCGCCTATGGATTATGACCAGATTTGACCCCTACAATGAAAACTCTACATATACATCATGCAGATGCCGCTGATGTAGCCACTGAAAACGTCGACTCCTCCATAAAATAAGATTTACCACTTGTCCAAATCGGAAAGAAGCCATTGCTCGAAATGACCTTCAACAACCGGAAAGTCTTATACAATATCGCAATATGAAAACGCGGAATGCAATCAACCAGTACTGAAACGAAACGAAACAATCACAGGGCTTCTGAGGTGACACTCCACAGTTTCTGCAGGGATTGCATATTACTGTTTTGTCAAAAGTTTAAGACCGCTACTTCGACCAGCTGCCGAATAAATTTACCCCTACGTGAATTTCTTGTAAAAAAGAGTCACCCATCTATCTATCTATCTATAGACTATAGGTTTCTCCTAACCTTCATCATGTTGAAGTTTTAAAGGAGGCACATGATTGTGTAACTATACAATTTTTTGTACAATATTTTTGGATTTTATTTAAAAACATGATAAAAACTCAGATTCGGTACAGGTTGGTTAAGGGAGTTTGAAGTAGTCGCTATAGAGAACAGATTTGAACTTGTCCAGGTCTGTGAGGGTAGCAATAGCAGGGTCAAGAGAATTCCATGCAAGAATAGTATGAGGGTAGAATGAGGTGCGGATGTATTTGGGTCCAGTGACTCACTGGACCCAAATACATCCGCACCTCATTCTACCCTCATAGTCAGTGACCCATATGGGGCCCCATGTATATATACCATGGGCCAAGGAAAGTTTGGTTATGAATGCTAAATGTTTTCAAGGTGTCCTAAAGTTTTTATAAATATAGCCACAGTGGGCGTGGTTTGATGTGTAGTGGTCAACTTGGGATTGCGGGAAACAGTGGCTGTAAAATTGAGATTGTGTTTTTTCACTTGAAAATTTGTCATCTGCTTTCAAAACTCTTAATATATGGGTGGAAAACGGGCCATTTTGGAGTGATTTTTGCATGAAAAATGCTATTTTTGCTGTGCGGATCAAGGGGCATAACTCTATTTTTCGATACCGACACTAACATTTTTTAAGGACACAGGAAAGTTCACAATGCATGCATTGCAGACATATATAACTTAAAGGTACTCAACCCGTAAAGAGGGTCCCCATCTCAACAGATTCCAACAACAACAATCCGATCAGAGGGTCCTATATTACTATTTCTTTGGCTTTGGGGGTAAAAAATATTTGATTCGAGTCGAGGAACCCATCAAACAAAGCTCAGAGTTATTAGATATTGAGTTTTCAAATTTGTTATGATCTCGAGATGAGTACCAATAACTGCCGTAATCTGCTCTGGATGTGTACTCCAAATCTATTCAAACAGACAAGGATGAATAACTCTAAAATCAAGTGGTAATTTTTACGCAATTTTGACTGAGTTCTGGGCCAGATAGTATTCCCGATAATGAAAAATAATAGATTTCTAAAATCGATTACTAACAAATCTGAGCTTTGATGGGTGACTTCCTCGACTCGAATCAAATATTTTTGACCCCCGAAGCCATTGAAATAGTAATTGAGAGGAGTTTTATCGGATTGAGTACCTTTAATGTGTTTATAACAATAAATGATTGTTCAGGTTGCCACCTGAATTTCACCATGCATGTTTTTCAAGGGATGGGGTAAGAAACCATGGAAAAGGAAAACCACTCATAAATCAATATATCCCAACTGTCTATCCATTATCCTCACTAAAGAATTTAGTGGAAGTTACCTTGCTCATATTCCACTTTCATATCTATATGGAGTCAACATTTGTGTGAAATAGGTAATATATCCAATTATTAATTGCCATTGGGGGGGGGGGGGGGGGGGGCATTAATGTGACAAATTATCTGACACAGCATGAACATGCATCAGTTATGAGCCAGTATGAGCTCCAACCTGAGAAATTGTTTTCTGTGGTCAACAAAAAAATGGTGTGTAATAAATAATGAACAACAAATTTGTGTACATGTGCAGCATAGCCTGAGAGTTTTGTTTGGTGCGCTACTATTTGAACCTTGGGACATGTAGTATGTAGTTCACACTGAACAAAAAACACTTGTGATAATGCTGTATATGTTTGCATTCTTGTGTCTTTCTATATATTTACCTAATGGCACTGCATGATGAATGAAATATACAGTCAGTGCATCGTCTTCATCCTGATCTCATACTAGTGCCCATATGTTCTATTTTATATTTGCAGCTTCGGCATGGCTCCAGTCCGATGACACAATATTTTCCAAACCAAATTGTGTCAAGACGATGTACATCGGTTTCAAAGGTACTTGTGGCACACAGTACAGATGTTGTAGAGTGTGTTATTCGGGACGGGGAACCAAATAAAGATGGTTATGGTTTTTATAACCTCACCTAGATATGGACAGTGGTACACAAGTCAATAAAAAGGCATTGGTGCAGCGGTTAGCTTGTTATTAATATTTGCACCACAATCAGCCACCGTTGCATGATGAGCAGCATGTTTCCCACCTATGCTATAAAAAGAAGTGCAGCAATGTTTGTCCCATGAGCTTGGAGTCGGGGAGAGTAAATGGGAATACAGGACTGCAGGCAGTATGGGGTGTGTCGACATCACAGAGGTTACCCTGACTGCCTCTTGTGAGATGTATGGTGGGTACATTTTTGATGTTGTGTACATAGAATAACAAATTATATGCTCCTTTATAATAGTTATCTATGTTTATATATAGGAACTATTTAGGTAGCACGTAGTATGCTTTTGATCATGAATAGATCAAATAATAAACAACCATATCATTACTGAACCATTTGCATGATATACATGTTGAATAAATAAATAAAACATCCTATGGCTTGATCCTTGTATTCATTCCATATGAATGTTCATTTTGTTGAACTATTGAACCGATTGAGTAAAACGAACCTTCTGCAGTTGCTCTGTTGTATTTCATTTTGGATGTATTGAGATGCCAGTTAGTAGATGGTTTGTGACACCATTTGGATGGATTGGGAACTCAATGGTTGGTTTGTGATACTAGTTTTATGGTTAGGGTCACTCGCTGTTTAGTTTGTGACACCCATTGGATGGTTTGAGACATCAATTGGGTGGTTTTGTACACTTGATGTGGATATGGGACACACGTCTGGTGGAATGAGACACTAATTTGTCGATTGGTTCATTGATTTGGCCGTTGAATGGATTGAGACGACAGTTGGTGGTTTGGGACACTTGTTGTATGACATAGGACTCTCCTCGGCGGTTGTGAGGTATTTGGTGCATATTGGACACTATATTCCTTTCTAACACTCACTGGATGGTGTGGGACACTCATTTGGTGCAATCAATGGATGGGGGGGGGGGGTGCATGTTGACCGACCTGGTTTCCGGACTAAAATTTCAATTTTCATTTCTAGTGCAAATAGAACCCAGCAGGCTCTCGGATTATAAGCGACTCTACTACCATCTCAATCATCGTTTTAATGGTAGGTTATTTGAATATCCATCTACTCATTTCCAACAAATGGGACAAAAGCATCACTATTTAATACTCACCATAACAATTTTCTCTTGACAGGGTAGGTTTGCCATGATCAAAATGGCCCAAAGTAAAAAAAAATCAGAAACGAGTGAGAGCCAAAATTCGTCTAAAAAACATGGCCGTCAGCAGCCATCTTGGATTTTACTCTTTGCATGACTAAATCCTTTGGCGTGGGATACAGGTCATACCTTTGATCTGATCTTTATGAAATTTGTCATGAATGTTGACATTGACATGTAGATGGGAACGAGTCATTTTGGAGTGATCTGGCCAAAAAACATGGCCGCTGGTGGCCATCTTGGATTTCAAAATTCAATCCATTGGCGTGGGCTACAGGTCGTGCTGCTCGTCTGATCATCATGAAATTTGTCATGGATGTTAATATTGACATGTAGCTGGGAACGAGTGATTTTGGGGTCGTTCAGCCAAAAAACATGGCCGCCAGCAGCCATCTTGGATTTTACTCTTTGCATGACTAAATTCTTTGACACGGGCTACAGGTTGTAGCTTTGGTCAGAACTTCATGAAATTTGTCATGGATGTTAACAATGACATGTAGATGGGAAACGAGTCATTTTGGGGTTATTCAGCCGAAAAACATGGCCGCCAGCAGCCATCTTGGATTTTACTCTTTGCATGACTAAATCCATTGGCACAGGCTACAGGTCGTACCTTTGATCAGATCATTATGAGATTTGTAAAGGCTGTAGATGGGAACAGGTCATTTTGGGGTAATTCGGAAAAAAAACATGGCTGCCGGTGGCCATTTTAGAATTTACTCTTTGGATCAGCTGTTTGCATCAATAAATCCTTTGGCACACCATAATCCCTGATCCGATCATTATGAAACCTGTCATGAATGTTGATATTGACATGTACATCTAGTCTTACTTAGACATTTCAATTAGCACCTTTCCTATTCCTCCATTTACTGTCAACCATTAAATTATTCCCCTACCTAAGTTGAGCTACAGTGTCATTGACACTTTCATATTTTTATGGGATTTTGTGCCAGATTTTTTACAATTTAGCCAACACGTCTTGATAAAATTGCAATAAAACAAAGTTTGACAAACTGGGACGCCACAGTGCTATTTTTCCAAGTCAACTAAATCAATGTACTTGGGCAACTGTGCAGTCATTTAATATAGTTTTATTTTACACATATTTTATATACCCGGTGTAACACGTCATCTTCCACCCTGGATATCTCCCCCCATATATGAATAAAAAATCCATTTGATATCATTTGAAATGGCCAGATTTTTTTTTCTCACACTTTTCAGTTTTATCATGAAATGACCAGAATTTTTTTTTTTAAATATATTTTTTCCAAGGGACAAATTTTTTTTATCACACATTTGATTGTTTGGTCCCGAAATGCCCAGAAAAATTACTTTTGAGATTTAAATTTTTTTTTATTTAATTTCATTTTGTTCAAATGTCCAGGTCTGAATATCTGCCCCCAACCCAGCACCTACATGACAAAAAAAATCATCTTATGGTTTTATCGCTTATTTTGCTTTATATAGTCATTAACCCTTTACCCAACAAACCGACCAAAACCGGCCAAATAAAGCTTCAACAGCCTAAAATATCTTCGGTCTGTCTCAATAGAACCATACACATATGGATATCATTGGAATCGGCTCCTTGAGCACATTGTGATAGTTACAGTTATGCCCTGTGCCAATGCATTCTCTTATATATGCGAGTCGACCATAGGTCGCCTCGCATATATAAGAGAATGCATTGGCCTAAAAAAAATCTGTTTTTAACACTTTTTACCATTTTTTCTTACATTCTTTAACAATTTTATAATTTTTAATGTGTTAAGCCAATGCATTCTCTTATATATGCGAGGCGACCTATGGTCGACTCGCATATATAAGAGAATGCATTGGCACAGGGCCCTTCTGTTGGGTAAAGGGTTAAACAAAGTTGTCAAGGCCAGGATATCTTCCCCCACCACCCAGCGCCTACATGACAAAAAATCATGGTTTTATTGCTTATTTTGCTTTATATAGTCATGAAACAGCGAGAAATTAACTTCTTCCGAGAAAAAGTTGTTTGAGTCAGGGTTTGGGGTGGGGGGAGATGTCCAGGTCAGGAAGAAGTTAATTTCTCCCTACGTTTCATGACTACATATATGTATAGCAAAATAAACGATAAAACCATAAGATGATTTATTTGTCATGTAGGTGCTGGGTGGGGTGGGGGAAGATATCCTGACCTGGACATCTTCACCCCACCCCAAACCCTGACTCAAACAACTTTTTCTCGGAAGAAGATAATTTCTCGCCGTTTTATGACTATATAAAGCAAAATAAGCGATAAAACCAAAAGATGATTTTTTTGTCATGTAGGTGCTGGGTGGGGGAGGGAGATATCCTGACCTGGACATCTCCCCCACCCCAAAACCATGACTCAAACAACTTTTACTCAGAAGAAGTTAATTTCTCGCCGTTTCATGACTCTGTAAAGCAAAATAAACGATAAAACAATAAGATGATTTTTTTGTCATGTAGGTGCTGGGTGGGGGAGGGGGGAGATATCCTGACCTGGACATCTCCCACCCAAACCCTGACTCAAACATTTTTCGTCTACATTTAAAGGCACGGGCGGCGTTCATTGCAGAAATATTCATCTTTGTTCAAATCGTCATCAACAGAAGGAATATTAAAATCTATATATTTTAGTTCATATGCCAAACATAATCAGAATGTAAATAGTATATTGTCGTCAAGACGTACGATGGTGTACATAAACAAGAGCCTGCTCGTGTTTCAGAAGTTTTGTTTACATAACACAGCGTAATTCTATTGGTTAATCACACACAAATGATATAAACGCTCTTTATTATTTCCATATCAGGAAAACAGTAATAAATAACGCTCTTTATGTTTACCATATCTGGATCTAACCAAAAGCCAGGTTCTGTAACGTTTTTTGCTTTTGTTTACATAACAAAGGAAAACATTTGACAATAACATACTGTTTATGCCATATTTCTGATTGGTATAAGAACAAGGTTTGTCTATATTTGACTATGATTTCTGTTTATGACGGAGGTGAATATTTTAACAGCATACCCACCGCCAACACGCCCGTATCTTTAATTGGCAAAACAATCGCCTGACAGCAATAATAAAAAGGAAACCTACGGGTTTTGACTGAACACATTATCATTCGTGGGTAGGCCAACAAGCAAATATCAATTTTCCATTCGCAGCAAACCGCTCGTGGAACATCGGTATTTGCTTGTATCCACTCATGATAATTCTGGTTTCCAATCAAAAGCCATAATAGTTAACCTCTTGTATCATCGTTGATTATTTGCCCTGCTATTTGATATACCGTACTGACCTATAGGCCTATAGCTGATGCTCAGCACAATTTCAAAGTAAAATGTGCGTCTTGCGACGGGAAACTGGTAATTAATGTTTTCAATGAAGAATACTGTTTATATCATGAAAATGAAGATATTGATAACATTTGATACACTGGACGTTTCTAGTCGAAATCTAAAGAGCATTGCTCAGGCGACAATTGAACTTACTCGGGCGAGAACAAAACATACAGGGCGGGAATAGGAGCGAAAACGTAAATCACCGATTACAACATTTTGCTGGCTTTGTTTGGCAACAAAATGATCAGAGAATATGTCCCGGTTGAAGCTAGTGATAAATATTAACACAATATGTTATTAAACGTATCTTATAGCTGTCTTTGTAAGTTTTTCGGCCGTTAAATTTTACAATTGCTCGGTCGACAAGCGGAAAAACTCACAACGGAATCGGCATTTGCTCAGGCGGAATGAGATTTCGAGGAGCATATCCTCCACAGTGTATATTAATTTGAAGCAAAGCCCACTAAAAACTGTTTTGTGGCTTTTCTGAGTGACAATTTTGTATGTTGACCGCTTCTAACATCAGTTATTGTTCTTGTGGCTTTTCTTCGAAATATTCTACACATAGCAAAAAAATGACAATCGTTGAATGTTAATCACTGCTGCCTTTTATTTCTTATTTTTTAATCCTGATTTTCTAATCGGAAGCTTTGTGACTATTTCAATTCAAATAATTGAAGATTTGCACCACCCTACTAAAGATGTTGAACCTCATCTAGCAAAAATCATATAACTCAATTTTACAGTGTAAATGACTTTTAATTTATTCAATTTTATTGATAATATTACAGAGGTAATTCTCCTTCAAACAATTTTAACAATTAATATCTTAACGACCAAATTATGATGTGTTACAATAGCAATTGAATATGGATAGAAAAGATGAATGGTGATAATTTGTGATATATACAGTGGCAGTATAAATGGATGAGATGGTATACAGCAAGAATCTCAGTTTCCTTTCTTTTTACGACCTCTTTTCTTTCCTTTTGGTTTCTTTGCAGTTCCCATGCACTTTGGACAGTACCAATGTTCGTTCTCATCTGGTTCTTCAACAATATTGACACATGGCCTGTAACAAGAACAAATATCTTTCATATACATGGTCACCATGAAGATTCATATGAAGTTTGAAAATGTAAAAACCATATGGTTGCAGGGTGTGGCGAAGGATTTAGTCATGCAAAGAGTAAAATCCCAGATGGCTGCCAGGAGTTTTGATAGCTCCCACCTAGAAGTGATCCTAAACATGCCTGTAAATTTTCAAAACATTACTCCAATAAATGTGGGGTGTGACGATGGATTTAAATATGAAATTCAATAAAATTGGAAAAAGAATTTGGTTGCAGGCGGGCCAAAGAAATTAGTCATGCAAAGAGTAAAATCCAAGATGCCTGCCGGCGGCTATGTTTTTGATAGAAAATTGTTCAAATTTGATATCTCCTATCTAGAGACGATCCTAAACTTGCCTGCACATTTTCTTGATAAATGTGGGCTGCAAAGTGTGCCAATGGATACAAATGTGAAATTTAAAATGGCTGCTGGTGGTCATTTTGTTCCAAAAATTGATAACTCCTATCTAGAGGTCACCCAAAGACCCATATCAACATTGGTGATGATTGGATGAGAAATGTGGCCTGTAAGTTGAGCCAAAGGAAATTGTTGACAGATGGACGGATGCCTACCCATGGCAATAGCGTCAAGTTGAGCTAAATATACACTCAAACTAGAGTTGGGCTGTTTCAATGGGACTTAAGGATACCCCCATGGCAGCCAATGGCGGAACTCAAGTTATGCTATGGAAAGGTGTGTCGGAAGCATGCATAACTGCACACAAAAAAGTCAGACAGACCTCATAATCGCAAGTGTACAGGTTCTCATGGTACTAAATATCTGTGTCAAGCTTTTAAAAAAATTATTGAAAAATGTAGGAATACAAGCTTGGAAATTTTTTTTGCATCTTGAGAACATTTACTAAGGCGGATGGACAAGCTGATTCCTATATACCCCCCATAACTCATTGCGGGTGTGGGTGGGGGTATAACAAGACTGTAAAGACTGAGAAGACTGGGACTCTGATGACTACCGGTTCAACAGTCAGTACTTGACAAAATCACTTAAGACAAGTAGTTCTAAACATGGATATAACTAGAGGTTCTCAGATGAGCAGGGCTCTTCACCCTGAACTTTCTAATTGCACACCACTGACAAATCTCCAACCTCTTACCGTTTAAAGAAGACAACCATCCCGGTACCACAGTACTAAGTTCACAAAAATCCTTTTCACACCCCTCTTAGGTTGAATTTTACAACTGGTACCAGTCCTTCAAGCTCTTAAACTTTTGAAAATTACCAAACCTGACACCTCATTAAGTTAAAATCTGTGGCCAATTCTGTCCAACAGTTTAACCTGAAGTAGGAACATATGGACTGTTGATTTAAAAACATACATGTTGGAAAATCAAACCAAACTATGAGAACAATTCTAACCTATTTTGGTGTGAACATCTAATCTACAACTAATGTTGTATCAGGTATAAAATTTTCAACTGGTTAAACTTTGATCAAAGTAAGGGGTCAAAACTCCACCCCCTCTACACTCCCTCCCGATTGCCTCGCCAGGCTGCCTAGAAATCAATATTATTATACCAGTACCAAATAGCATAGAGGAGAGTTATCTCTGTCCCTATTATGAGATCTATGAGATCTATTCATCTAGTAATATCAATATACCCCCCAATATCCAATATACCCCCAATTTTTCTTTGAAAAATCAGGGCATGATTTCACCTCGAAAAGTGGTGGTTAAGAAAATAATATTGGAAAATCTACAACTAATGTTGTATCAGGCATGAAATTTGTTGGTGTGAACATCTAATCTACAACTAATTTTCTATCAGGCATGAACTTTTCAACTGTTTAAATTTTGATTAAAGTAGGGGGTCAAAACTCCATCCCTTTTTTACTCCCTCCCCATTGCCCCAAACATTGCCCCTACCCAGGCTGCCTAGAAATCAATATTATTATACCAGTAACTAACAGCATAGAGGAGAGTTAAATCTTTTATTTCTGCCCCTATTAGAACAAATGTGAATCCCCATCTATGAGATCCATTCATCTAGTAATATCAATATACCCCCAATATTAAATATACACCCCCATTTTTCTTTGAAAAAAATCAGGGAATGATTTCACCTGAATAAGTGGTGGTTAAGAAAATAATATTGGAACAGCCCAGCCTGTATTTAGTGTGTCTGACCTTTGCAGAAAGAGGTCCCCAAAAGGTGAATTTAATGACACTATTCCGCAAGGTGGGCTATCTTTTCCTAAAAATGACCCCATTTGAACAAATCTGAACCCCGATCACCCAAGGTCCCTCCACACCAAATATAAAAGGTCGGCCGACCACAGTGTCTCCCGACAACATGGCAAGTCGATGCCACTTTGTTAAAGAAATTAAAAAAAATGTTGAAATGTTCTAAGTCGA
Organism: Siphonodentalium dalli; assembly: GCA_032622095.1. Classification (NCBI taxonomy): domain Eukaryota; kingdom Metazoa; phylum Mollusca; class Scaphopoda; order Gadilida; family Siphonodentaliidae; genus Siphonodentalium; species Siphonodentalium dalli. Next base: position 157,494,055 of record CP136061.1, on the reverse strand, counting down.
AAGGGTTAATAATTCCGTAAAAAATAATTTTCCCGTCATCTATATAAATGTTGCACATCTCCAATATGTGGGTAACAATACTCTGAAGTTTCAAATATCTACGACCAAAACTGTAGGAGCAGTCGATTACACCATGAAGGTAAACTCATACAGAAAATTATTTTTTTTTAAATTCAAAGTAAAAAGGCCCATAACTCTGGGGAAAATCATTGGATCAAACTCAAAATTCTAACTTGACCTGTATTTTGATATGAACGACCCACAAAAAAACCGGAATTTTCAATTGAACAGTCCAAACTTGAGTTATCATCCGGAAACCAAAGAAAAAAGAAGTAAAATTGAATTTTCTAAGTCGAAAAAAGTCCATAACTCTAGGAAAAATCATCGGATCAAACTCAAATTCGAACTCAACCTGTATCTTGATATGACTGATCCAAAACGGTATTTGCAATTAAAGGATCCAAACTTGAGATATCATCCGGAAACCGAAAAAGTGAGAAATTTTCTAAGTAAAAAAAAAGTTGAGAAAAGGGAAATAACTCCATAAAAGAACATTGGATCAAACTCAGAATTGCAGAGCACCTGTGTTCTTGGTTGAGACACCTACATACCAAGTTTCAATCAAATCGGATGATCATTACTGGAGTTATAACTCCGGACGGACGGTACGACACACGGACGGACGGAGCTGATTACAATAGTCCCCCGAAAATAAATTTTTCGGGGGACAATAAGCTATATAGGGCTATAGGCCCAATGGTTCTTGAGAAGAATGTTTTTTTAAGAATTACTATGGAGAGAAAGAGTTATGTATCTATTTGATCTGATGAACTTATTTGTAAAAATCTGATTGTGAGTCACCTAGGGAACATGCACACCAAAATATATAAACACATTCGGTCATTAATATGGAGAAGAAAACAATTGTTGATAGACGCATGGATAGACATCCCAACAGACAAGGATAGAAGGACCGCCTGACAGACAGAAGACAAATTCAATCCAATATACCCCCCAATTATTCTTCACCTGGATAAGTGGTGGTTAAGAAAATAATATGAAACAGCCAAGTCTGAATTTAGTTTGACTGACATTTGCAGAATGAGGTCGCCAAAAGGTGAATTTAAAGACACTATTCCGCAATGCAGGCTAGCATCACCAAATTCACCCTTAGTCTGATTAGGCCTCAACTGCCATGGGAAACCTAGAAACAGATTGAAGTTCTACAGTTGAAGTTGCTGATGCACACCCATTGAGCACCTCAATTCTGCATTTTATCTTCTGCAAATCAGGGGACATAGAACCAAAACAGAAGGTCAAAAAGTAACTAAAACAAAATATCAATTTGATACTCAAGATACTTCCCAGAAGATGAGGCCTAAGCAGAATGAGATCCCTGGATGGTGTATTTGGTGATGCTAGCCTTCTGTGCAGGGTAGCAACACTAAATTCACCCTCTGGGGATCTCATTCTGCAAATGTCAGACACCCTAATTTTTAATTTGATTATAACAAGCACCAGTGCTAGTGTTGTTTACACAAACCTGTCCAACAACATTCTAATCTCTAATTTGTCATTCTGATCTCAATTAATGACCTGACTTTGTCTCTCTGAAGCTACCAGAATGAGTCTTCTGGCAGTTATAATACTGGCAAGTATACTAGTAATAACTGCTTCCGTTGAGAGGTAAGTTGTGATATGATATGGGGTTAAGGGGCTTTGGTTGTGGGCAGGGTGGGGGCATGGGTCATGTGTGTGTGGGAGGGGGGGGGGGGGGGGGGGGGGGGGTGATGGAAAGTTTCTGTGATTTCATTAAAGATTAAAGTTTCATAACTCTGAGTATGTTAAAATGGTGTTAGTTTTTCAAATTTAATAACATGTTTTTAATATTAAAAAAATTTGTGTGTTAAATTAATTGAGCAAGGAGTTAAATCTAATTTTGTTTGTTTTGTTTTTGAGTTATGTCACTGGCTCTGCCCATATTCGACACAGTTACCTCATTTGAACAAATCTGAACCACAGTCGCCCAAGAACCCTTTGTACCAAATATGATCCCATTCGGCCCAATGAAAGTTGAGAAGAAGTCGTTGTAAGAATTACTATGGGGGGAAAGAGTTATGGTCCTAGCTTCGCAACTATTTGACCGGGTGACAACATTTGAACAAATCTGAATGTGATTCGCCTAGGGAACATCCATACCAAATATGAACCCATACGGTCTTACGGTTCTGGAGGAGAAGAAGGTTCTTGACAGACGGATGGATGGATGGACGCCGGACGAGGATTGATGACTATAGCTCCACTGGAGACTTCGTCTCAGGTGAGCTAAAAAGCTTGAACCCTCGATGGCCGCCTAATGAATGCATGATTTGCCCATCGAATCCTCAGATCAATTACGCCGTGTACTCGCATCCATTTCCTGGGAATGATTGTACTACATACTATATATGAGTCCATACCAGATATCAAGAAATTTCTCAAGTTATCATCTGGACAACCCAAAAATTGTGATCCAAGTCGAAATAGGGGCATAACACCAGTGATAACAACATAAAAAATCAGCCGACCGTACCCATCTTCAAACTTGACCTGTGCCTTCTCAAATGTGAACCAAATATAACAATTTTGTTAAATATTTCTCAACTTATCATCCGGACAACTAAAATTTAGGATTTCTAAGTCAAATAAAATGTCATAGACCCCACGTCTATGTGGCTTTTTGGAAAGTTGACCTTTTTTAGAACAAAGAAGTCAAATATTCTGGTAAAGTTTGACTCCAACTAGATGATGTCTTCTGTGTCCTCAACAAGTATCAAGCGATTCTTTTGAAGATAGCTCAATTTATTATTAAGACAACACAAAAATTATTATTTCTAAGTTGAATAAAAGTGAAAACAGCGATTTCTCAGTTGATAAAGGGGCATAACTCCATTAAAATGAACTTCATCCAACTGTGACCAAATTTGAACTTGGCCTGTGTCTTCTCAAATGTGAACCACGTACCAAATATAAAGAAATTCTGTTGAATATTGCTTGTTACCATCCGAACAACCTGATACAAAGCAATTTCTATGTTGAAAAAGGGGCATAACTTTGGCAAAAAATAATCGGACCATGACCAAATTTGAACTTAGCCTGCGTCTTATCATAAAGTGAACCACGAACCAAATAACAAGAAATGCTGTTGAATAGTACTCCAGGGTTCATACAGGATTTGATTCAAGGACTATTCAAGGACTATATCGGTCAAATTCAAGGACTTGTCCCCTATAATAGATGAAAATTCCAACATGTGATAACATTCGCCGTATTGCATGCCTTTCATTACAAATGTTAATATGTAACAAGATTCAGGCTTATAAGCTTTATTGTAACCTAGTGTTCTCATCCATGTTGTTTTATTAAAGATAAAGTTTGAAATTATATCCACTAAATTAAGTTCTAACAATGTCAAGACTGCATATGCGAGTCAACTGAAGTGAACGGACCAAAAATTAAACAGATCCAGAGCATTGTGGAAAAGCCTCCCTGAAGATTGCAGACATATTTTAAACGTAATCAAATGAGGTCCACTGATTGTACAGTCACATCCTTACACATTCACTTAACCTATATTAAATTGTTCTTGGTTTTAAATTAATTGCTTTTTATCAGCATATCCCCGAAATGTTATGTACACCATGTAACCCCCCCCCCTTTTATTTTTGTCCCTACCCATTCCCCCAAACCTACAACCATGAGTTTAGTGTGACAATTGTCTGCCTATTTTCCTTTTTCTCTTGCACCTGTATTCAGTAATATGTTGATTATTATATTGATTATGTTATTATAGGGCTCTGACCTATAAGCTATATATTCCTTAGATCCCCGTTGTCATTATATAATATACTAGCCGATGAGCCCGACGTTGTCCGGGCTATTCAAAAACCAAATTTCAAGTCGATAGCTCCACCCGTTTCCGAGATCTGGTCTGCGCATGCGCGAAGCTGGCGTCGCATGGGCTCGGCGACCCGATAAAATTCGTATCCGGGGCAAGATACATTCACATACCAAATTTCAAGTCGATAGCTCCACCCGTTTCCGAGATCTCGTCTGCGCATGCGCGAAGCTGGCGTCGCACGGGCTCGGCGACCCGATAAAATTCATATCCGGGGCAAGATACATTCACATACCAAATTTCAAGTCGATAGCTCCACCCATTTCCGAGATATCATCTGCGCATGCGCGAAGCTGGCGTCGCACGGGCTCGGCGACCCGATAAAATTCGTATCCGGGGCAAGATACATTCACATAGCAAATTTCAAGTCGATAGCTCCACCCGTTTCCGAGATCTGGTCTGCGCATGCGCGAAGCGGGCGCCGCACGGGCTCGCCAATACGACAACGTTCACCGCCTGGTAAAACTACTCACACGTACCAAGTTTCGTCCCGATCGGTCGAGAATCGTAGATTTGTATAAATGACAGACAGACAGACAAACAAACAAACAAACAGAGGTCTTCAAAATATATATGAGATAACTTGGATTATCAAATAAAATCACTTGAGTTCGTGTTTGAAAGAACCTTACTATCACGAAACCATGTGGGTTCTGCATTCTTACAACAGTCATCATTGTATTTATACGTTGCACAGTTATGCCATAGATGTTGGACAATGGTGGGCTATTTGTGTCTATAGTCATTGTCAACATAGCTATATATTTCTAAATTACCGCTTGACAATTTAGATATGTTTATTGGCGTAATAAAAAATATACAAGCGGAACTATCTTGTTATGGAACATACAGTCAAAGGTCGGAATGTTGATGAACGAAGCACAACTGTTAGCTGCTTTACATACCTGTACCGATCGGATAGTTAGTGATATGTACAAAGCTTTTACAAGCCTTGGGGGAGGAAACACGGGCACGGTTCTGTACATTCTCAAAATTCAAGGACTATTCAAGGAATACTAGTTGAATTCAAGTACTATTCAAGGTTTAAATTGGATTCAAGGACTATTCATTCCAATGTCTAAAATTCAAGGACTGTTCATTTCTGTGCGAACCCTGTACTTAAGTTATCATCCGGACAACGCAGACGGATGCCCCCACACATGGACAGACATGCTGATTAGGGCATAACTCCATCAATGAAAGCGACACTCAACTTGGAGAGGTGATCATTTCATGTGTTATATCAATGGAGTGATTAGGAATGCGGAAAGTTGAAATGTCTAAGTAATACTAGATATTAAGTTGTCAAGTTGAGCTAAAAATGGCTGAGAAAAAAACTGCATATGCCAGAACCAAGATTAGTGCAAAATCAGTACTTGGTGCACTAATTCATATATCATAATTTTTTTATAGGTGATAGGGTCTAATTAAAAGGAGCACTTACCAGTGATACCACTCATCACAGATGTCACAGCCGATCATTGCACTCCCATCATCAGGAAGCTTACATGAAGGACATATCCAAATTTTTTGTCCAGATTCATCCTATAATGAAATGAAAGCGTCAACGACACTGTTGCTCAACTTTGAGAGGGGATAATTCATACATTACATTCAATGGAGCGATAAGGAATGCAGAAAGTTTAAATGTTTAACCCTTCCAAGACTGGAGCTTCCTGAAATTTTGTGAAAACCCTGTGCCAATGCATTCTCTTGTATATGCGAGTCTCCCATAGGTAGTCTCACATATATAAGAGAATAGATTGGCCTAACAATATATACCTTGACCTTTTAAGCCAGTGCATTCTCTTGTGTATGGGAGCCTCACATAGGGAGCCTCTCATATGTAAAAGAATGCACTGGCACTGAATCTTTAATACTGCATCATCATGAAATGGTTAAGTAATACCAGAGATCAACCCAATGATGGCAGCCATGTTTGTTCTCGAATATCATTCAAATTCGACAGCTCCCATCTAGAAGCGATCCTGAACATGCCTGTAAAAACATTTCTCTAATAAATGTCCATTGTTGGGTGTGCCGATGGATAACAATGTGAAATCCAAGACAATCCTTATGAAGGTTAGTTACGATGAGATGAGGGATGTGTCCTGTAGGGTCAGCCGAGGGATTTAGTTATGCAAAGAGTAAAATCCAAGATGGCTCCCATCTACATGTCACCCCGAAGATTCATATGAAGTTTTGTGATGATCGGATGAGGGACAATTGCATTTTGTTTGGTTTTGTTTTCCCTTGGTGAATGAAATTATAGGTTGGGAGTAGAGACTGTGCGATAACTGTTGTGATCATCATCTTATCGAGTAACTGAGTTTCTCATCTCCGCTCAATAGCTGGTTCGAGATTATATGAAAAGAGACACTGATCGTATTTGTTGGCGCGAAACGAGCTTGATTGTGTCTGATCTGAAATGAGAATTTGACCGACAGTCGCTGCTTACCCGTGGATGTGATAGATTTATAGGTGCGAGACTGATAAGATGATTCGAAGACAATGTTGCTGCATGTCCATCGATGCGCTCAATGTGTACGTATGTTCGTCTATTGCTGATGTTCAGTGGAGCCTACATTCTATACTACATGGGTGTTGGGTTTCAGAGATTGAGTGTGTTCTAATTCTTTCCACTATCTGGAGCTCGTTCATGGGTCGATACATACATGTAGAATAGTGCATTGCCATCAGGACTTACATGTACATTCAGATATCTGACATTGTAGTCTGATTGCACTTTACATTCTGACACTCATTTTATCTTGCTATATTATGTTTCCCTACTTAGTATCTTGATCTGCTTAAACAGCCGGATGAAGGCTTAATTTGTTGTGATAATATTGTGTTGTGCTATACTTTGAACTTTGAGACATTAATTGATTAGGCATAATTTGAATGTATATTTGGCTTATGTCTCATGTGTATGGGCAGGCCGTTTATGTATGATATATGTGTTTATATTGTTCCAACCCATTGTTTTGTTTGTATGTTTCATCTGTGTGGTTTTTACGTTTGAATGTGATATAATATAGTTCTCATTTTGTTGTAGGTATAAGGTGTATGTGGATTCGGTACATTTATTTAATGCTTGCTACTAGTCTCACGCATAAGATATTGTTTTGGCATACTGGTATTAACATGATTAGGATTTAATGTATGCGTGTATATCTCATTCCATTGTTATTTTTATTGAAGCAATTCAATAAGCATAGCGGCTGATTGATCCCTCGCGAACAGAGACTCCTCCCAGTTTATCAGAAAACCCAGGCATAACAGAAGTTTGGGGAATCAGTCCCTGTCATTGAGTTAAGAGCAGTGGGTCTTGGTGAGTCAAAAATACGTCATCGAGATACCCGATCGAGGTCACTTGGGAGAATGTTCTGAAATGGGCCATAAGTGAGTCCATAACCTGAACAAAAGCCCATGGACTAAGGTTTAAACGGGAAAATTCTGTCGTCACTACACTGGTGATTAGCAGCTGTGATTTATGTTGTCACTACTCTGGTGACTAGCAGATGTGATTTATGTCATCACTACACTGGTGATTAGCAGCTGTGGTTACTTTTGTCACTACACTGGTGACTGGCAGCTGTGGTTTCTGTAGAGCATTGGATTGCAGTTGATGGGAGATGAGAATGAGAAATCCTGGTTGGAGTCTGCATGCAGACCTTTGCTCAGTTGAGGCAGCCCTCGTCTTAGACTGGTAGTCCATGATTTCTAATGCTGGGACTGATTCAAGGCAACAACGTGAGCTCTCATGTCATGAGCATCAGCAATCTTGTTGTTTAATAAAGAGGTGCCACTCAGTGGTTGACCCACAAGATAATCCTGATGGTAAGACAGACAAGACAGGGGAGGCCTGCCTGAGGAGTAGATCGAAATTGGCTGAGACAACTGTAATGGTGGACATAGGTAGCATGTCCCAAGCTTCGAGAAATGATTTTTATCAAATCTGACACATCTGTGTAACTTGAGTGGCTCTCATGATCTGCCATGTAAAGATCAGAGGTTGTTGGGATCCGCGAACGAGAGGACCTTTATAGCCTGGTATTGCAGCTTCTGAATGTAACAGCTTATAAATGAGAACTGTAGAATCCTGAAAGACTCAGACCAGAGGACCCATCCGAAACTGACACCACATTGGAGACACCCTCGGATGGGGAGGGCGAACTCGGACCAGCATCAAATACTTCCGAGTCCAGAGGATGCAGTGACAGCACGTCCTCGTCTCCTGGACCTTTGGATGCAGTCCATCAAGCAGATGGAGGAGGTCAAGCATTCCATGCTCGGTCGCCTGCTTCTATGAGGAACAGATTCTGATGCCTCGGGATTTTAGTTAGAAGCCTGTTAAAGTTCTGCCCAAGAAGGCCAGGAACTGTAAGGCCAAGGCCACACTGGAGGTGGAGGGAAGAAAACAGGTGGATATCCAGGATACTGGCTCGCCCCAAAACCTGGATGGACACATGCCAGAAATGACCCAAATGGAGGACACGTCAAAGCCTGTGTGGTATACTCCCCTGGAAAAGAGGCGGTGGCAAGTGACACATGGATCTAGGATGGCAAATGTGTCGATGGGAGTACCGGGTTTGCCAGCTACAAGTGAAGATGGGGTATCTATGGCAAGAGACCGGTGTGTGCAGCGACAGAACGGCCCTGGACAGACCCCAGAGGCAGTTCATGAATGGAAGACAGGCCACAGAACTTCCACTGCTGCCCTTCTCTGTGGATGATGTGGATGCAGTGACTATAAAAGAAGTGACATGCCCACTCCCTAGCTTGGGGTCAGCTGGCCGTACAGAGGTGACAGAAGAAGGATCATGAATTCAATGTTTCATGACACGCTATCAAATGACACGTGCCGGAAATCATGTAATCCCTGAAGATGGGCATGTGTAAAACAGCAAAACCTGCAATTTTCTCTCAAGTTTATCAAACAATTAAACTGCTTTTTAACTAAATATTAACTCGATCTCAAGTTATAAATGTGTTGATAACGACATCTCAGGCAGCAAACCAGTTCAGCACTCTAATATAGCATCGTGATTAAAATCTGAATTGCACTCAGTGTAAATCAAGCACAGTGCATGTTCATCGAAGCTAGGTTTCTCAAAACTACAAAGCAAACAATGTTCAGAAATTTTTGTTGATATAAATTTGTATGAAAATTTAATACTATAACAACGTATCTTTGCATAAGCGTAGAAGAAATATAGGGTGAACTCACCTCTACTCGGGATTTTGAAGAAATGACTGACACGTGGTTATTGATAGCCACTTCTGTTTGACAAGTGAGCGAAACGTACCATAGGTATTTTGTACCATTTCATTACCTATGGATATGTAACGGGTTTAGCGAAAATATCGCGACCCCTTTTTTGTCTTAAACTCATCTACGATGTGCGAAACATGAAGTATAGCCAATAGTTCAGTGTCCAAGATGACAGAGAAACTGAGAAAGCTATTGATAACTTTGTAATTTGAAAGCTGTAATTTTGACTGTGTAATCATATCAGAAAAATATTTAATTACATTTCACCGAAAAAAATAACCTAAAAATTCCATTTGTAGTTTTAACCATTTCTATACTAAATACTCATTGACGAGTAGTTAACCAGGGTTTCCGTCGGGGGAAAATAAATGAATCCATATTCAGCTGTATTGGGGAAACAAATAACGCGACCATGGTTCATTCTGTTGGGAGAAAATTTTGGTATATGTCACTGAAAAGTAGTCATTTCCTTGCACCTGAGATACTCACAAAGCAATCGATAGCTACGAATATTACGCAAGTTGATCATTTCTGTGGGTGAATTAATTCTGTTGATGATACCCAGAGCATTAATCATGTAATTACACCAGTGAGACTGCCATCTGATTGAAGACTAAATAAATGAACAAGCTACGCGTTACAGTGTGTACAAATTTATAAGATTCCGGCAGGTATAGTTAAACACTAAAAAGCATCTGTGCATTGACCAATAATACCTAGCAAGTATTTCCAAGAATTTCAACAGGTAGCTTCCGTGAAAATGAAATCTAAATGGTATATTCTGTCAATCGTAAAACTATTTGTAACCTGTGACGTCATACTGCAGAAGATATTTATAGCGACATAATATGAATGGTAAATCGTTCAAACTCGGAACAGTAGCTTGTTCAATAGTCTGCATTAGTCCAACAACTATAGTTAAGACCACTGCTATGAACAGAGTTTTAGCCCGCGTGTTATGAAATATAATTGAGTTTTGGTGGGAAATGTGAATACGTGCGTCGTTGTTTATGCATTAGTCCTTGGGGTCCCAGGCGGGATAACAAAACTATTATTGACCGTACTTTGATTTCCGAGTGTGAGTAGTTTCATCCATGGTAATCCTGTGCACAAAATATCCATACTCAGCAGTCCGGCATTCTTTGATGTTACTGCAACATTTTCATATGTGTATTACGCTGTATACAAGGTCGCTATATGACTGCACAGTGTACACCAAACATTGGGTTGTAGAAGCAAATTTAAATTTTGAGACAGTGCAATTTTTTTTTTATTGGTGGGATTCGAACCCCAGCGACTCAAAGTCCGATGTCAATGCCACACAGCCAATGAAAAAAAAAATATTTGCACTATCTCAAAAATTAAATTTGCTTCTAAAAATAGGCGCCTGGTGTGTTGTATAGTCCCAAGTATGTTCAAAGAGCAATGCTCAGCATGTTTCGGAGGCATAAAATATAACATGCTACTGTGCTATATCTCCTATATATATACATTGGGTTGCAGTTTTGGCGTTTTTATGTTAAAGGGTTACCTTGCACTGGTAACATACTGTGCTCAATTGACCCGTTTTTTCACCAGTATTCTGTTTAACCCTCGAACTCCAGCTGCAGTCGGATTTTTTTTTACGATAGATTGCTATTGACTTTAGGTACATGTATGTCTCAAACAGATCATCAGCGAGGGGAATGAGGCTGTTCCACGGATGCTGAGCCGTATTAACGGAAACCCTGAGTTAACCCTCAGGAAATGTTCAGATAATAAGATCAACAACTTATTGACTGAACATTTCCAATCAATGAATAGGATTCCCTCTGCTAATTATTATTTGTCGTCTGCTTATACATCCCCCTAAATGAATAATACCCTTCCAATGCATACTTTTGTAACTGAATGGGAGAATCCATTTAGTAAAGAAAGGGTTGTCTGAAACTTTTTGTTGACATTAGTACCTAAATTCCTATGCTGAATGTTCACAGAACAAGAAAGATAATACTAACCACAATGGTTCCAACTGTTTCGGCTATGACCGTTCGTTGAACAGATTTAGTCTTTGATGATGGTGGCATCGGTGGTGGTATGGAACTGTCTGTTGACTGTGGGGCATCAGCCTCATTATGTACCTCTGGTGATGACAGTGGAGATGCAACACTACTTTTAGCAGGTGATTTTGGAGGCCTTCCTCTCCTGGGTGAGGTTGTTGTTGGTGTAGCTTCTTTCTTGACTGATGGTTTTTGTTTAGGGGTTGAAGGTTGTGGTGACTTTGGGGTGGATGACCTTGTAACGCCAGCAGCCCGAGGAGATGTTGGAGCTGTAGTCTTAGGTGAAGGTGGTTTAGATCCCTTTGTAGGTGAGGACTTTCGTCGAGTATTGACTTGAGCCAGCATGACTAGTGGAGGTGGCAAACTAGTGGGTGCAGCCTGAGCCTTACTTTGTGTAGTACGACCCACTTTACTTGAAGGCGGGGGTAGTGGAGGTATAGAAGAGACTTTCTGTGGGGACGACTGTTTTGCTTTCTCTGGCATCTCACCTTTGCCTTTTTTCTTCTGACCAGCCTCTTTCTTTGGAATGAATTCCTTGGTGAGAACCGGCATTTCAGCATACTCATCCTCACTTTCATCCGTGAACACAATTGTCTCACTTTCCGTTTTCGACTTCAATGATTTCACCCGTTTATTCTGCACCGAGTTTTCCGCCTTAGGAGACGAGATTCCTGTCAAGTTCTTTGGCTGTACAATGTTACCTTTATCCGGCGACATCTGAGATGGCTTGTTCTCAGATGACTTGTTCTCAGATGGCTTTATATCAGTTACACAGGAAGGCTGATCTTTTGATTTCAGAGGATCTTTTCTTATAACGTCTTCAACAAGCTGGTGTGCATAGTCATCATTATCATCATTATCATCATCATCATCATCAAATAACTCAAATTTAACTGAATCAACGATAGAAGATTTGATGTCTTTATCTTTCACTGTATCCTTAGATTTACCGATATGTACTGATTTTGTAGTGTTAACTAGTGTATCAGAATGTGGCACAGGGTCTTGAGAGTCAGGTTTCTGTTGGCTAATTGAGCTTGACAAGCTGATTACATGGTGCTCTTTTTCTTTGGAAACACTTGGAATCTCCAACACTTGACTTGTAGTTTCTGATTTCCCTCCATTGGGTGAGCTCATGGTCTTGATGACACTACAATAACGGAACACATAGCGATTAACATTCTGGTTAGTAAAATGATTAATTAATTGCATAGCAAGTCAATAGTTGTCACCATCAAAGTTACAGGTGAAAATTGCTTTTGTGACATATAATCAAACCAAGAGGGTGGAAAAACTCAGCTGTTGAAAACCAATTAAGTTATTGAAAGTGGGAAATCCATTGCCAGAAACTTAATTGTTTTCAAAAAAGTTTTGAACTAATTAAAGAACAGGTACTAAAGTTATCCAGAAATGTTTTCAGATTTTATGGCACAAAAAAAGTATACCTAAGGCCAAACAAAAAAAGTTTTTTGATTCTCGGGCACAGCCGCGTCTGGAAAAAAGGCCCGCGTTGAACCATTTTATTACGATTTTCAATTAGTTATGTTTCAAACATCGAATATGATAGACATACAATGGTGTATGTGTTGGTATTCAAAAACAGACACTAGGCAACGATAACTACCAGGTATATTGTCACAAGCTGCCCAAACCCCAAGTTTATTAAGTCAAATGTGTTCAAATTTTCGGCATTTTATCAATTCGAAAAGGTAGATAACCCACTTTTCGTGCGGTAAACAATTCTGAGATTTCCAATTTCGGGAATGCAAACCGGAAAGAAATATGGTGCGTATTGCTGATGTGCATGCTGGTTTAATATAATAGTATTTGAAGTTTTTATGGCTAGCATGTATAGTTACTATAGTATAGATGGATAAATATTAAAGTATATAGATAGATATAAATAGATATATACTATATAAGGTACATACATATATCAAATATATCAACAACTGTAAATTGAAATATACATTGTATATATATATATATATCATTCTGGTAAATCCCTATATGATGTACGGATAGTACAATGTCATATATTTATGTCATTCTTTATTTCAGATTTGATGTACGGGTAGTACAATGTGATAATTGGTCATTCTTCATAGTGGAATACATTAGTTTATATCAAAACAATGTTCTCCTTACATTTTCTTAACCTGGGAAGGTATAATAACCCATGCAAGCTATGGGCATTATCCCCATAACAAAAATAAAAAAAACCCTCGCTCCCTCATCGATTCTCAAAAAAAATTGCCTGAGAATCAAAACACTTTTTTTGTTTGGCCTAATGCAAAATTTTATCTCAATTAAACTGGAAGCCAAATTTGGTGTCAATTGAAGAGCAGCGACTACGCTTATTATAAGGAAACCAAACTAGAGGTGTGACTGTCCCAATGGGACTACGGATACCCTCCTTTTTTAAAAATACTAAGATGTTTGACATGTCAGTAAACATTTAGTTAAAATAATAAAATAACTGTTCCCATTGCAGGTGTACAACCATAACCCTAATCTTAAACCTATTGACCGAAAATTGTAGGAATAAAAGCTTGGACAAAATTATGTATGTTGCGAAAAAAATTCTAAGTCGAAAATGGGGAATAACTCCACACAAAAAATGTCGGACAGACGTCATAATTGCAGGTGCACAGGTTCCCATGGTACTAAATATCAGTGCCAAGATTAAAAAACATTGACTGAAAAATGTAGGAATAAAAGCTCGGACAAAATTATGCATGTTGCAAAAAAAGTTTCTAAGTTGAAAAAGGGGGATAACTCCACCAAAAAATGTCGGACAGATGTCATAATCGCAGATGCACAAGTTCCAATGGTACTAAATATATGTGCCACGTTTTAAAAAAATTGACCAAAAAATGTAGGAATAAAAGCTCGGACAAAAGTATACATGCTGCGAAAATTTTCTAAGTTGAAAAAGGGGGGATAACTCCAAAAATAAAAGTCTGACAGACGTCATAATCGCAGGTGCACAGGTTCCCATGGTGGTTGATGTCTGTGCCAAGTTTCACGGAAATTGATCAAAAAACGACTGAGAAAAACTCCGGACAAATTTGTGTCCACGGACGGACGGACGGACGACGGACGGACGACGGACGGACGGACAAGCTGACTCCAGTATACCCCCCCTAACTTCGTTGCGGGGGGGTATAATAATGTAATACAAGCCGACACAAAAATGGTCCATAATTTGAAAAAGATAGTTACTTTTTATGTTATTAAACCACACACCTATTTGAAGCAAATCAATCAAAGGTGCTTTTTGGATAATTCATAAGTATTTAAGTTGGCATTGTGTCAGGACTGGCTACTACATTAGTTATATGAATGATATTTATCACTTAATAAAGCTGAAAGATCATCAAATTTTCTTCAAAGAATGTGGTATTGTTAACTTCAAAATATGAAAGTTTTCGCTAAAGCAGGGTTTCCGTTAGTATGGCTCAGCATCTGCAGGACAGCCTCATTCCCTTCACAGATGATCTGTTTAATTCATACATGTACCAAAAGTCAATAGCAATATGCCGTAAAAAATCCGGCTGCAACGGGAGTTTGGGGGTTAAACAGAATACTGGTGAAAGAGTGGGTTAATTGCACACAGTGTGTTACCGGTACAGGTATAACCCTTTGAAATAAAAGCGCCAAAACTACAACATAATGGTTGGTGTGTATTGAATAGCAACGCTATACACAGTGTAATACATGTCGCAGTGATATCAAAGAATGTCGGAGTGCTGAGTACGGATATTTTTGTGTATGGGATTTCCGTGGACGAAACTACTCAGCTCGGAGATCCCTTGCTATGGTACGATTACATAATTTGATCAAAGAATGTCAAACTGCTGAGTCGGGAGATTTTTGTGACCGGGATTTCCATGGATGAAACTACAGATGCTCCGAGATCCCGTGCTATGGTACTATATAATTAATGGGTCCCTCTGCGGAGTTCATATTCTGCAATTCTTTTTGATTTTACGATTTTACAACGAAGCACGTGTCCACATTTCCCACCAAAACTCAATTATATTTTATAACGCGTTGGCTAAAACTATGTTCTATAGCAGCGGTCGTCACTATAGTTGTTGGACTAATGCAGACTATTGAACAAGCTACGCGTTCCAATTCCATTTGAAAGATTTCGCTACCATTCACATTACGCCGCTATAAATATCCCCTGTAGATAAACCCTGCAGTATGATGTCACAGCGCATAAATAATTTTATGATTGACAGAATATATCCTTTCAGTTTCATTTTCACAGAAGCTACTTGAAATTCTAGGAAATACTTAATTCAATTCTCCTTGCTAGGTATTATTGGTCAATGCATAGACAATGTTTAGTACACTTATCTTATGTAAGTTATAAATTTGTAAACACTGTAACTCGTAGCTTGTTAATTTATTTAGTCTTCACTCAGATGCCAGTCTTAAGTGCGTAAACAATTTTACATGATTAATGATCTGGATACCATCAACACAATTAATGCACCCACGGAAATGATCGACTTGCGTAACGTACTTAGATTTGGATTGCTTTGTGATTATCTCAGGTGCAAGGAAATGGCTACTTTTCAGTGGCAAATAACAAAATTTTTGCCCGATGGAACAAACCATGGTCTTCCCGTCGAGTTATATGATTCCCCAATACGGACTCATTAAAATCACCCTGGCGGAAACCCTGGCTAAAGGGGCAAGTGAGTCCCTTCCCCAAGCAATTTCCCCTCAGCAGTGTACCCCTGCCAACATCACCTGTCTGTCTCCCAATAAATAAAATTAACAGGGAAGGATAAGCAACAAAAGATGGACTGTCATCTGTGCATACCCCCCCCCCCCCCAATCATGGCCCATGTGATATACTGCCTAGTGTGGGCATCCTTATAACCTATTGTGACGGTGATATATTTACATGCATAAGTAAGTTTTGTAGGAATTATACTAATTCTCTTTTATACATGCTTATTACTTATTTGTTTTAAACCTAATAATCTGTCTAATCAACCTAACACTATTAATCACTTGACTGTCTTGTTCTTATCTTTTAGCCCAACCCAAATCCCAATCCAAATATAAACCAGCCCAATAACTAAATTAACGCGTAGTAATCTTTCCCGCTAAATAAGATAGTGCAGAATAAATCAAACGAAGCATTTTGAAAACTGCTATGTTTAAATCTTAAAGTATATTTTATCTTTACTAAACTACTAGGTTTAAGTAAAATGGAACGCTATTACTATTATTAAAACATCCAGGACCTAAATCATTCCGAATTGGTAAGTTTAATATGTGTTTTATGTACCAATTCGTTGATTGTTTATTGTGATATTTTAACCCAATTTCGTCCCATATATTTATTCATCTTTAGTTGTGTCCATCCATAACTAAGTCCCTTTCCATATGGATGGTTCACTATATAAATGGTAACCACTAATCATTCCCTT
This sequence comes from Siphonodentalium dalli, assembly GCA_032622095.1. Taxonomy (NCBI): domain Eukaryota; kingdom Metazoa; phylum Mollusca; class Scaphopoda; order Gadilida; family Siphonodentaliidae; genus Siphonodentalium; species Siphonodentalium dalli. The sequence continues at coordinate 157,477,345 of CP136061.1, read as the reverse complement.
TTTGTGTTATTTTATATTTTGCTCTTTTATAAAACTTCCAACAACATAGAAATAGTCTAGGCTGTGCTGGGGGGTGATCGTCGCACATCGGGGGAATTTATGCGACCATCATTTTCTTATGGGAAAATTACTCTAGTTTTCGAATTCAGAGGGCGCCGAGCCGAGATAGGTGACAAAATATAACTTTTCACTATGTTTCATAGGGTACCCTATCTAAAAAATGACATATTTTCAGAGGTTAACAGGCATTAGCCAACTGGTTAACAGGGCATCAACATCGGAAAGATTGTAAACATATTTGCAAATTATGGAACGAATATAGACACTTAATCAGATTCAACATCGTTTTCATGCTTTCGTTCTGATTTCGTGACGTCATGGTAAAATATGTAGCGTGACGCGTCAAAAATTCATGGCGATTCAGACAAAGTGTTGTGCGTCAACTCTGTGCAAAGATAGCATATCTGTCGAATTCTTCCAAGTTATATATTTTTGGAAATGGAAGGGTACTCTCTATATAATGATGTTCATACTTACATTATATCTTTCCAAGTATTGACATAATAGACATAAACTTAACCCTCCCCCCAATTTCACAAATAACCACATATATGTGCCCATGCAGTTTGTGTCCACCAAATAAATTTACAATGCACAGTTTACCTTTTCATGTTGTGTAGAATCGTACGGCAACACTGATAATGTAAAACATCGTTCAAATCCTAGATTAGGAAGGTAATAAAATCCAAGATGGCGTCCAAGATGGCCGCCAGTTTTTATATTGACACTCTATACACCAGATGTAAGGTAACCGGACTAGATCATCGCGAGTGCTTTATGTAATATGGCCTTGTCTTGGATGGAGTCTGTATCTTAATACGTATAAGGCAATTGGCGACGTAAAACCGATGATGAAGACCAAAATGGCCGCCAAAATAAACAGAACTGTTCCGATAAAACGACCAACTTCTGAGTTGCAATAAAATCACATGGTATGACTGTTGTAGCTTTTTTGTTCGTACATATATGTCATTGTGTCCAACATGATCCGTATCTGAAGAAACTAGGGACATTAAGATAGTAACTGTTCATTAATTTCTCGAAAAATAACGACATCATATAATGTCAAATTGCCTAAATAGGACCGAATTTCAAACTGACATCCAATCATTTGATGGTATATATGTCAATGTTCTGCTACACGATGCTACAACTGCAAACATCCACATAAGTATAGCAATAATGGAAGCCGCAATGCCGATTAAAACATGCCTATGCAGTGTATGCACTAATAGTTATATATTCAATTATCAATAAATAAAGGAGTTTTTCCATGCTAGTAGCACATTAGACCCGCAATCGTAAACCGTCTGGAGATAACGGACCTACAATAATTGCGGATATTTTGTTTATACGAAAATGTTGGCCAACTGTGTTCACATTACCCCGCTAATGTCGTCAACTGCTTACCATGGTAGTTGGTTTCTACGTTCAAAGAAGCGATGTTCCAATGTAATAACGGACAATAATCACCAGCAATTTAGACCGAACTAAAACTGTTTTCTCTACATTTCCTCGGGATGCCACCCCGCACGGAAATGGGTGTTTACATAAGCAGTTCTAATTCGTATTTGTTTAGTACTTCTCAACTCTGAAGATTTAGATAACAATAAACGGTTACATGTTCGTTGCAAATACTCATTTTATGAACTATTCGCAGTTGCAACCGATAGTTTAAATCAATTTCCCACCAACGTACTATAGTCATGGGTGGTTGACGAGTTAATTCACAGGTTTATGCCCTCACTTCCATATCATTTTATTTCACACCTGCAGTTCAGGTTTCACGTCGCTGTCGCAATATATTAATACATCTATTGAGCATTTTGTTATGATGATCATCCATTTCATCAAGAGACGAAGAAATAATAAGTTTCTGCCATATTTTATATTGGATAAGGCCTATCCACTCGTAGACAGTTTCGTTAGACATTTAACCACCGATAACATGACTTCATCATGCTGGTACTTATCAGCAATGAGTAACATACATCTATCGGATCTATACAGCCGGTGACACGATTAAGTTGATGTTCTGGTCTTATGTGAACCTAATTTAATCATTAGCTGTCAACTCGGGGAACACTATAAAAAAGTTGGTTGGCACATGTGCTCGGGCATTTCTGCCAAGTACGATAAGCCGAGAAGTTGCAATAGTTAATTCACTGTGACAGTATTGTTGGATTAAATTGACCTGACCAATCATATGATGCAATCCAATTACTCTTCAGCTGGATACGTGATTGTTCCCAACAAGTAATTGTTTATCATAAGTAATTCATAAATGGCACTGAATGGCATGGGTATATATAATAGAAAAATGGACGAATTTTATTAATATTGGGACTAAATTCAAATTATAAGAAATATATCTTTTTTCGATTTAATAAGGTGGCGAGTTAGAATTGACAATTTTGAAGACAAATTAACTTCAATCGCATAACCTTAGTCGAGACTAGATCCATTTATTAAATGTAACACTTAACTGGTTTTCAAAGGGCAAATATGTTTGCATTATTTGTGTGCAATTTTACACGTACATTACCATAACTCAAAGCATGAAGTATCTCGATCTAAATTCCTACTAGGTGTACACATAAGAAAGTAGAGAGATTACTAATTTAATATGCTGGAAGCAAAGGGTGTTGCTACTTTCCAAGTTTCATATGTGTGGGATACTATGTGTAAGTTTACTATATGCCTTGCCCCATGTCGCAGAAGAATCCATATTATGAGCAAATAGGTCCAACAGCCATCAAATGTCCGACTGCGATTGTCTATATATGTCATACATTCAATACAACATTCAAACAAGAACGTATGTCATTGTCGAATATAGGACCATCGCCACATGCAACGATGGAACCTGGTTTGATTGTATGGTGGTCACAAGGTAAACTTACTCAAAATATACCGACCCATTACGGCTTCAAATTCCTCAATATTAAGCTAAAATAAGGATTTAAATCAATTGTTTTCTGGGACGTCTACTTAGATGAATGCACGCAATAACTACCACACCTATGTACATTATCTGATATTTGTGATAATCGCATGCTTGCATATATGCTTTCGGTCAGATACATATAACTGGTTCACACATATCGTAAAATGTATCCTGGGGACAATTACCACAATCATGAATATTTGACATATATCAGATACGTAGGTTGTTCCATTGCAGAAAATTGGCGATCGTGCAAAGGAGCTGCTAATTACTGTTTGTGTTAAAAGTACTCCACTGCTACTATATTTCTTGAGAATGTCCTACCTGTAGCGGTTATACTCTATTTTGATTAAAAACTAATTCCGCGGCTATGGCTGATAACATGTGACCAACGAGTTGTCATCCCGTTGCTTGAAATGGATCAGCATCAGTGAAAGGGACACATTTAGTATGACAAGCATCATTCTAATGCTGAGCAACTGAGTATATGACATTTTGAGCACGTCTTCTAACTGTGTGGCTTTCTAATCCTTGTACTTTTCATCTTTGGTTAATTGCCGAGATTGCTCCATACTGATATATAAATTGGATGATATAGTTTTATCCCATTCGAGTACTGTACGTGATTATCATAGTTGGGTACGTGTGACGGAGAGTCGTGTGATACCTACAGTGTGAGACCAACTTTCATGGATCCAAATTTCATGGGACTTAGCACAATCAATACCACGGCCTCACACTTACCGTTATCATTTAAAGCATTAGTATTTACAAATGAGGGGTCAGTTTTGATAATATTCTACCTGTTCCAACCAAACCTGAAAGTCGGCTCTGTGCAACATTCTTGGGGTAAGCTCCAAGTAACTTGATATTATTTAAAATGACCAATGCCTTGTATGAAGTTAAATACTGAATGCATATAATGTGTTTAAATATATTGTGATAGCAACGCGAATTCTGGACAGCGGGGAAGATATAAAATAATATGGAAGCGAATGCATATATATAACTCGCCGAAGGCATCAGCCACTACTCAGACATACAAGATTTATAGTACATTAGCAGGACAATAATTATACTATTGGTCGTCAATGTGTATTCAATAAAATAATTAATACACCTGCAACCACGCATATCAAGCGGCATAGAATTAAGTACAGATAAGCAAATACTCAAATGAACTGCTTAAGTAAATAAGCATAAATCCACGTCTGATGGGACCATATCGAGAATACAACGACACAGATACGTATTTTGTCAGATTTGTTTGAGATTTGTTTCGGTTATTTCAATAGAACATCACTCCAACGAACGTGAAAATCAATTACCCCAGTACGCATTGACAACATTGATGAGATATATAAAACAAATTGTCCATTCTTTGCATACCCGCACTTATCAGGATTCTAAATTGGTTGTTATTGCTTGACGGTTTGTGTAAGCGGGTCTAATGCGTCATTACCGTGGACACCTACATTGGTTATTGAGGATTGAATATGTATATTTAGTCGGCATTGTAGCTTCAATTCTTATTGTACTAATATAAAAGTCAGCAGTTTCATCACCAAGCAGAACATTGACTTGTATACCGCAAAATGGATGTCAGGTTGAAACACTATCCCATTGTGGCAATTTGGCATTGCATGTCGATTTTGAGAAATAAAATGAGCATTTAATTTCTCAATGCCAACAGTTTTATTGGATTCTGATCACATTATCAACAGACATATATGCACGAACGAATAAGCTACAAAACTCATAACATGCAGATGACATAATAGTTACCCCCCCCCCCCCACAACCCGATCCATTTTCTAGAACTATAAGTGAGTCAGTTTTATGAAAATTATAGCGGGAAAATCTAGTAAAATGTATACAAATGTATATATTTTCGTGAAGCTAAGACATAATGACACTTTTTTGGGGCAAAATTGAAACTCACCATCCAAGATGGCCACCAAAATGGCTGCCGGAAGTTGAAAATATGACATTTTTTCACAAATATCTTCTAGATCAATTCATGCTGTTTGGAACTGGTTGAGTAATGCAACTTTATTTTGTGTTTTTTTATATTAACTGATCATTGGACCAATTAAATATGCAATTATTGGGGTCCTAACCCCTTCCGATCCCTCAAAAATTTGATTGTACAGAATGCGGTATAAAATTTCACCAAAAAAAATCACAATTGGGATTCTAGTCATATTTCAACAAGAAATGAACAGAACTTTGTAATGTGAGTGAGGCATATCATTACCTATGCATATTCCAAATCACTGGAACCAAAATTCTTACTTTGGCTCGAAATGGCTGCCAATATGGCCGCCAAAATATGGAAAATGGTAAATATTACACCAGCGTGTCCTGCAATCGCTTACAAGTTGTGTTGATGTATACAATGGGCCATTCTGCATTCTATACATTGAATGCTAACATGTCTGATGCACCATGGTTAATTGTTCTATTTTCACCACTGACATCGTCAAAAATATTGGACTTTTCTCTAAAAAAACTTGACATAAATATTGGCAAAAATTCAGTTTTCAGGTTTGAACCATTTTTTCAAGTAAAATATAACTATCTTTGGATTGAAAGGTGTTTATTGTTTTGGTCTATCTTAAATGTGTCACATTAAGGTGTTTATAGACCAAATTTCTCAAAGCTCAAGATGGCTTCCAAAATGGCAACCAAATTTGTAAAATGCTAATTTTTTACATATATCCCGAACATTCTCTGCATTATCCGAAAAGATAGCAAATTGTGACTCACTTGGTTATTATACGTGTTAGTTAATAACCTGACAACTACATGTTCTATTCCCAGTTGTCCCAGTTCCGTATGGGGCATGACAAATTCATTTTAAAGTATGTAATTTGCCGAGAACCTCTTTTGTGATTTTTGCCATATTTATTGAAAGGAAATGGGCAGAAATTTGAGACAGAACTGAGATGGACCATAATCGTTGGCTATTCTGGTCCATTATGATAAAAAAATGTCTACAGGATACAGTGTGGATGCCAAGATCGTAGCCAGGGAGTTACTCTGTGATCATATGTGAGGTGAATAGGTATACATGGAGTTATTGTATGTCATGACTGATGTGAGTAGGTATACAATGAGTGACTATATGGTTATAAGTGGGTTGTCCATGGTAAGATGCATCTAGGTATACAGGGAGAGGTCATGGTCAGGTGTGAGGTGAATCGGTATACACGGAGTGACTGTATGGTGTATGATTGTGTATATCCAGTACGGGTGCATCCGGTGTGCCTGTATGGTCATTGGTGTGGTGTATGGATATATCTACATGGTCATCTATGTGTTGATTATGTATATATGGAGTGACTGTAAGGTCATGGGTGGGATGTACATGTGTTGCCTGTATGATCATGGATGGGGTGTGTGGATAAATAGGTAGTGATTTTATGGTTGCGGGTAATGTGTATAGGTATATATGGAATGACTGTACAGTCATTATTTAATATGAATACCTGGAGTAAGCTGGTGGACATTATCAAACGTGTGGGTACATAGGGAATGTCCTTGTGGTAACGGGTGGGATGTATATTTATATATATCGTGGATGTATTATCATTGGTGGGTGTATAGGTCTTAGCTGTATTATCATGGATGGCGTGTATGATTATACAGTGAATTGCTGAATTGTCATGTGTGAGGTGTATATGCAAATATGGATTGTTTGAGTGGTGGTATGTGCGGGTTTTTTGTATATCTGGAAGGGCTGAATGGCCATTAGTGAGCGTTACATGTATACCTGGAGTGAATCTATGGTCTATGATGGGCTGCATACGTATACCAAGTGGTTATATGACTATATGTGTCGAATAGGTATACATGTAGTGGCTGTATGGTTAATGGTGAGATGAGTACATGTAGGTATACAAGTAGTGACCGTATGATCATAAATGTAATGAACATCTATACAGGGGATGACAGGCGTATGAGTATACATGTACCTGGTGTTCCTGTTTGGTGACTCGTGTCGGTATCGTCATGTGTAGGTTATACCAGTACACACACGTGTTGCTTTATTGTCATGGGCGAGGGATATGTGTATATAGCGAGTGGCTATATGGCCATGGATGAGGTGCATATGCATACATGGAGTGACTATACTGACATGGCTGGGGTGTATTAGTATATCTTGAGTGGCTATTCGGCTATGGTGTGACAAATAGGAATACATGGATTGACATGGCCACTGTTGGGTGAATATGAATACAAGGATTGACCATGATCGTGCATGAATGTTTTGAGTACACACGGTACACATGGGGTGACTATATGGCCATAGGTCAGGTGAAGGAGTATACCAGGTAACATGGGTAGGTGAGGGTATGTGTATGAAGCGAGTGGCTATATGGCCATTGTGATGTGAATATGTATACCGGAATGACTTTATGGTCATTGTTGTGGTGTAGATGTATATATTGATTGTTCATTTGACCATGCGTTTGGAGAATAGGTATACAGGGGATAACCTTATGGCAAATGGTGAGATGAATGGGTATACATGGAGTGACTATATGGTTATGGGTCATGTTTAGGAGTATACCCGGTGTGCCTGCATTGTGACGCGTGGCTGTATGGTCATCCGTGGTCATGGGTCAGGTGTACATGTATACAGTGGGTAACTATATTGTTATGTATGTGGTGTTTATATATATATATGTAATGACTGTGTGTTAATGGGTGGCTATCACTTTCCACGATATGACATGACCTCTCTATTGATTAACATATCCCTGAGTTATTGTGGAAAGCGATAGCCACTCAATGTACATATGTACAACCCAACCATTACCCCAGTCACTCCATATGTACATAAACACCAAACAAATGACAACATAGTCACCCACTTTATACACGTACATGTACTAGTACACCTGATCATACAGCCATACTTGGTTATACCCGTACATACCACAAATGACGATATAGCCACGAGTCACCATGCATGAACACCTACACCCGACCATATAGTCACTCTATGTATACATATTCACTACATTCACGATCATACAGTCACTCAATGTATACATATTCACCTCACATGGACCATACAGCCACTGCATGTATACCTATTCGCCATACCCCTGACCATGGAGTAAATCCAGGTTTACATATGCACATCACCAATGATGAGCCCGTCCAGATATACCAATATCCGCACCTACGACCACTCATAAGTTCCATACTTGCCATACTCATACACGCCATCCATGATAATAAATCTACTCCCCATACACCACCAATGATAACACATCCACAACATATATAAATATACGCCCCACCGTTACCAACAGGGCACTCCCTATATACCCACACACCATTCATGACCATACAATAACTCCCTGTATACCTATTATCCTCACATATGGTCATAACTCCCTGGCTACCATCTTGGCCTCCACCCTGTATCCAGTTGATAAATTTTTATCATAATGGGCCAGAATACCCACATATCATGGTTCATCTCAGTTCAGTCTCAAAGTTCTGCCCATTTCCTTTCAATAATATGGTTCTCCGCAAAATTCCATACTGCAACTTTAAAATGAATTTGTCATGCCCCATACGGAACTGGGACAAACATAATAGAACGTAGTTGTCAGTTAATTACATTGTAACTAACACGTACAATAACCAAGTGAGTCACAATTTGCCACTTTTTTCGGATAACGCAGAGAATAATGTTCGGGATATGTTAACTTTTTACTTTTTACAAATTTGGTTGCCATTTTGGAAGCCATCTTGAGCAATTTAGTCTATAAACACCGTAGTGTGACACATTTAAGATAGACCAAAACAATAAACACCTTTCAATCCAAAGATAGTTACATTTTACTTGAACAAATGGTCGAACCCCGAAAAGTGAATTCTTGCCGATATTTATGTCCAATATTTCTGGTAAATGTCAGTGGTGACAATAGTAATGAAAGTGTCAATGACACTGTAGCTCAACTTGGAAAGGGAATAATTTAATATATTACAGTCAATGGAGCGATTAGGAATGTGGAAAGTTGAATGTCTAATACTAGTTTATAGAAATGAAGAGAAAAGTAAAATCCAAGATGGCTGCTGGCGGCCATGTTTTCGGCCGAATGACCCCAAAATGAGTCGTTCCCATCTACATGTCATCGTTAACATCAATGACAAATTTTATGACGATCAGACTAAAGGTACGACCTGTAGCCCATGCTAAAGAATTTAGTCATACAAAGAGTAAAATCCAAGATGGCTGCTGGTGGCCATGTTTTTTGGCCGATTGACCCCAAAATGACTAGTTCCAATCTACATGTCATTGTTAACATCCATGACAAATTTTATGATGATCAGACTAAAGGTACGACCTGTAGCCCGTGCTAAATAATTTAGTCATACAAAGAGTAAAATCCAAGATGGCTGCTGGCGGCCACGTTTTTTCGCCAAATGACCCCAAAATTACTCGTTCCCATCTACATATCAACATTAACATCCAGGACAAATTTCATGATGATCAGACGAATAGTACGACCTGTGGCCCGTGCTAATGGATTAAATTTTGAAATCCAAGATGGCCGCTGGCGGCCATGTTTTTTGTCCGAATGACCCCAAAATGACTTGTTCCCATTTACATTCCAATTTCAACAGCCATGAAAAATTTTATGATGATCAGACTAAAGGTACGACCTGTAGTCCGTGCTAAAGGATTTAGTCATACAAAGAGTAAAATCCAAGATGGCTGCTGGCGGCCATCTTTTTTGGCCGAATGACCCCAAAATGACTCGTTCCCATCTACATGTCATTATTAACATTCATGAAAATTTTTATGATGATCAGACTAAAGATACAACCTGTAGCCCGTGCTAAAGGATTTAGTCATACAAAGAGTAAAATCCAAGATGGCTGCTGGCGACCATGTTTTTTGGCCGATTGACCCCAAAATTACTCGTTCCCATCTACATGTCATTGTTAACATCCATGACAAATTTTATGATGATCAGACTAAAGGTACGACCTGCAGCCCGTGATAAAGAATTTAGTCATACAAAGAGTAAAATCTAAGATGGCTGCTGGCGGCCATGTTTTTTGGCCGAAAGACCCCAAAATTACTCGTTCCCATCTACATGTAAATATTAACATCCATGACAAATTTCATGATGATCAGACAATCAGTACGACCTGTAGCCCGTGCTAATGGATTAAATTTTGAAATCCAAGATGGCCGCTGGCGGCCATGTTTTTTGTCCGAATGACCCCAAAATGACTTGTTCCCATTTACATTCCAATTTCAACAGCCATGAAAAATTTTATAATGATCAGACTAAAGGTACGACCTGTAGCCCGTGCTAATGGATTTAGTCATACAAAGAGTAAAATCCAAGATGGCTGCTGGCGGCCATCTTTTTTGGCCGAATGACCCCAAAATGACTCGTTCCCATCTACATGTGATTATTAACATTCTTGACAAATTTTATGATGATCAGACTAAAAGTAGGACCTGTAGCCCGTGCTAAAGGATTTAGTCATGCAAAGAGTAAAATCCAAGACGGCTGCTGGCGGCCATGTTTTTTGGCCGATTGACTCCAAAATGACTCGTTCCAATCTACATGTCATTGTTAACATCCATGACAAATTTTATGATGATCAGACTAAAGGTACGACCTGTAGCCCGTGCTAAAGAATTTAGTCATACAAAGAGTAAAATCCAAGATGGCTGCTGGCGGCCATGTTTTTGGGCCGAATGACCCCAAAATTACTCGTTCCCATCTACATGTCAATATTAACATCCATGACAAATTTCATGATGATCAGACGAACAGTGCGACCTGTGGCCCGTGCTAATGGATTGAATTTTGAAAACAAAGATGGCCACTGGCGGCCATGTTTTTTGTCCGAATGACCCCAAAATGACTCGTTCCCATCTACATTCCAATTTCAACAGCCATGATAAATTTCATGATTATCAGACTAAAGGTACGACCTGTAGCCCGTGCTAATGGATTTAGTCATACAAAGAGTAAAATCCAAGATGGCTGCTGGCGGCCATCTTTTTTGGCCGAATGACCCCAAAATGACTCGTTCCCATCTACATGTGATTGTTAACATCCATGACAAATTTTATGACCATCTGACTAAAGGTACGACCTGTAGCCCGTGCTAAAGGATTTAGTCATGCAAAGAGTAAAATCGAAGATGGCTGCTGGCGGCCATGTTTTTTGGCCGAATGACCCCAAAATTACTCGTTCCCATCTACATGTCAATATTAACATCCATGACAAATTTCATGACGATCAGACGAACAGTACGGCCTGTAGCCCATGCTAATGGATTGAATTTTGAAATCTAAGATGGCCGCTGGCGGCCATGTTTTTTTTCCGAATGACCCCAAAATGAATCATTCCGGTACAAATGTTGATGTCAACAGCTATGACAAATTTCATAATGATCCGATCAAAGGTACGACCTGTAGCCTCTATTGTTGACGCCTTACGTACACACGCACACACGCGCACACGCACACACGCACACACGTACACACGTACACACGGACGACGGACGACAAAGCCATGGCAATAGCTCAAACTTTACAAAGTAAAGTTGAGCTAAAAATGATCCATGGTGCATCAGACATGTTAGTATGCAATGTATAGAAAACAGATTAGCCAATTGTGTACATCAACCACAACTTGTAAGCGATTGCAGGACACCCTGGGGCAATATTTACCATTTTCCATATTTTAGCAGCCATTTTCGCAGCCATTTTGAGCCAAGGTAAGATTTATGGTTCCAGAGATTTGGAATAATCATAGGTAATGATATGCCTCACTTACATTACAATGTTCTTTTCATTTCTTATTGAAATATGACTAGAATCTCAATTGTGATTTTTTTGTAAAATTTTGTACCGCGTTCTGTAAAATCGAATTTTTGAGGGATCGGAAGGGGTTAGGACCCCAATAATTGCATATTTAATTGCTCTAATGATCAGTTAATATAAAAAAAACAAAATAAAGTTGCATTACTCAACCAGTTCCAAACAGCATGAATTGATCTAGAAGATATTTGTGAAAAAATGTCATATTTTCAACTTCCGGCAGCCATTTTGGCGGCCATCTTGGATGGTGAGTTTCAAAAAAGTGTCAATATGTCTTAGCTTCACGAAAATATATACATTTGTATACATTTTACTAGATTTTCCCGCTATAATTTTCATAAAACTGGCTCACTTATAGTTCTAGAAAATGGATCGGGTTGTGGGGGGGGGGGGGGGGGGTAACAAGTCTCGTTCTTATCAGAAAACGACATGAATATATATTTCTTAAGTTGTTCGTATCGATTTAGGGATGTATTGGTTGTAATGGTGCAACGTTCCAGGGGTGTATGCACATATACACACGTTGGACGAATGCAATCATGTAAATAAAAGTGATTTTTTTTACGTTTTGAGGGGTGACCCGATGACCCCCTTCTTATCTTAAAACCCCAGGAAAAGTTGCTTCTTAAGTTGTGTTTTTATAATTAGTATATATCAAAGTACTTTGAGACCAAAAATTATGGATGTACGCGAAAGTGTAAAAAAAAGTGAAAAATCACGTTTTGGGGTTCAGCATGGGACCCCCTTTCTTATCTGAAAACCCCAGGAAAATCCCTTTCTTAAGTTGTGTTTTCTTAATGAGTACACTTAGGAGTATCATCAAACCAAAATTCATCGATGTACGCGGAAGTGTAAATAGAAGTGATTTTTGGCACTTTTTGGGGTTCAGCAGCCCCTAAACCCCAGGAATGCGCGACTTAAGAAATCAGTTTTTCAGAATGTTCCATTATTGGTACCAACTTTAGGGGGTCAAACCTTTTGTACGCAAAAGTGTAAATAGAACATATGCGGGCTCCCCAACTATAACATTGCAACTCGGAAGCAGGTAATTTTATCGGAACATTTTTTAGTTTTATGGCAGCCATTTTGGTCTCCATCATTGGTTTGACGTAACTAGTTGACTTATACATATTATAATACAGCCTCTATGAAATAAAGATCAGTTACAACCGGTGTGCACACTCAGTGTGCACAGAGTGCCGATATTAAACTTGGCAGCCATCTTGGATTTTATTACCTTCATAATCTAGGATTTGAACGGAATCTTACATTCTCCATGTCCTCGGATGGTTCTGCCCTATATGACACTACAAAATGTGCATTGTCGATGTTTTATTGGAAACAACCTGCATGGGTGCATTTAAGTGGATATTTGTGAATTTGGGGTGAGGGTTAAGCTTTTCTCGATTAGTTTACCATTTGGAGATATATAATAAAGATAGGAACATCATTTTGTAGGCAATACCCTTCCATTTGCAAAAATATTTAACTTGGAAGAATTTGACAGATATGCTATATTTGCACAGAGTTGATGATCTAGTCCGGTTACCATACATCTGGTGTATAGAGTGTCAATATAAAAATTAGCGGCCATCTTGGACGCCATCTTGGATTTTATATTACCTTCCTAATCTAGGATTTGAACGATGTTTTACACTATCAGTGTCGCCGTACGATTCTACACAATATGAAAAGGTAAACTGTGCATTGTAAATTTATTTGGTGGACACAAACTGCATGGACACATATATGTGGTTATTTGTGAAATTGGGGGGAGGGTTAAGTTTTTGTCTATTATGTCAATACTTGGAAAGATATAATGTAAGTATGAACATCATTATATAGGGGGTACCCTTCCATTTCCAAAAATATATAACTTGGAAGAATTCGACAGATATGCTATCTTTGCACAGAGTTGACGCACAACACTTTGTCTGAATCGCCATGAATTTTTGACGCGTCACGCTACATATTTTACCATGACGTCACGAAATCAGAACGAAAGCAGGAAAACGATGTTGAATCTGATTAAGTGTCTATATTCGTTCCATATTTTGCAAATATGTTTACAATCTTTCCGATGTTGCTGCCCTGTTAACCAGTTGGCTAATGCCTGTTAACCTTTGAAAATATGTAATTTTTTAGGTAGGGTACCCTATGAAACATAGTGAAAAGTTATATTTTGTCACCTATCTCGGCTCGGCGCCCTCTGAATTCGAAAACTAGAGTAATTTTCCCATAAGAAAATGATGGTCGCATAAATTCTCCCGATGTGCGACGATCACCCCCCAGCACAGCCTAGACTAAAAGTTGCATTATGGGAAGTCTCCATTCTGGAGCCTTTATATATTTATATACAGTTTGGTTTTCATTTCCAGTAACAATGGAAATGGTTAATATATTATTTGTATTGGAAGGTATTTCTCTTTCCCATATTCTTTTATACTTTGTGTTGGATTAGTGAATTTTATATTCTAGGGTAATTTCTTGGAATACTTGGAATAATGGAGATACCAGAAATAGATGTATAGCTCATCCATCATTATTCATTTGTTCTGTGCCTGTGGTGTACGTCCAGCATGTTGCATGATCAATCATCATATATATTCGTCTCATCGATGTCTCACTATCATGTGTGCTGTTCAGATTGTGTTTGACTAAGAATTACCAGAATACGGAATGTAATGTATAAATATTTTCATTATGCACCCCAACGCCCCTACATCAGAAACTCACAAGTTACGAAGCGTGGGAGACATTATTCTTGTTTTATAAATGTATAAAACTCTATGGATCGGGATTGAGATATCTCGTGTGAACTATTGGTTAGACCGACTGAGCGACATACTATGTATAGCCGAGTTACTAATTCCATAGGGCTTTACTATGACTGAGATACTCAGGCAGAAGGACAAAAATATCAGAATTTTCAGATAAACAAACATGAATAACTCTAGAACGAAAAATCTGGAAAAGCCATTAAACACTTAGTTGAATGTCCTCATAGTGGTGAACATCCAAAACAAATTTGAAGATCTGACAACCTATGGTTGAGATATTTGCTCAGAAGAAAAAAAACTCCCAACATTTCCAAATAAACAAAGATGAATAACTCTAATATAATGGAAAACCAGAACAAAATGATTGAACACTCCATTGAATGTCCTCATAGTAGTGACCATCCATACCAAATTGTATTGAGATCCGACAAACAGTAGTGGAGATATCCGCTCAGACAGACAAAGCCAACATTTCCTGATAAACAAAGATGAATAACTCTAGAACGAAAAACCAGAACAAAATGATTGAACACTCCATTGAATGTTCCCATAGCGGTGAACATCCATACCAAATTTCATTGAGATCCCAGCACTACTATTGAAGTTATGACCTGAACAGATATCGGATGAACAGACATACAGATGGATGGACAGATATAATATAAACATAGGTATAATGATTAATTTATTTGCCAGCTACTAACGCTGACAAAGTGAACCATTTTATTCAGATCCCGGAAAAGTAATTCTCAAGGATACGCTATGGATATATCGACATTTAATATTACCTTATTCTGAAAGATATTGTGTTTACATTGTCAAATAAAACATAACATAATTCTAACCTGATCATGTACTCTGATGTCCTGATTAATTGTGCCGACACAATTTTGATATATTGTCCGCATAATCATGATCATGCATGTTAACTTCTGGAGTACAGTTTTCGGGAGATTGAATTTCAAAATACGGTAGATTTAGCTCAAATTTGGAGGATTTTCCATAAATAAAAACTTCTATTTTTAATCAATGTAGAGCCGAACTAAAGGTGGGACTAGAGGTGGGACTAAGTATACCCACGAGGTGCAATGGGCACATTAATTTAAGGGTAGCCATATTAACATATTAGTTTTTTTTTTAAACACAAGGAATACAAGTTCAGACAAAATTATGCATGTTGCCAAAAAAAGAGGGATAACACCACTGAAATATGAGAGGCCAATCACAATCGGCAGACGTTTAACCCATCCCTTGGCAATAGTAAATTGCTATGATCGAAATCATAATCTAAAGTTTTGAAGTTGAATTATAGAGTACACCGATATGAAATAAAGTAGTATATACATAATTAACACAAAATGTTATTGCATGATGTGTATAGTGTCTACAGACTGATGGACAGACAGAAGAACGAATGAACAATGAGTGGTCAATCCGGATGTCGACACTATGGTATGGATACACATAAACATTGTAGATGTCGACACTATGGTATGGATACACATAAACATTGTATAAACGAAAAATGTAGGGATAAAAGCTCGGACAAAGATGAGTCTACTGACAGACGGATGGCAGATGATGGACAGACAGACGGACAAGATGATCAATTCCTATATAACTCCCCCCCCACAATAACTCATTATGGGGGTATAAATAGAAGATATCAGGGCCGTAACTCAGGTAAAATACATTGGACTAAGCTGGTTTTCAAACTCAGTCAAGAAATTATTGCAAAAGAAAAGAATCGGTTGATATTTGTTCAATTTATCACGGTATCATGATCAAAATTCATGAAAATGAACTAATTACGTTAAGGGCCGTAACTCTACCCAAATTAGGCAGACCTTACCGATTTTCAAACTCAATCAAGACTTTGTTCAGTAAGTCTCATATACCAAATATCAAAGCAATCTCTTGATATTTTTTCAATTTATCATGCTATCTGTAGACGCCCACCCATAAACCGACCTCATCAAACAATAGGATGAGTTTCTTTTAAACCTGACCAAAAAACTGAAGTAATCAAAGAATATCCAATTGAAATACATACAGTTTTGGAATTTCTGGCTGATGAGAAGATTCTGCCATAGGAGTGGTAGATTGGCTGTTATCCGATGATACCATTGATGATACTGGATTCCCACCAAGCTTGATGCTCAACTTGATTGGCTTGAACTCCTGGAAATGAAAATATTGATACATACAATAGGTATTATGTAAATAATGCACAATCGCCTTTCATGAAGCTTTATAGTACATAGCTAATTTTATTAATTGATCAAATGCAGGGGCGCATATGTCACCTCGAGTGATACTCTGGTCATTTAGGTACTCTGGTCTTGTATATTAGCAGTTCAGCTCGATCCTTGCTTGCTGCTCTTTCAATATTTATATTTCAACTACTCGTTGTGTAACACAACTTGCGTTCCATTGATATGAAATTCTGATGGAGATACTTCAAATCAAAATGTTGCATCCTATGGCAGGACTACATCTGGCAGCCTCCTAAGTATGATTTATGTGGAAGTAGGGCTTCACGGTATATTGATATATTATCGAATGTCGATATATTTTTAAATTATCATATCGTATCGACCCAAAACTAAATTATCGTCATCAACGATATATTTCCAAAGTTTAATAAATTTGAATTAAATCAAACAAAAAGTTTCATGTAGGCGCATTCTAACCGACAGTGTGATAACATGCAAATAGCCGCGACTGCCACCCGCATTGGTGGCTGGCTAGACAAAGAGTCCGCTGTATTGCTAAAGGTGTTACAAATAATTAACGTGAAAAGAAGGCTACTCATTCAGTAATTGAGATTGAGTTCGTTGATTAAACACTGTTGTGGTGATATAAGCAGTGTTTTCACAAGTTGTATTGTGTGTGGATAATCTGGCGTGAAGCCATTTAAGTTATAAGTTCGATGTTGGCGTGTCCCTAAAGCAGAGTCATTGTTGTCATTAAATTAGCCTAATGACTGTAAACTATTCTATGTATATAAGCGACAAACAAATGAGAATTCGTACACCTCTCATGTTTACGATGGATCTCATTAGTAAAAGCAATGTTACTTCTCCTGTGTGGTCATTCTTCGGATTTAAACAAGACGACAATGGTTCAGTAAAAGATGACAGTAAACCAGTGTGCCGTATCTGTCAAAAGAAAGTGACAAGTCACCTTCATATTGTTAGCCACTTT
This sequence comes from Siphonodentalium dalli, assembly GCA_032622095.1. NCBI lineage: Eukaryota > Metazoa > Mollusca > Scaphopoda > Gadilida > Siphonodentaliidae > Siphonodentalium > Siphonodentalium dalli. The sequence goes on along the minus strand of CP136061.1, from coordinate 157,459,473 downwards.
TGTTATTATTGTTTTACCTGTATGTTCTTTCATTCAAATGCTGAGTTAATTCAATAAACATTACTATATTACGTAAACTTATCGTTTAGTTCTTACTTTCAATTACAACCGGAAGTAACATGGAAATGTTATGTATACAACGAAAATACGCAAACTGCTAAAGCTCGTTCGCGGCTTTTCATGAAAGCATACAATTTAAAATTACATTAGTTTGGAATTCAAAACTTTAGATTATCGATATATACCCATATCGCGATAATAATTTGGATATCGTATCGATAATATTTTTGATCATATCGTGAATGGAATTTATCTATTTACACTCAGTTTAAACTTACAGCATAACATTTATCGGTCACATCCATTACCCTCTTGGCTGCTATATGTCCATACTATGTACAGACACAACATGTCACACAGTTTGATATATGTCCATGTATGGACCTACTTCAATAGCAGTCAGCCATAATTTATAACGGGAACTCTGATTGGTGCATTGGATCCATTGCAAAGTTTGAAACAATGAATGATATTCCAGGATTGTGTCTAATAATATCATTTGCATGGAGTCAGTTTTAGGGATTTTGAGATACCCCCATTATGTTTGGAAAATGGCCATAATGTTAAAGGAACTGCACACGTCATGACATCATTTAGCAGTGAAGAGGTTAATTTGTCTGATTGGGCTATGAATTCCATTTTCAGATCGATATCACAGTTATGATCAGTGATATGGAGAAGTGCCTGAATGAATTTGTGTTCTTTTCCATGACATAAAGCCCAACTATACACATATATTTTCAATCTGTAGTAAATTTCATGTTTAAGTTCCTGAGAGTCCAAGAACGTCCGTGCAAATTGGAGCATAAATATGTTATCCAACTGTGGAGCCATGATTGTGGCAACTGTTCTTCATTTGGTTTGGAGAATATGCTCCTCGTTAGTTTAAATATATGTGGGTTAATATGAATTCAGTTAATTTACATATCATCCGGTGGGTTAAAGACATATTAATTATGGACTTGTTCGGGATCATGAAATTGATAAGTTAGTACTCAGGTGCTATGCCAACATGGGGAATGTAACATTCCACTAACATCACCAAAAATTTCAAAGAAATTGACCATACCACTCCATAGAAAACATCGTCTGAACTATGCCCAACTGTAAATATTTACATCTCGTTTCGGGACGTAACTATCAGCGATAGTCTAACACAAATGATTTCGCAATCGAGAGTCATTGCATTTAATTAATATATAAGAATGACAGTGTGTATAGTCAATTTGGATTAATATAATAACAAACAACTACTTTGAGCAAGAATATTCTAAATTTCTATCTGATCACCCTACCAGAGTGTTTCACATCACTTTAAATACAATTAATTGCATGAGTAATTCCGACCCACACTATCCTGATATCGTTCCCTATGCTAAACTAATTTCTTAAATTTTTTTGGCATCCTCTAACTCAAATCAAAATTAAATTATGACCCATGATCATGCCATATAGACAATCGGAAGAGGAGTATAATTTTTCTTAGAGATGTGCATTCACCACAAAGGTGTAGCCGGACTGTCCCCAAATGAGGTAATCCCAGCCAGCTCAACCACTCTCAAACCTTTGGTGTCGTACAACATTCCACCATGGAAGTAGGTTACAATTTCATCCACTATTTAAATTGAATCCAACACATACATTACACACAGAACAAATATCTCAAATATATTTAGGTGATACGATGATGTGTATAATATACATGTAAGCTGTCTGAATATTCCTAATTTTACCCACACAAGAAAACAGGGTTGCCCTTGGATAAATGAGATTGTTCTGCATCTGCTGCTGAACAGAGATCTATTATTCTGCAAAATACAATTAGAAATTTTCCACATGTCCTTGCCCTGGCACAAGAAGACACGACTTATACAAAACCATAGCTATCATCTAGCATCATGAAAATGATATAAGTCAGATGTCTGTTCAGACATACTCTCAATGGAGTATTGTTCATATTTTAATGAAGACATTATCAGGAAACCATTTGGGACAAATCCACATATGGGGAACAAATATGGAAAACCCACTGATATGATCTGACCATAAAACAGAATTTGTAGGATGCTACTTAATATGGTTATCTCCTCTGAGGTGTTTTAATAATAAGATGAATAAAACTGAAAGACAAAATAGTAAACATGATATTAGCCATAAATAGATAATAAACCTTAGATGTATCATCCTTGTGTTTCTCTTTTTTACGCTCTCTGTCTTTATCCTTATCTTTCTTCTTTTTCTTTTTCTTCTCTTTATCTTTCCTATGTTCTTTGTCTCTATGTTCTTTGTCTCTATGTTCTTTATCCTAAAAGAAAAAATTAGAGTGATCCTACGGTATGCAGTTTACCTATTAAATGGATCAGGTTGTTAAGCTGATCCATATACATGTAATTAAATGAAATTTCAAAGACACTGTAGCTCAACTTGGAAAGGGAATAATTTCATGTGTTACAGTCAATGGAGCAATTAGGAATGCGGAAAGTTGAAAGGTCTAAGTAATACTAGTTTATCAACATGAAGAGATATATATAAAGTAAAATCCAAAATGCATGGTTGTTGACGGCTATATTTTCCAATGAAATTCAAAAACATTTGATAGCTTCCATCTAGTAGATCAATATCAAGATTAATATGAAGTTTGGTGATCATCGGTTGAGGGAAGTGGACTGTAGGGTGTGCCACAGGATTTAGTCATGCAAAAGGAAAAATCCAAGATGGCGACTGGCGGCTACATTTTATGGCCAAATGACCCCAAAATGACTTGTTTCCCATCTAGATGTCAATATTAACTTCCACAACAAATTTCATGATGATCAGACGAACACTCTGGCCTGTAGTCTGTGCTAATGTTAACATTAATGACAAATTTCATGATGATCCGACCAAAGGTACGACCTGTAGCCAGTGCCAAAGGATTTAGTCATGCAAAGAGTAAAATCCAAGATGGCTGCTGGTGGCCATGTTTTTCGGCCGAACGACCCCAAATGACTCGTTTCCCATCTACATGTCAATATTATCATCCATGATGATCAGATGAACAGTACGACCTGTAGTCCATGCTAATGGATTGAATTTTGAAATCCAAGATAGTGGCCTTGTTTTTTTGCCGAATGACCCCAAAATGACTCGTTCCCATCTACATGTCAATGTCAACAGCCATGTCAAATTTCTTGATGATCAGCCAAGGTACGACCTGCAGCCCGTGCCAAAGGATTTAGTCATGCAAAGAGTAAAATCCAAGATGGCTGCTGGCGGCCATGTTTTTTGGCCGAATGACCCCAAAGTTACTCGTTCCCATCTACATGTCAATATTAAGATCCATGACAAATTTCATGATGATCAGACAAACAGTACGACCTGTAGCCCGTGCTAATGGATTGAATTTTTAAATCCAAGATGGCCATGTTTTTTTCCCGAATGACCCCCAAAATGACTCGTTTCCCATCTACATGTCAATGTCAAGTTGACATTGTCAACAGCTATGACAAATGATCCGACCAAAGGTACAACCTGTAGCCTGTATTGTTGACGCTTCACACACGCACACACACACACACTGACGACGGATACCAAGCCATGGCAATAGCTCAAACTTTACAAAGTAAAGTTGAGCTAATAATATAGGTCACGCAACAGGGGGGGGGGGGGGTCATTCAATTTTTTCCATACAGTAGGCCGGGGTGGGTGGGTGGTTCAGTTGCGAAAAAGTAACTTTTTTCCAAGTGGTCACATTTTTTTTCCTCTTACAACATTTCTGCAATATAATTGCCTCAAAGTGTTCAGCATCATTGTTATAGTATGTATGACACTTAGGTCAGGGCTTAGGGGGGTAGTTAGTGTGGAAATAGGCATACCGGTAATGCTTCTCAGAAATCCCGGTTACAAACCAACACTCACAATTTCGACTTTTGCATCAGATCACATTGTCAAGTACCAACGCCACTGGTTCAAGATGAAAATGGACAGTTATGACACCCATGATTAAAGTTAATAAAAATGAATAAAGCTATTCATTTATATCATTACCCGGTAATGTTTACTCATTAGACCTGATCAGACAGCATAAGAGGCAAAATGTTACAATACACCAATGATTTACATAGGCCTCAGTGTTAACAAATCCCGCTGGCCTATATTCGCAGGAAAGCTTTCACCCTGCACGAGTATTTGAAATTAAAGAACGTCCTTTTAGACACACAGAAATGTGCCCAAAAGTACTTGTGAACGTAGTAAATCACACTGCAGAGCTCTTGACAAATGTCATACTACCCTTAAAATTGAGAAAAAAATGACATTGTATCGATAATAACACAAACACCTCCCATAAATTATTCGCCATTTGCACAGCCATAACCGTTTACCATGTGGTCATATTTGATGTTTCTCGACGGGAAACACATTTGTGCATTTTTTCGTGCACTTTTCATCCATGTATCACTGACCATTCAGCTGCAATAATTTTTTTTATGCTGATCCTAGCTTGGTAGTGCCAGGGGAAATCATTCTACTAATTTGTATTTGATGTATTGTAACCAAAACATGGAAATCTCATCATGCTAGAAAGTATTGAATGCTATTTAAAGCCACATCCAGATTTTTGTTTGATTTTTTAGTTTAATTTATTTGATTTTTTTTGGACACAATTTCACATCAAAGCCATATGAATGCTGATCAATCTGCTAAACGCAATGTTGTCAGATGGTATAAGATCGTGTGGGTCCATTACTATTTAGCATAAAGGTTTTGCCTAAATTTTTATTTTATATTTTCGATACAGTTGTATTTGAAGTGATTACAGACAAGCATTGGAAATATGCTAAAATGTTCATATAACTTGTTTACAAGTCATGAGTCAATTGATAAACAAAAACAAACAGGATAACATGTACAATGGGTGCTGCAGGTTTATACGATTCTTATCTGTTCTCAGACTTTATAACTGAAACAAATGCCAAGCCTAAATGGTGTGAGACTACAGATTTTTTAGGTAAAACGTGGGTGGGTACCCTGCATGAAATTGGAAAAAAATCCTTCAAATAAGGGGTGATTTGGCTGGTTTGGAGATAAAAAGGGGGTGGGTACCCCGCATGAAATTGAAAAAAATTTCAGCCTACTGTCATGGCACTTTTTTCCAACCCCCCCCCCCCCCTTGCACGCAAAGTCAATTTCCCCATTTCTCAGACCCAATTTGTTTTAAAAGCGAGCATGCGCGAATTTTATTTCAATTTTTTATTTCTAGCAGACATATCAGATCAGCAGCCATAATCGGTACTTTTTAATCAATCTATTCATATTAAGTGAACGTAATGTTTGTGCAGGCTCTTATATCATTCGCATGCAGTTTAACTTGTGACATATGCATGTATTCGAGTAGTCAGAGACAACATATTCCTACATAATGAGATGGTTGACATGACTTAATAGAATGTGTCAGAGTGTTTCCGTGCAAGATCAAAGCTGCCTTGGACTTGCTGCTTTTATCAGTTCCTAATTGCATATTTACATGTAATCAATCAGGACAGTAGAGATGAATAAACTGAAATAAACAACTACAAGTCCAGAGCAGCTTTTGTCTTGCATAGATACTGCATGAAACCGGTATGTGGTGGGTGGAACATGGAGTGGGGTCTACTAGTAGCTATCATACAGTAGCTACTGTATGTCGATTTGTGGTGACAATAGGTTTATGGTATGTCATAAGTTATGATGAAAGGCAGGGATGTCAAAATCCACAAATAAAACAGATTATAGTCCATTTCAAAGCTTATAACATTTGTGAAACTGTAACTAATTGTTGGTTGCAAGGAAATTGTAACAGATTCATGCAATATTTGATATGTGATATAAATTATTCAGTTTGAAAGGTAAGGACTAAGGTCAGACACAGCTTAACAATTATGTGAAATAATGAATTTTGCAATATGGATTCATTGGAAAACAGAATGTGCATGAGATCACATGATATTAAAATGTTTGTTTGATTCAGATATCCTCCTGTGTGTTTCAGCATTATTGTGTATGTACTGTTGAAGTCAGAAAACATCTGTGGGAGAATACATCTCCGTTTAGGCCTTCCTGCGAATATTCGATGTTCGATTTGTTACTCGACTCGTCTCAATATTCAAATCGAATTCGGTTCGACAATTTGTTTTAATATTGTTCTGACATTGTTTGAATATTTCAATAGCGACTGCTAGCTGTTGTATTAAACTGATGTTATACCATTCTCAATTAATGTTTGGAATACAATTTGACGACTCATAAATTGATTGCAGGTAAAGTGTACAGAACTCAGGAATTGTGAAATTATTTTCTCGAACGAGAATGAACATCTTAATTGTAAAGTACCCAATACACATCAGAACAATTCCAGAAACAAACCACCCGGCAAAAGTTATAGGCTTCAAAATTAATACCGAACTGGAATAATAACTCAGTTTTCAATTCACAACCAAGTGCTCCACCTGTTTGAGCCACACACAGTACGGCTGAAGATAGCATTAATTTATCGTGGTCTCTTTGGGAAGTTATGACCTATGGGTAATAGCTGCATGTAATATGCATTTACTTGGCATTTATATAAACTAAACGACAGCAATGTCACATTCCTTAATTTGCAAACTATAAGATCTAAAATATAGTTGTTTGGAGTTGCACGATATAGACCACATTCTGCAAACCTCGTCATTTTCAGTACAGTATACTGTTGTACTTTACAGTAAGATCAAGGGTAAAGGAGTTCACGTTCACACATCTAAAACTGTTTTGACAACGAGAATGATGCTTTATTTTATTGATGTATTTGTTTTTAAATAAGAAGTCACTATTTTCAGAAATCGTGCCCAATAAACCAAACATTGCTGCTTGGAAACAACCAGTATATATAATTATATAATTTCTTGCTTTGTCCGGTCTTTGACTACGTTCGATGCGACATTCGATTTGATTTGCAAGCAGTAATGTGTATTCAGTTCGAATGGAAACAAAATATTCGCAGGACCCTTGTTTAGGCCTATAACAATACCTTTGTTTTCACTAATTGACTGAAGAAAACGAGAGGCCGATCACAATCGGCAGATGTTTAACCCATACCTTGGCGATAGTGATTAGCTCTTTTCAGCTTGGACGCTAAAATCTTATCTTTTTTAAAAAGGGCCAGTACAATTGATGACCAGGGTTAATAATTTTAACTCTATAAAATTAGGGGACTGTACCAGGTATGTCACTTGAATATTGCTTTGATAGGTTATCACTGGAGAGATACAAGTCTATAAACAGCAGAGACATAAGTGGGAGTTAATGAACTCTGGGCCACAACTGTCATTTCATTTCTGGAGTATAGTGAGGTGCGAGATCAGATTATAGGAATGTGAGACTTTATAAAAATAAACAAACACTGCAAACAACCCAGATGCTGACAGGCTACTCTGAGTAGAGCCCCATTATTCACTTGTTGATAAACAATTATCCCCAGTGTTATTTGTCTGTCTCCAACTAGCATTGGCCAAAGATTTTCATGTGAAATGACATCAAGAGGGAATGTTATCATTATATTTCTAATAGAGTTGTCCACCACTGCACCATATAGCTTTTAAAATAGCTTTGGGCATACAGGTATATGTAAAACAAATGTAATCTCAACTTTGCATATTGGATATTCACATGATAATTTATTGATAGCATTATATTAAATGCAATTATTACAATAAAATCTTCATACAGGACATCACACCTAATTAATGTATAAAACTATCAAATAGTGTTCATTAATAACCCTGGTTCAAGAGTATAATGGTTAATTAATCAAAACCAAAATCCATACAGATGAAGAGAGCGCTAGAGAAAACCTAGGTACCGTAAGAAATATGAGGTAAATCAGAAGAAACATATTTTACTTATTGCTTTGGATGGCATGTCTGTGAAAGGGATAAGTATTTCTAAAACAATCAACCAATCGATACCAAAAACTATACAGGTGAGGCATATGTCATCATAAACCTGCATATAAAATATGAACACAATCGGACAAAAAATACTTGCATCGGATAGAGCATGACCATGTATGGATGGAAAGTGTTAATCATTTATAAACCGATAAACCGATCGATACCAAAAACTATACAGGTGAGGAGTGTGTCATCGTAAACATGCACATGAAATTTGAACACGATCCGATAAGAAATATTCGAGTAATCGAATCGGATAGCAAGTGTTTACGGACAGACGGACGGACAGCTAGAGACAGACGGACGGACGAATGACGGATGGTTGATCCGGACATCGGCATTATGTGAACCATACATGGTATGGATACACATAAAAATAGAGTAGGCAGGTGGGTAAAAGTTTTTCTTATTTTACCTTTTTTTCTCTCAATATTGTCCAATTATTTCAACAATATAGTGCCAACCCCCAACTTTTAACCCCAAGCACCAACAGGCTGGAAAATATAGTGTATAATTAAACAATCAACTCTTTCACTAACCATTTTGTCTTCATTTGGAATAATCCAGCTGTAAGATGAAGTAGGGACATAGTCACATGGAAAAATTTAAGTCATATCACACATTTTTAACTGGACTGTTCACTCTCTTTCCCTCAAATCAGATTAAGTTTTTAAACATGACAAACATAATTTATTCTTAAAAGTTAGATATTAATGTTATATGTCAAGATTAGCCCAAAACCAAACAAGTGCACCGCTAGGCGGAGGTAACGCCCCCGACTGTACAATCAGAGAAACTTTCTGGTTAAGCGCTATAAAAATGCCACATGTTGTTCTATATTAGCTTCAAATTTGGTCTGGTGCCACAAAAATAGAAGGAAAACTGAATTTTCTAAAAAAAAAACTGAATTTTTTAAGTCGAAAAAGGGTCATAACTCTCACAAAAATTATCCGATTGAACCGAAATTTTACCTTGACCTGTATTGCGATATTGGTAATACACAAAAAAACGGGTTTTGCAAATAAACAATCCAAAATCAAGTTATCATCTGGAAACCAAAAAAAGTAGCAGAAAACCTGAATTTTCTAAGTCCAAAAAGGGGCGTAACTCTGGAAAAAATGGGCGGACGAATCCACGGCTATGGGGACATCTTGTCCCCCCGGCTGGTCTATTGGCATACCAAAGATCAACTGAATTGAATTAGCGAAACCAAAGTTATGAGTTGAAACGTTCGTATGCCACAGAAAACTGAATTTTCTAAGTCCAAAAAGGGGTGTAACTCTGGAAAAAATGGGCGGACGAAACCGCAGTTATGGGGAAATCTTGTCCCCCCGGCTGGTCTATTAGCATACCAAAGATCAACTGAATTGAGTTAGCGAAACCAAAGTTATGAGTTGAAATGTTCGTACGGACGGAAGGACGGACGGAAGGACGGACGGACGGAAGGACGGACGGAAGGACGGACGGAAGGACGGACGGACGGAAGGACGGACGGACGGAGGGCTCCACTATATACCCCCAAATCTCCTTCGGAGATCGGGGGCATAATAAGGGTTGCGCATCAAAGATGGCTTGGTTGAGTTTTTGTGCCCATAAGAGTGCATCTGTTTGACCGAGAATCATTAAAATAGTTGAACTATTAAAAGAACCATAACTCAGAACTAAGGGCCATAACTCAGGCAAAAAACAAGATGGCTGCCAGCGGCCATGTTTTTTATTGAACATCGTTCAGATTTAATAGCTCCCATCTACAGTTGATCCTAAACAAGCCCGTAAAGTTTCCAACAATTCTCCAATAAATGTGGGATGTAGGGTGTGCTGATGGATTGATATTTGAAATCCACTTGAGATGGCTGCTGGTGGCCATGTTTTTTTTAACAATTTTGAGGAAAAAAGGGAGGCTCCCATCTAGAGGTCACCCCGAAAATCCATATGAAGTTTGGTGATGATCGGATGAGTGATATGCTCAGTAGGGTGTATAGTCTGGTCGATAAAAGGTTTGACCTAGAAAAAATTTGGACTAAGTTGGTTTGTATTCCATTTTGAAGAGGAATATATCCTCTACAACATATCCAAAATCCGCTAAAATCCGCTTTGAGCAATTTTTATTTACAGAGATTTTTTAAAATGCTCATTTTTCGACCTTGTGAAGTACGTTTTTCCACAATATCCCTCATCGGCGACACCAGAACGCATTAATCCTCCATCCGATATATACCAGTTTGTGTAAAAGAGTATAGGGGGCGATCAGAGTGACAAGGACAGAAAACAATGCAATCGCGGCGATGAAATGGCTGTCAAAATGGCCGCAACTACAATCCATGCTACGACGAAAGCAACATATTGGATAACCTCCTATAAGCGAAAATAAACATTTGTAATTTACAAGAATGTTGTTATATATCTTTAAAGGTACACATATAATTAAAACAGATCTATCTGAATGATTTATCGACCACTGCTACGCACGTTAACCCGGTGATTTACGTTCGGGATTTCTTATTAGAATACATCCAACAGTCGGACCAAAAACAGTTATTTCGGGCATGCAACACACGAAGTAATATTTCGTCACACAGTGCGTGGTAGTTTCGTTTTGGAATGATGATTAATTATTGAATGTAACGCAGAAACTGAAGTGCCCACCCTATCTGTGTAAAAACTAGTTATATTTCCGGAATTTCCAACACTCTCCGTGACCATAAACCATACACGTATGTCGTAATGCTGATTATACTGTAAAGAAACACTTATCTCTTCAACAGAATAGTATCCTATCTCCCAAGATCGAAGAGACTGTACATGGTATATTTTAATTAGTACTAATTTTCATGGTGCTCCCAAACCGGTTTCTTAGTAGACAATTCTGTTCAAATTACTTCAATCGGCACTTTACAACAGGAATATGTACACGCAATGTACACTATTATTTGTCAGTATCTTGTTGTTTAAAATTATGTTACCATTGCCACCCACATATTTGCGCTAAATATCAGGTCATCAGCGTTTACAGTTATTAGTTCTACGTTTACCATTCACTCAATGTTGCTATTTATGGTTTTGTATGCAGCAGATATGTGTAACATTAGGGAGAATGGGTAAACGCGGCGATGCGGTTGCAGAAAAGGTCGTACGTTTCGCGTATATGTGGCCTTAGTGCATTTATGTGCATATATTTTCCAGGTATAAAGACAGTCTCTACCACATAGTATGTAGGCAAATTTGGTTATGTTGAGAATTTATTGAAGATAGTCTATTGTAATCCTTTGTATTTTGATAAATTGCGTTCATGGTATACCACCATGTATTTGTGTGATAAAAGTGAAATATTTGTGTTTAATCACTTGGCTGGAGGCAACTATGACTACTATTTTAAGACACGGACAATAGGATCTACACATTTTACCTAGTACCATATGAATAGCTCTCATACTGTTCTATAGTAGTGAATTTTGACAGATTGTGTGTTGTAGATTCAAAAATAAATGATTATCGGTCACATTCGTGAGAATGTTTTCATTACATATATTTCTGCTTCTAAAAAGGTCACACAATGAATACATCCCTATTAAATCACATTTAACTGTTTTAATACACATATATTACACGATTCAAGATAAACAGTACAGATAAAACTGTGTTATTCTTCTATTTCTTGGCGCCCAAAAAGTCCACATTTAATCGTTTAATGAGACCTGGCTTTTGGTTGCTCTCTCGCGAGATACATTAGAGAGAAATCTTACATACTATAAGCTCCCCTTATATTATGAAATCATTCTTCCTCGTATAATTCGAGGGCATGTTCGTTCTTGTATGACCAGCTATTCAATTTTCCGCAAATTGTAAATTTCATTTGATTTTGTCCATTTTGGCGGCCATATTGGACAGACATTCTACCGACATGGTTTACGACTAAGCATTGTTTGTGTAAATTTAATTTTATTACTAATTTGGTATTTGTTGGCGCACCTACCACCGAAATTCAGGATTTTTCTATACCAACTGCCATCATGGACGCCATCTTGTATTACAGAAAATTCTCAAAGCGGATTTTAGCAAATTTTGGATATGTTATAGAGGATATATTCCTCTTCAAAATGGAATAGAAACCAACTTAGTCCAAATTTGTTCTAGGTTAACCCTAAAATTTTAGTTTATCGACCAGACTAGTACTAAAGGATTGAGCGATGCAAAGAGTAAAATCCAAGATGGCTCCCAGTGGCCATGTTTTTCTAGAAAATCATTCAAATTTGATAGCTCCCATCTAGAGGTGATCCTAAACAAGCCCGTAAACAATTCTCCAATAAATGTGTTCTGTAAGGTGTGCCAGAGAATACAGTGATGAAAAGAGTAAAATCAAGACGGCTGCTGGCAGCCATGTTTTTCATCGAAAAGCGTTCTTATTTGACAACTCCGATCTAGAGGTGATCCTAGTCTCATATACCGAATAATGTTGAAATCGGTCAAAGTTTGACCCACCTAATGAACCAAACATAGAATGAATCTCAAACATGGCTACCAATTTAGAGATCCTAAGCAGCATGGTGAACCATAACACCTGAGTGAACCACACCAGTGAACCACATATGTGAACCACCAAAACTACACATTCAAAACATCTCTAGCAAATAGGAGTGAACCACAGATGTGAACCACTATGGTTCACAATCCACTGAACCATATATATGAACCACAATAACCAACTAGCTCACAAAAATTAGTGAACCACAACAAATTAATGAGTGAACCACAATAGTCCACTAGGGGTGCTACGATTAATCGTATAATCGATGAACTGTTGATAAAGCCGATAATCGATTACCATTTCCATCCTCGATTAATCTGCGTTATTTATTTCTGATGTCAGAAAATGCCGGGTATTATTGAATACCGTGTTTGTTTTATACAGTATCATCTACAAACGAGGTGTTAACATCCTTTGATCGCGTATCAAAGAGATTCTAATAACATGAGTACTACTAATATATGTTGCAAACAGTCGGCAGTTCATTTGATGATGCGACATGGTTTCTCGTCGGGTCGTTGTATATTCTACAAATTAGTGGCACTGCAGATTTGAACACATTGCAACGTCGTTGTATATTTATACTTGAAAGGTGGCACTATGTCTTTGAAATGTGCCGACTGTCACCATGTTCAATGAACTGAATGCACTCGCCCTTGAATCTGATTGGACCAATGGGAAGTTCGTTGACATTATCTCTAAAATCAGGGAACCAATATATACCGCACTTTAATCAGCGATGTTCTCCACAATGTAATTGGAGTATACTTTGTTTGCATAAGTACAAATGTATACTTAGAAGTTAATAGTAAAGGCTATCGGATATCTTGTGGTGAATGCTGAATTAAACTGACTATTAACAAATACTTAGCTTGTTCTGAGTCCTGCAATTAGCGGGTGGGGCACATGTTTGTGATTGTTAACCACGCTCTAGAAGTTTGATGATACTTATAGGTTCCGTAACATTTGATTCCCTTTTTAGGAACCGCCGGCAGTCCATCGTTCATTCCTACTTTTATATTGTTTGTATATTTGGCTATTCATAGAACTGAAATTAATCGCTACGTTCGTTCTAATGAACTCACAAATATTATAACCATAACATCGCCGAGAACTGTGCTGGTATTCAATACATTGTGCTCATTAGTCATTAACAGTTGTTTATGATGCACTTAACATAAAAATTACATCAGCTGATGCTTCAAACAACCAGCGACAGTGCAGTTATTGAATTAACCAGCACCCAGCCAATAGGCCATATTACAGAATATTTCCACTGATGTTATTAATATTAGGTACGATTAATCGATTATAGTCGATTATTGACAACCGATTATCGATTATCAAAATCAATAATCAATAATCGTGGCACCTCTATGGTCCACGCCCCAGTGAACCACAAACAATAGGCTAAAATACAATTATTTTTAACACCACCATATAAGGGTGTGAACCACTGAGTGAACCAGATATGGAAACCACACAGTGAACCATATTAGTGAACCACAGTGAACCAGAAATGGAACCAACATGAGTGAACCATATTAGTGAACCACAGTGAACCAGAAATGGAACCAACATGAGTGAACCATAGCAGTGAACAACAACTATTCCCCCACTCAGTGAACCACAATAGTGAACCATATTCACAACCCCTCGACATTAACAGTTTCAACCAATCACATGGAAGGATGCCACACCAAGGGCTATATAAACGGAGTCAGCAAGCTACTTTTCTCACACTCACAGGTCCTGACGAAGGATAATAACAATCCGAAACTAGTAGACCATTTCTAGCAAAGGATTATTCGTTGATGGTGATCATCCCTGAAGATTAACCTCGAGTTCGAAAACCAGGTTTGTCCTAACTTTATATGAGAGTTATGGGGCTTAGTGAACGATCAAAATTGCTAAACATAGACAAACTAAGCCCCATAACTCTCATGCAAAGTTAGGACAAACCTGGTTTTCTCACTCGAGCTGTCCCGTCATATCGCTGGTGGAACCTAAGGCATCGTTCCATTTCGTTAAAGGTTATGTTGTATTGACGGTTATTTTCACTGCATTGAGGAACATTGCAACCGCGTTAAAGTATCATTAGTACCGCTTTGCACTAGAACAGTGTTGGTGGTCATTTTCCAATGCGGTTCCAACACGGTCGAGAGGGGACACTTATTTTGAGAACATGTGTAAATACCTGCATTTGTTTGTTTCATTGCGGTTAACCATTTGGCCACACTCCAATGGTTGACGATGACAACATGCAAACCGGATATCCTACTCTCCGTTTCAGCACTTGATTCTTTGTCACATCAGCGGTTTTTCTGAATACTATTATGATAGTAGCTATGAAAGTAACCAACCCAAGAACTTTTCCTAAGTAACTGTTGCTACATTAGGTTGCAAACTATAAACTAGATGAGATATGAGGTTCTGTCTACATGTTGGAAAGGATTGGTTGGCTAATAATATATAACTATTACCTTTTTTTCTCGTTTTTCTTCCTTAAGTGTATCAGTATCTTTATCTTTGTTTAATTCTAATTTCAGAGGTAACACAGGTGATTTTTCATCTATAGTTATCCATTTGAGAGAAGACTCACTGGGTATTTCTGGTTTTAGAACTGGTGGTGTCTGATTATCTGTATGCTGACTAGAAGTATTAATCTCAGTGTCCTTTATATCATGGGCATTCTGACGAGCAGGTGATTTACACATTGAAGCTAATGCCGATAAAGGAGATTCCTTTGGTATGACAAAGTTTGCTTTAGTCACAGATGGATCAGTGGGTATCTCTACTTTCGGTTTGTCCTTTTTTTCTTCAATAGGTTCATCAGACTCAGCAGGACTGGAGATGAGATGTGATGTAAGCTGACCACTAGATGGAGGTGTTTTTGGGACATCAAACATTGCTCCGGGCGATGATGGCTCAGGACAAGTTTGGGCTGTTTCGATATCACTATCTTCCTTTACTGATAAATCCAGTGGCTCCTCCTGCTCCTGTACCTTGTTTCTTATCTTCTCCTTCAAATCATCTTTCAATTTTGTTCCTCCTTTCGATTTTGATTTTGGCTTCCTACCTGAATTTTTCTTCCCTTGTGAGCTAACTACCTTGGCAGGACTATCATCAGCATCAGTTTTCTGAGGTTCATGACAGTATTTCTTAATGACATCATCAATTGATTGATCAATACTCTCATCAAGTTCTTTAGCACTCATCTGATTTTTTGCATTGATTTCCTCTGGAGCGGATTCTTTTACCACCGAGTTTATCGAATCTAGAATTGATTGCATTCTAGCCTGTTTTTTGTCTTTTTTTGACTCTATGTCTGGTGTCCCTTGACTGCTTGTGTTTGAATCTTTTGAAGAATCAATGGAGACAGAAGTAGCAGCAATAATGCTTCCTTTAGTGTCTGGTTTAAATAATTCATCACTATCATCGCTTTTTGGAAAAAGTTGTATTTTTTTAGGTTTGGTTGTAATTCCCATAGGACTTGCAGACTTTGAAGGTGACTGAACTCGGGGTCTGCCTCTCGGTCTACCTGGCGTTGCCTTCAATATCTTTTTCTTCAGATGAAGTGAGGGATAATGAGGACTTTGGCCAGACTTGTTCAACTTAAATCCACCTTGCATCAGGCTCCCTTTGTGACTGTTGTTGTTGTCAACATAAACTTCCTCTCCATCATCACTGTCAGCATCCGGGCTCTTCTTGTCTGGAATAACTTTTATAGCTTTGACAGCTTTGTCTGGTTTAATGCTATCCCGTAACATTATAGATGGCGGAAATCCTTGAGGTGGAGTTTTTGAATCAGGAAGTCTGCCCTGTCTCTTTGGAGTAAGTGAACCATCGTCAGATATTACAACACTTCTCATTGCATACTGAGAATGACCAGCTTCTTGTGGTAGTAATGAAGGTGACAGCCTGAAGCAAAACAAAGAAATAATTATTTCAATAGTCTGACAGCAGGAATTAGTCAGTATTTATATTAAAGAGTCAATGACACTGTACATGTAGCTCAACTTGGAATAGGGGATATTGTACTTTATTATATTTTCAGTAACCTTTTCTGCCAAAATAATAATCGTATCCCCACTCCCGGAAGCGCCACGATGTTATCCTACTCCCAGAGGTTTATCCTACTCCCAGCGACGACGGTCTATTTATCCCAACCTCGCGAGTCGCGAGCACGTTCCGAGTTACGTAATCTTCAAGCAGTTCAACTTCAAGTTCCGCGGATACCCGGGTGCAGATTCCAAATGACAGTGAGCAGTGACATCTCATAGAACTCCGAAGTCTTATCAACACAATGACATTCTAAACAGTTACCAATTTAATCAATAAAGTTTGTTGTTTGTTTGAAAAATCAGTCTGAAACAATCCCCTTTGAAGTTGGTGGCAATAGGAGAAATCAGTCAATGAAATGACGTCACTTTCCTTATATGGGGTAAAATACTATCGCGCACGCGGCAATAGTAAAAAATCATGAATGAATGACGTTATCTATTTATCTTATTTTGGTTGTTATGTTATCATTGCACGTAATTTTAACGGAAACATTTAGGTCAATGTTCAGAATCGGAAACATCTTATCAATGAATTTTATTAGAGTTGTGTCTTGACAAACTGTTGTGGAAAATATAATAAACACAATAGTTAACTGTCATCAGCGACGAATGAAGTTTCTCATCTCGTGAGATGCGAAAATAATCATCCGCATCTCACTCGAGGAGAAACTTCGTTCGTCGCTGATGACAGTTAACTATTGTCTATAAATTACAGTCAATGGAGCGATATGGAATACGGAAAGCTTAAATGTTTGGGTAATACCAGAGGTCAACCCGATGAGCATTATGACGTTTGGGATCAATTGGATGAAAAATGTTGCTGTACGGCATGCCAAAGTATTTAGTGATGCAAAGAGTAAAACCCAAGATGGCTGCCGGCAGGTATGATTTAAATCAAATATGATTCAAATTTTATACCTCCCTTTTAGATGTGATCCTAAATATGCCTGTAGTTTTCAAAACAATTATCCAATAAATGGGGGCTGCAGGGCTTCAAATTTTAAATCAGTGATGACTCCTGGTGGCCATGTTTTTTAACAAATTTTGGAAAATTCAATGGTTACCATCCAGAGGAACCCAAAGATCCATATGAAGTTTTGTGACAATGGGATGAGAGATGTGACATAAAGGAAATTGCTAAAGGAAACAGTTGATGGATGCACAGACACCAACCAGACCTGTTTACTTTCAAAATTGGAAATAGGGAGATTTGTCCTCAGAAATAGGGAGATTTAGTGAAAATTATGGAGATTTTATTCAAAAAAAACTTCATATTTTTTATTTAACATCATTAGCTTCACTTCCAGTTGGTATATATTTGATGTCATATAGAACTGTGTCCGATATACTATAAGAAAGCCTAGACAACAACGATCGGCTGGTACGCAAGGCTGAAGATACTCATTCTTGCCTAAATTTGCAAACAATCCATATACATAGTGTGAACACCTTGTTACTGACAAATTAATTGTCAACATTTTACTTAGAAAACATATGAGATGTGAGTGTTTGTTTATGGAAAAGAATCTACTTTTGATTATCAAGATGCAACAGGCAATGCGCACCCCTCTGAAATTGCCTAATTTTGTCATGCATCTCCATCAGTCATTGATCAGATCGGAATAAATAATAGGGAGAATTCTGCTCTTCTAATCTAACGTCAACATATTTGGTCAAATTCAAGGTGAAGTTGGAAATTATAAGCAATATTTGAATAGAATGTGTGATCTATAGCGTATAGAAAAGGCATTTGAGGAAGTCAGTATCATATAGAATTCAGTTTCATTATTGCCTTTTCTTTTCTTTAAAAAAAAAAAACCTAAAAAAAAACAATCTACAGTTTCATGAACAAATCTGGCACATCCTGGAATCAACTACTATAGTTATAAATATTCAACTATAAGGTGGTGCACCTCCATGCACAGGCATATTGCAATGTTACACAAGTCCGTTTCGATGGATAATAAAACACTTGTGACATTTTGAATGGCATTAACTGGCATTTGACTCGGCTGAATGATAGAAGACTCATGCACATGTCTTAGTTGAATATTCACATGGAGACCTTTGCTTCCAAGTGATTTGTTATAAACACAAATATAGTACTGGTCAGTACTGATAGCTTGGTAACCACATTGAATCTTCATCATATCTGTTTTGGGTTATGCGTGCATTTTACCAAACATACAAAATAGATGTACATGTTGTACCAGTCATATTCAACTATAATAGTTGAATCAAGGATGTGCCAAACCTGACAAAAAGGTAGAATGTTTTAATGAAAAAAAAATTAATTAATTAAAATAATTTCTCACCTATGCATGGGAGACCTTTTTCACATTTCCTTAATATTTTGGATTCAGTGCAAATATTTGCATTTTAGGGCAAATCATTTATGTGTTAGCGCTTCAGTGCATATGCTGCAAATCATTTTCACTGAAGTGTAACCATCAATTTAATATGCTGAATTGCAAATACCAACTGATTTCCTCAGAGTCTGAATAAGTGAGTCCATCACATAGTATCCGTTGGTGGAGTCTAACCTATATGTTTGAGTGATATCTTATGGCCTGAGTAAATTTGAGTTTAGAGGAAATCGCTTAAGCGTAATTCATTCAATTTGTTTTGCAATTGGTCCGATCGCGCGTTTGGTTATCATTGTTGTTTTAAATCTGTCACATACATAGTTCTCAACAATTTTACTGTCTGCGAACAGTTTCTTACACAATTTTGTGAAATGATTGGCAACGAAGAACGCAAGGTTATGCTCAGCTACAAAGTTTGTAAACATGTCTTCCGAGGAAACAGTTTGTTGACTGACATCGTATCTGTTTGTTGTGAAGAAACTGTTCACAGTCTGATTAGTTTTTTGAGTTTCATCTGACATTCATGTTGGGTTGTCTTGCTGTTCTTAGTCAGATCATTTTTGCCACCACTCACAATGTTAATATGAGTCCCACAGAATCATGTTTGCATTTCTTTGTCAGAGTCTCAGACATTTTTATCCCAACAAAAATTAGACCTGTATTATATATACCCACATAAAGGAAGGCTTCTTGTTTGTTATATTATAATCCTTGTCTGGACATTGAAGCCCACATTTACTTACTCAATGCTGTTAAACAAAAGATAGTCGATGTTGTGTCAACATTGTGTCACTATTTGACTCGCAGGTTTTATAATTCCTAATTGATTTGTAACACTATAGAGTGCATGGCTTATCGATTCCTACAGCCGTCAGATAATTTGGGTTTTATCTTTTGATCGGGAGATTTTGTTTCCTGATCGGGAGCACAGGAGAAATAACACAAAATCGTGAGACTCCCGCCAAAATTGGGAAAGTCAACAGGTCTGACGCCAACCCATGGCAATAGTTTGACTAATAATTTATCCATTTATTACATGTATTGGACCATATTGGTTTCCATGTATGGATCAATTATTATTCCGGAACCTATATGAAACCAGCTAAGACAGTGCAATTTCTACTCCAAACAACGCACTCGGTTCACAAGTGAGTCCCCCACAACAAATGCAGTACAAGGTCTATTCAATGTCAAAGGCAATCAACACAGTGTGACATCGAAATGTCAGCAAGCAGGATTTGAATGCACAACGTTTTCACGCTAACCACTGGACCACTATGCCACTACATGCTTTTCATTTACCCTACATTGATGGAAGATCCACCTCAGCTTCCCAATTACATTGTTATAAAAGCCACTTCCCACAACCAAACCAGAGCATTATACAAACCATTTCAACCCACACAACAAAATAACAATGGTATCAAGTCGCAGTCCCACACAACCCAGTTTCATTTTTACACAGGCATTGCCTATAACCAACTGATGTGTTCCTTCCTTGATATTCACTAGTTTGGATTGTTGCACAGCAACAATAATAGTGTCTGTAATCATGGTTTCCCTTAGTAAGGCTCAGTGTCCTTAGGACAGCCTCAATCCCCTCGCTGATGATCTGTTTGAGTTATGTACCTAATTTAAAATCGCAATCTATCGTAAAAAATTTGGCTGCAATGAGAGTGCGACGGTTTATTAGAACATTGGAGAAACAGCGCATCAATTGTGCACTATGTTACCGGTACAGAGTTACCCTTTGAAATAAAAGCGACAAAACTACAATATGATGTAAAGAGCGACGTTCTACAGCGTAAATACACATATAAAAGTATCGTGATAACATTAAAGAATGCCAGACTGCTCAGTATTGCACTAATCAACAATAATATACCAAGTGATTTATTTCACAATAATACGAAACATGTTCCAAATCAATCTTTGTAGCAGGAATTAATAGTGATAATATAACTCATTGGAGCAATATCAAGGATAAATGAATATCGAGATATAAAGTCAAAGTACAGTCAATAATAGTTTCGTTATCCCAGCACAAACAACAATGCACATGTTCTCATTTTCCCCCAAAACTCAATTATATTTCAAAACACATGGGTTAGAATTGCCATAGCAGTGGTCCTCACTTACAATTAGCGAGTGGTCGCAATTTATTTTTGGGTGGCTTTTCTTTGGGTGTTCCGGTTGAATAACTTTCATGCAAAAGTAATTCATTGTAACATAACACCAATCTTAGTGGACATTGCGTCTAAAATAACAATAGAGAAACAACTCTCTGCAATAAAATCTAATATTTGATATAATTGCAGAAGACTACCCTTTTCTCAATCACTATTTCTCCTGGGATGTCCAACAACGTGCATAATTTCATGATTAATGCTCTGGGTATCGGGCCATGAAATAAAATATAATTCACCCACGAAGATGATGGCATGGGGTTTACGTCCAGGATCAACTTTCGTAATATAGGTAGCTTTGGATTGTTTTGTGAGTATCTGAGGTGCAAGGAAATGGCAACTTTTCAGTGACAACCATCCAAATTTTCTCCCGACGTGGCAATCCATGGTCAATGTCGCATTATGTGATACAGCCTCATTTATTTTCTCCTGGTAGAAACCTTGTTGTAATATGAGCTTAATTTGGTATTATATGATTAGTCTGTATGTGTACATGGATATGAAGCATGTGTCAGCTCATTATTTCTCATTAAATATAGTGATACTTATTTCAGGGGGAAATAGGAAGACAGCCTGGCAGGGCTAACTACACATTTGTCATGATATCCTAAAGCTAAATCCAGATATGTTGAATTGGACAAAATAGTTACTAGCATTAGTTGACAAACCTTGGTTTTTTGAGAAGGGGTCCATCTGGACTAGTTCCAGGGGGAAATCGACTCAAAGCTGGACTTGATTCTACTGGACTTTCTGGAACTGATTGATGCTCATCTTCAGTTTGTGTCGTCTGTGGCTCATCTTTCTCTTCTACAAGATGAGTTTGTCATTAGATCAATAATACAATTTCATATCTTCATACACTTCTCACAAATTTATGGCATCTCTGCAAAGTCGCCAAACCTATTATGTCTACCTTTGTGTGTAAAGCTCACAACATAAGCACTGTTTATCATGGCATTTGTGTGTCAATATACCGTGGGCCTGCTTTTTTTCATGAGCAACAAAGACAATAACTGACCAAATAGACAATGCATAAAATAATCTCAATGTAATTCCACTAATTATCTTGCAACTCCGTATGAAACTTTTCGTGACATGGAATGTCGACCTATTTTTTGGTGATATTATATAAATTTGTAAGATGGTCTAACCCTTCCTATTACAAGTTTTATATTGTTTCCTGGGTTTAAATAATAAATATGAATCAAAGACCCCTGTCCGGAAATGCTTCTATCAATTAATATTGATTTTATTTTCAATTTTCTGGTATATACAAACAATAAATTTGGGACATTTTACGGCTCGAGGAAATTTTCTGAGCATAGCAAGCGAGAGAACTCTATCTCTACCTAAGATTGCCTGAACATTTCATGATGGTCTGTTCTAAAAATAGTAATGAAAAAATGTCCAAATTGATTATCGCATCATATAAGAACATATTGATATAAAATCAATATTAATTAATAAAAGCATTTCCAGACAGGTGTCCTCGACTCATATATATTATTTTATACCCATTATCATATTCAGGAAGAGATAATCAATATTTAAGAAGTAAACAAGGGTGGTTTTTTTGTATTTTTGGTGGTGTTTCGATCATATTCCAGCAAACTTTATTTTATTTTTTGATGGGACAATCAGTTCTCATGGACAGACTTGTTTACTTTTCGATTTAGACAGCAGTCCCCTAAACAGAAAACAGACAATACTTGCTCAACTCGTGCAGTCAATTGCACATAATAGAAATAACATAATGACGAGAGTATTAAGCCACAATGAAAGTGTCAATGACACTGTAGCTCAACTTAGGTAGGGGAATAATTTAATGGTTGACAGTAAATGGAGGAATTAGGAAAGGTGCTAATTGAAATGTCTAAGTAAGACCAACTTCATCTCAATGTCAACATCCATGATAATTTTTATGAAGATCAGACAAACAGTACGGCCTGTAGCCCGCATCAACGATTCAATTTGGAAATCCAAGATGGCCACCAGCGGCCATGTTTTTTGGCTAAGTGACCCCCAAAATGACTCCCATCTACATGTCAATATCAACATTCATGACAAGTTTCATAATGATCGGATCAGGGATGTGGTCTGTAGGGTGTGCCAAAGGATTTAGTGATGCAAAGAGTAAATTCTAAAATGGCCACCGGCGGCCATGTTTTTTTGCTGATTGACCCCAAAATCACTCGTTCCCATCGGCATGTCAATGTCAACATCCATGACAAATTTCATGAAGATCAAACAAACAGATCGGTCTATAACCCATGCTAATGGATTTTGTAGAAATATTTAGTCATACAAAGAGTAAAATCCAAAATGGCCATATTTTTTAGCCGAATGACTCCAAAATGACTCATTCCCATCTAGAGGTCACCACGATGATCCATATGAAGTTTGGTGATGATCGGATTAGGGATGTGGTCTGTAGGATGTGTCAAATGATTTAGTGATGCAAAGAGTAAAATTCAATATGGCTGCCGGCGGCCATGTTTTTTGGCCAAATGACCCCAAAATGATTCGTTCCCATCTAGAGGTCACCCCGATGATCCATATGAAGTTTGGTGATGATCAGATCAGGGATGTGGTCTGTAGGATGTGTCAAAGGATTTAGTGATGCAAAGAGTAAAATCCAAGATGGCCACCAGCAGCCATGTTTTTTGGCCGAATGATCCTAAAATGACTCGTTCCCATCTACATGTAAATGTCAACATTCATTACAGATTTTATGATGATCACACAAACAGTACGGCCTGTAGCCTGTGGCAATGGATTCAATTTTGAAATCCAAGATGGCCACCAGTGGCCATGTTTTTTGGCCGAATTACCCCAAAATGATTCGTGCCCAACTAGGGGCCACCCCAATGATGAATACGAAGTTTGGTGATGATCGGATCAGGGTTGTGGTCTGTCGGGTGTGTGAAAGTATTTAGTGATGTAAAGAGTAAAATACAAGATGCAGGGTTCCCACACCTGAGACAAAGCTAAATTCAAGGAGTTTTCCAGGAGTTATGAGGAAAATTCAAGGAGTCAATACTAATACTAAGGTACCATATATTTTTGTTGTCACTTACAATGTTTTTAGGTGTAATGTTACACTAAACCGAAAGGTTAATAACACAGCCTGTTCTAGTTGTTGCAGTTAGACCTCTGGGCCCTTATATAATAGTCAAAAAGAGACAACTTTGCAATCTTGTATGTTATACCATAACCATACCTTACTATGTCTACCATTATATTATGTGAATGGAAATATCTTACCATTATACATTTTAACAGCTGCACCAAACATCTAATAACGAACATCTATGTGCATAAATCCAAAGTCAGTTTTGTAATATAAGAACATATATACTGTGATAATACACTATTTACACGCCTCACTGTCTAGTAAATCTGGTTTAGTTATTTTTGAGTTCGTTTAATTTGTCATCAAGCTGCTTGGTGGCTGCTGCAAGCAACTCTTTTTTCTCCTTGGCAGTTTTCCTAAGGCTGTTTGATTTTACTATGAAGTCTAGTTTCCTACTTGTTTCTGCCTTATCTGCAAAATCATCAGCTGACTGCTTCAACAGTTTAATATCCTCCTCCAGTCTCCTTCTTTTCTTTTTGATACAGTCAATTTCATCGATTGTGGCCTTACGTTTCAGAGATTGGGCTGTGATTTCCTTTGCTCTTCTCTGACTGTCCAAGTATGCATGGTATTTCAGTCTGGCACTGTGGCAGATACCAATAGCGGTTTTGTAATAATCACATTATCAAGTCCCTCAATTTCAATCAAATAGTCCTTGATAACACGCTGAGACACCAATGATTCCTTTTTCAAATTCTCCACTTCAAGTTGTTTATTTGTCGAAAAACCCCTCTCAACAGCTGCCTGTCCATGTGATAAGACAAGCATGGCTTTTACAATCTTCCACAACTTGCCGTATTGGGGATCTCCTGCCAATTTTGAATACAATAAGTCATCTATCCTGTCAGTGATGTAATTAAATTTTCTTGAATCTTTCGTCAAGTAATGCCTCAGAAATAAAGTCACGCATTTGTTTTATGATATCATCACAATCAGCTTCCACTACATAATTGTATTCACACAGATGGAAAAGAATTCTCTTCATGTATTGGGTGCATTTCTCTTTCTTTCCGTAATTAGTTGGATCTAAACAAGCCATATTTTGAACAATTGAATACTTCAGTGGTGATTTTTCCACTATTTTGGCAACAAGTTTTATCAAGAAGTTACGGCAATCTATCCTGAACTCCAACCGTCCTTTATCACTCACCCTCTTGTTTGACATTAGCTTCCCTAGCTGTTGCTCGGCACAATAACCCACGTTAATCTTTGAATAATCTTTCCATGTTGTTTTGTCAGTCACATCAATTGATACCAGTTTTTTCACATCAGTAGCATCACTTAATGTTGCATATTTTACAAACCTTGCAAGAACGTCCCGCAGTAATTTCTCGATGTATTTACGTAAGAAGGGCACCATAGGTTTATCAGTCTGATATCTAACTAAGAAAGGGTGTACTTCCTTGACAACTGACTGATAAAAATATGCCTTTGCCAAAAATAGATCATCTTTCACTGCAGCTGCGATGACCTCCAACGATTTTGTTTTTGGGTCCGGAACCTTTCTAGTCGTTACTGCATCAACATATTTTTTAATAGATGGCCACATCTTAAGAGCCCTGTCAATAACTGGCAGATTTTCTACCCAGCGGTGCTTACAATACTTCAGGGGGAATATGCTGCTGCCAGTTATTTTGGTGAAGTCCTCTCTTCTGGCTGGAGTGTCCTTGAATAGGTAGTACATGCTGGATAGAATACTGTCAACACTCCACCCAGTCGCAACTGCACCTCCCAAAAATGCACCATGAATTACATGCAAGCCACAACTGCCAATGTCGATTAGCTCAGAGTTACCGTCACGTTTCAGTTCATCCTGCATCATTTTAAAGAACCGCCAATTGACATTAGGCCCGTCCATTGATATCTGAATTAAATTTTTTAATTGCAAGTCTTTAATGCACGAATTAAATTTGTCAAATAAATCTTGAGCAGTTGCATGACCCATAAATTCAGTGCCAATATAACGTGTCACCACTTGGTCACCCCTCCAGTATCTTACATGGACATCCAATTGTTTTTCCTGTAGTTTCTTGTTTAGGCTTTCGTCAACACAGACTCCTTATTTATAACATCCTTCAGTAAGCCTGACAAATAAGGTGCAATGCCAAAACAGGTTAAATATTTACTCTTGGATTCTCCACATGCAAATGTTTTAGCCACCTGACTATCTGGAAACATTTTTTGGAATAACTTGTTTGTCTTTTCAGATGACCGGTACGAGTAATTGTCATCAATCATTTTCATACACCACAGTATCTCTGCCGTCAGTGTATCGGTTTTAGCTGCTGCCGCGGAAATAGGCAATTGCGACTGCTGCGTGGGTACATTTTGATTTGTCATACTAGCATTGCTTGTAGAAGGAGTGGTACTGTTATTTGCTGAAGATGCTGGCATTTGATAATTAAAGTTGGCAAGCGTCTGCGATGAAGTCTGTCCGCCACTGGGTGTCCTGTGCTTTTTTGATTTGGTGTGGCTGACCAACGCCGATTCACCCATATTCGCTACATCAAACGAACTTTTGCAAAGGACACAATACGCACGATGTTTATCTGAACCATGACGCTGAACCCATAGTTTGTATTGATCCTTTGTTAGCCAATCCGGATTAAAAATACACTTCCCACCGGGCATTGTTATTGACAAAAGAATTTGACACAATTTTCACGCTTCACGCACGTGTGTAAAACACAAAAGATATCCCATAATTTAACTTCTTCCTGGTAAAGATATACAATAATAGATTGGGGATTTCCAGTGTTACTGCATACCCCAACTATAGTCTGTTTCATTATAAATGCTCTGTATGTGGTAGACATAATTTGTCGCTAGATTGGCGACTACGGAAGATTCTAAATAAATATTATTAACATTAAAAGGGCATCATGAACCAATAATACTAAAATTTAAGGAGTTTTCCAGGAGATTCATATACCTTTATATATTTAAGGAGTTTTCCAGGGCCCTTGAAAGGTTATTACCAAATTCAAGGAGTTTCAAGGAATTTCAGGAGGTGTACGAACCCTGAAGATGGCTGACGGCGCCCATGTTTTTTGGCCAAATGACCCCAAAATGACCTGTTCCCATCTAGAGGTCACCCCGATGATCCATATGAAGTTTGGTGATGATCGGATCAGAGGAGATATGGTCGGTGGGATGTGTCAAAGGATTTAGTGATGCAAAAAGTTAAATCCAAAATGGCCACCAGCGGCCATGTTTTTTGGCTGAATGACCCAAAAATGACTCGTTCCCATCTACATGTCAATGTCAACATTCATGACAAATTACATACCGAAGATCCGACCAAAGACACGACCTGTAGCCCGCGCGAAAGTATTTAGTGATGCAAAGAGTAAAATCCAAGATGGCTGACGGCGGCCATGTTTTTTGGCCAAATGACCCCAAAATGACCTGTTCCCATCTAGAGGTCACCCCGATGATCCATATGAAGTTAGGTGATGATCGGATCAGAGATGTGGTCTGTAGGATGTGTCAAAGGATTTAGTGATGCAAAGAGTAAAATCCAAGATGGCCACCAGCGGCCATGTTTTTTGGCCGAATGATCCTAAAATGACTCGTTCCATCTACATGTAAATGTCAACATTCATTACAGATTTTATGATGATCACACAAACAGTACGGCCTGTAGCCCGTGCCAATGGATTTAATTTTGAAATCCAAGATGTCCACCAGCGGCAATGTTTTTTGGCCGAATGATCCCAAAATGACTCGTTCCCATCTACATGTCAATGTCAACATTCGTGACAAATTTCACAAAGATCAGACCAAAGATACGACCTGTAGCCCGCGCCAAAGGAAATTGTTGATGGACACACGCACACACAAGCACACACAGATGCCAACCCATGGCAATAGCTCAAACTTACAAAGTAAGTTGAGATAACAATTGCTGGGCTGTCAACCGGTGCATATCCCCATGTGGCATGCCACTAGAGTGGGCATACTCTAAGTAGAAGTCACAGAAATGTGACAATTTTAGATCACAACGATTCCTTTTTTTTTATTTATGAAAGCTGTCCTTGTATTGAATATTTCCACCCAATTCCATTGAGATCTGATGACAGATGGTTGAGATATTCATGCGTAGAGACAAAATATCAACATTTCTATATAAACAAATAATAATGACCAGTTTTATATGGCAGTTAACCAATTACTTGCTCTAACACGTTGGTACAATAAAGAGATCAAAGAGAAACAAGTGCAATCAATATTGCAGATGCTCAGTTTAGAGAATGGGCAATACTAAATATTTGCATAGATGGAAAACAAATATATTTTCTAAATCTGAGAAATCAATGGATAATTTTAACCCAGTGTATCCTTCGCTCATATTGACATATCACAATTCCAAAGATATTCAAATCCATCTGTTGGTACTTGAGTAACAATGCTAGATGTGAAGCAGAGATGGAGAATCTTGCTATTACCAAAAAGAGCAATAACTGACAAAAAAATTAACAAAGGCTGTCAGTTTCCTTCAATCAATATTGGTCTATCAGCATTCCAAACACGAAATGGACTGTCGTCCGGTGTAGCCCCTTGTGGCATACCACCTAGTGTGGGCATATTTATAATCTATGACTGATATGCAATAAAATTTAGCAAAAATGAATAAAATGAAAACCGTCGGGAGCTCTGAAATAGGGGCGGGCGGGTTACCGGAAACACAGGTCTTTTTTTTTTTGGGTCTTATGTCCCTGGCTCCGCCCACAATTGACCCAGTGACCTCATTTGAACAAATCTGAACCCCAGTCACCCAAGGACCCTTCATACAAATTATGAACCCATTCAGACTGATGCTACTTGAGAAGAAGTATTTTAAAAATTACTATGGAGGGAAAGAGTTATGGCCCTGACTTTTGAACTAATTGACCCAGTGACCTTATTTGAACAAATCTGAATACCAGTCATCTAGGGAACATCCACACCAAATATGAACCCATTCGGTCTTATGGATTCAGAGAAGATGTTTAAAGAATTGTTGACGGATGGACGGACAGACGGATGGCTGGATGGACGACGGACGAGGACTGATGACTATAGCTCCACCGGAGACTTCGTCTCAGGTGAGCTAAAAATCGATAGCTCCCATCTAGAGGTGATCCTAAACATGGCTGTATAATTTCAAAACATTTCTTCAATAAATGTTTGCAGCCCGCATTTATTGTTAAATTGTGTACAACATTGAATGTGATACCAAAGTAAAACAAGAGCAGCACAAGGGCATGTTCAAATTTATATGGTAATTTCAACAATGGGCCATAACTCAGGTGAAAATTGTGCTAGTAAACCCACATACAAAATTCAAGTCCATTCAGTTCAGACTAACTAAAGGTATTATCCGGAAACAAAAAAAGTGAACGGATGCACAGATGGATGGATGGACAGACAGACCAATAACATAATACGTTGTTTTTTCAAAACGGGCGTATATAAAAAAAATTACCTACATGGATTTTTTTTTTGCCTTGTATTTGGGAAACACAAATGTGTGAGTATTTTCTTTTTTACCTTATAATTATATTCCGGATATACAATTGGGTCA
This sequence comes from Siphonodentalium dalli, assembly GCA_032622095.1. Taxonomy (NCBI): domain Eukaryota; kingdom Metazoa; phylum Mollusca; class Scaphopoda; order Gadilida; family Siphonodentaliidae; genus Siphonodentalium; species Siphonodentalium dalli. The sequence goes on along the minus strand of CP136061.1, from coordinate 157,429,627 downwards.
GAAGGAAAAACATGCCACTGATGTTTTTATCAGACAAACCTGGGTAAAGTAGAGGTAGATGAGCATCATAGTGATCATCACGCAACTGTAGCTCTTTGCTACCTGGATTAGGAATCTGTAATTTGTTGCTTTTTGGTGCAGGGAAAGCAACAACACTCTTGGGAAATGAAACACTGTCAACACATTTGAGGTAATCTGCTAGTTCTTTTACATCTATCCCAAGCTGAGAAAATGCTAATCCCAAATCAGAAAGATTTGGCTCAGGTCTTCCAACTGAAAATGAATGCAATAATAATAATAATAATATCATTCTTCATTCAGCTACATTTATAAAGGTCAATCATTACTTGTGACCAATTTTCAATTAATGATATCCATCAATTTTTTAAACAAAACAAACATGAGTACTTATTCAGTCCATATATAATAATCTTGGTAGGTTCATACTGACAACCCAACTGTTTTAAAACCTTTCCTGATCATATGGATATCAAGCAGTTTTACAAAGGATTGTAAATTTTAATCAGTAAAATTTAACGATACCAGTACATGTGTCCACAAGTATATTTACTGATAGCAATGATATATATCATTGTTGGTTTCATATGTGATTTCACGCTACTTGAAAACAAGATGTTGTGCCACTGGAGCTATTGAAAAATGAACACGACAAAATCAGAATTTTAAGGCAAAATATCAACATTTAAAAATGAGAGGCCGATCAATATTGGCAGATGTTTAATCCATACCTTGGCGATAGTGATTAGCTATTTCGTAAATCCTTACACCAACCTTTTCATGAGTGCATGACTTTCAACAATTCACATCTTACTATTAATTAATAGTTCACAAGTGGAATCAGACTTATTGGGCACCTTGCTCACATAAACACAATAGGAACATATATGACATTCGATTTCAGATAAATGTTGAGTGATAAAGCTAATTAAACCCAAACATATTCAGACAGACGCTCCATAGCTGTTAACGATATAATAGTTACGAAATTAGTAGATGAACATCATAATTACTCTATTTTGGAACATGAGACATAACATATTATGTTGTTGTGTTTATACAATAGCTGCATATTAAAAAGTCATGGGATCATTGAAATTTGAGACCTATCAATACCTGAACATCTATAAAAGTGAGGGGTGTATAGACCTGGATATTAAATACTATTGATATTGTTGGATATAAAATATTTTAATGCAGAATTATCAGATAACTAGGTGAGATATGAGAATGATCAGATTGAAAATACTAAAGTCATTACATTGAATAGCATACAGTATGTCTATGGAATGGTTGGGTTAATTTTATTCTAAGCTGATAATTGGAAAGATACAATGTCTGTAAACAGCGGAAATAATATTAAAGGTAGGGTTTATATTTTCAAAACCATTCAATCGATACCAAAATCTATACAGGTGAAGAATGTGTCATGATTAACCTGGATGAGATTATAAAATTGATCAGATGAAAAATATTTTACCACCATACAATAAGTCAGTCTCAAGAATACCAGCACCATTATTATTATCCTGCAGCCCAAATGCAATTGAGGGAATTTCAAAATAAGACATTTCCTCTAATGATGAATATTAAATTGGTGGCCAATAGAAATCCTTACTGAACCTGGCTCAAGGGGAAAGGGATAATTTAATATCTGCCTATCGGATATCATGTGTCTATGGAATGGGTTAATTTTAATCCCAAAATCCATGCAAATGAAAAGTGGATCACCATCAACCTGGACATAGAATAGGAGAATGATCAGGCGGAAAACATCAGAAGACCATATGAAGTGTGGAAAGGGTTAGTCATTTCCAATGTCATCATATGACGGAACTATGGAACGGGTGGGTTAATTTATTTCAAAGATAAGATACAGTGTCTGTAAACAGCAATATCTGCAAATTTTCTTTAACTGCCCTATAGATGCGCGTTATAGAATTTATCTTCAAATTTTTCAGTTATAACTGCATAACCGTAATCGAATCAAAAGTTATTTCTTAAATAAATTGTATTGTAAATGTATCACCATTTAATATAAATTGTAAATGTATCACCATTTAATATATAGTAGTTTCAAGTTGCAAGAGTTGTGTTATCGATCACTTCGTGCTCGTTCAACATAAACTGGGCTGCTAGCTACATCTACGTTATATTATGTTTCCACCTTTTGAGTAGTTATAGTATCCATTGTAACTACCAGTTATTCCGTTTTTTGAAAATAGATAAAGAAAAATTTATTTGTTTTTTTGTTGTGATCAACATTTTGATATAAAATTGAAACATACAAACAATTTATCGCTGTAAGTATGTCAATTTATGACAGCATATGGGAATTAGCGATACATTAGTAGCTCTATGTTGTCCGCAGTCAGCGATTCATCATGAGTTGTTTGCGACCCATTTAGGATGCAAAACTGATCAGCTTAAAGGCAGGGGCAGGTCAGAAATCACAACAGGCCAACAGGAGGCTACATATTAGGATTTTTTGTCCACCCAATTTTGTTTATGTAATTATGCCCGCTTTTCGACTAATAGAATTCACAATTTTTGGGTTATCCAGATTATAATATTAGCAATAATTAAAAAAAATTCATGATATTTGGTGCATTTATATGGGGTTTGCATTTGATAAAACTCAGTTTAAGTTAGAAAATACTGACGGAGTTATGCCCCCTTATCGGCTCAGAATTAAAATGTTTGGATTGTTCAGATTATATGAAATTTAATAGAATTTTATGATACATGTGGTTCAAATTTGAGAAGACGCAGGTCAAGTTGGAAAATAGTCACAGCTCTATAATTTTTGACAATCCAAGTCATTTGAAATCAAAGTTTGTTCAAAGTCTTTTGCCAGAATTTCACTTTTTTGTTTCCAAACAAAGCCAATTCCCCAAAAAATGCACCTTTTTCGAGCAACCTTTTCTTCAACTTAGAGATCATAATCTTTTTGTTGTCCAAATGTAGCTAATAGGGCATAACTATGTCAAAAATCATTGGACCATGCCCGAATGATAACTTGATCTGTGTGTTCTGCAATATTCACTACATATCAAATCCCATGGAATTCTGAATAATATTATGAAAGTTATCATCTGGACAACCCGGACACATGGATATCCTGATTTTAAGAGTCTTCCAAAAAATTGTCAGGGAACAATAAATGGGTAAATAATCATATCTCTAACAGAATAGTCTCTTGGTGACACCTTTCATCTCAAACATAATATTTTGTACACAAGAATCTATATCAAGAGGAAAATAGGTTTCATAAAAATTAACCTGGAACCCTGAGTACATTTATTTAAACAAGTGCACCGCTAGGCGGAGGTAACGCCCCCGACTGTACAATCAGAGAAACTTTCTGGTTAAGCGCTATAAAAATGCCACATGTTGTTCTATATTAGCTTCAAATTTGGTCTGGTGCCACAAAAATAGAAGGAAAACTGAATTTTCTAAAAAAAAAACTGAATTTTTTAAGTCGAAAAAGGGTCATAACTCTCACAAAAATTATCCGATTGAACCGAAATTTTACCTTGACCTGTATTGCGATATTGGTAATAAAAAAACGGGTTTTGCAAATAAACAATCCAAAATCAAGTTATCATCTGGAAACCAAAAAAAGTAGCAGAAAACTGAATTTTCTAAGTCAAAAAAGGGGCGTAACTCTGGAAAAAATGGGCGGACGAAACCACGGCTATGGGGAAATCTTGTCCCCCCCCCAGCTGGTCTATTGGCATACCAAAGATCAACTGAATTGAATTAGCGAAACCAAAGTTATGAGTTGAAACGTTCGCATGCCACAGAAAACTGAATTTTCTAAGTCCAAAAAGGGGCGTAACTCTGGAAAAAATGGGCGGACGAAACCGCAGTTATGGGGAAATCTTGTCCCCCGGCTGGTCTATTAGCATACCAAAGATCAACTGAATTGAGTTAGCGAAACCAAAGTTATGAGTTGAAACGTTCGTACAGACGGAAGGACGGACGGAAGGACAGACGGAAGGACGGACGGAAGACCGGAAGGACGGACGGAAGGACGGAAGGACGGACGGACGGAGGGCTCCACTATATACCCCCAAATCTCCATCGGAGATCGGGGGCATAATAAATACTTTTACATTACCTAGAATAATCAACAAGATTATAACTGCTTAAAAAAGAACCATCTTTATTTGTATTAATTAACCAATAGTGTAGATAACATACATTGTTCAGAGTATCTGTGTGCTGTTTTCCCAAGATCAAGAAGATATCTTTCCAATATGTCAGTCAATAACTCCAATGGTGTTGATTGAGTTGAGGTCCACCCAAGATTTTGACAAATCTGAGCAACAGCAACTCTGTTTAGTGCTCGGCAATATTCTGCTGACATCCTGTAAAGTCAGAACAGTATGATGGTACCATAAAACATAACAAAAATAAATTAAAGCAGACATGTATTCCTTTATCGCTTGCGGACAAATTTGACTTTAATGAAGTGCTTAAGAGGTGGTCGCGTGTTAAATCTAGTCGGATTTTCAATGAGTACTGCTTGATACGTATGCTGTTAGGGCAAACTGATGCTGTTAAGAAAAAGTACCATTAGTTTTTCTAAAGTTGTCAGTTTCGCGGTGTTCGGATAATCTGAACATATCTAGAAAAAGCCATTACCGGGTATGTGTATCAAACATTCAACAACATATGCATTGTGAAATATGTTAATACTGGTTGCATTAGTTGTTGCAAATGGGCTATAATCAAGATGGCTATTCACATTGTTTTACAAACACCAGCTGAGCCATTATTGAATTTTCCAAAAATAAAATTGTTCTTGGCTTTTTTCTCAAATCACTTGGATTAGCCAGACACTGTGAAAATGAAAACGTTAGAAAAAATAATGGTACTTTTTCATAACAGCATCATTTTATCCTACCAGCATCATAGCAATTCAGCAGGACCACCAACATCATAGCATACTAGAAGGACCAATTGACCAGGGGTTGAACCTATATGCATTTTAACCCTTTCTATACTATATGGATTCTCCCACCCAGTTAAATGAAAGTGTCAATGACACTGTAGCTCAACTTGGAAAGGGAATAATTTAATGTGTTACAGTCAATGGAGCGATTAGGAATGTGGAAAGTTGAAAGGTCTAAGTAATACTAGATTATCAACATGAAGAGATATATAAAGTAAATCCAAGAAGGTTGCTGATGGCTATGTTTTCCAATGAAATTCAAAAACATTTGATAGCTTCCATCTAGTAGATCAATATCAAGATTAATATGAAGTTTGGTGATGATCGGATGAGGGATGTGGACTGTAGGGTGTGCCAAAGGATTTAGTCATGCAAATGGTAAAATCCAAGATCGCTGCTGGCGGCCATGTGTTTTGGCCGACTGACCCCAAAATGACTCGTTCCCATCTACATGTCAATATTAACTTCCACAACAAATTTCATGATGATCAGACGAAAACTCCGACCTGTAGTCTGTGCTAATGGATTGAATTTTGAAATCCAAGATGGCTACTGGTGGCCATGTTTTTTGGCCGAATAACCCCAAAATGACTCGTCCCCATCTATATGTCAATGTTAACAGCTATGACAAATTTCATAATGATCCGACCAAAGGTACGACCTGTAGCCAAGATGGCTGCTGGCGGCCATGTTTTTTGGCCGAATGACCCCAAGGTGACTCGTTCCCATCTACATGTCATTGTTAACATCCATGACAAATTTCATGATGATCCTATTAAAGGTACGACCTGTGGCCCGTGCCAAAGGATTTAGTCATGCAAAGAGTAAAATCCAAGATGGCTGCTGGCGGCCATGTTTTTCGGCCGAATGACCCCAAAATGACTCGTTCCCATCTACATAACAATATTAACATCCATGACAAATTTCATGATGATCAGACAAACAGTATGGCCTGTAGTCTGTGCTAATGGATTGAATTTTGAAATCCAAGATGGCAGCTGGTGGCCATGTTTTTTGGCCGAATAACCCCAAAATGACTCGTCCCCATCTATATGTCAATGTTAACAGCTATGACAAATTTCATAATGATCCGACCAAAGGTACGACCTGTAGCCTGTGCCAAAAGATTTAGTCATGCAAAGAGTAAAATCCAAGATGGCTGCTGGCAGCCATGTTTTTTGGCCGAATGACCCCAAGGTGACTCGTTCCCATCTACATGTCATTGTTAACATCCATGACAAATTTCATGATGATCCTATTAAAGGTACGACCTGTGGCCCGTGCCAAAGGATTTAGTCATGCAAAGAGTAAAATCCAAGATGGCTGCTGGTGGCCATGTTTTTTGGCCGAATGACCCCAAAATGACTCGTTTCCCATCTACATGTCAATGTCAACAGCATTGACAAATTTCATAATGATACGACCAAAGGTACGACCTGTAGCCTGTGCTAAAGGAAATTGTTGACGAATCACACACACACGGACGACGGATACCAAGCCATGGCAATAGCTCAAACTTTACAAAGTAAAGTTGAGCTAAAAAGTATACATTGGAATGGTCCATTATTCGCCTGGAGTGATGTTTAAGTTATTATGAGCAGACGACAAGCATACGAAACAATAGTTCAAGTGAAGAATGATCCATAAGGAAATGTGCAGATAATAAGTTCAATCGGCATTTGTTGAACTTTTTGTCTGAATATTTCCTAAGGGAACTACTCATCTATAAGTGTTTAGTAAAGAAAGGGTTAACTATAATTTGTAAAGGACTTTATGATGGAATAAGTAATTGTCATAATAAGTAGAGTTACAGTAATGCCCTAAATAATTGACTCCTTAACCACAGCAGAATTATGGGTAATTTTTCAGGATTTAGTCGGAAATATGGCTTGTTACCATTCATCGGAAAGCTCTCACAAGCCATATTTCTGATTGTTTATACAGAAAGGCTGGACCATCGGAGCTAAAAATTGGCACATATGAGTAATCGGACCCGAGGAATCTTATTGTTTAGGTCCCGTTGACATCAGATGTTTTAAAAGGGCACAGATAATTAATTTAATTAATTATATACACAAAACTGTTTCAATTGACTCTTAGAATGTCATGAGATAGATGCTGTTGACCTCAGACGACTTAAAGGGGCATGTATGAACCATAAAGAGCATTCTTTATGAAGGAAAATTGTTACAGATCGGTCTCCTGACCAGGGGAATGGCATGGGATAGGCGCATCTTCTCATGTTCCATCCATGAATAATGGCTGAACTGAGAGTAACACATTAATTACATACCTTTGACCTCAGATGACTTAAAGTGGGACTAATAAGCCCACGTAGGGCTGGGCCAAAGGCCCAGCCCGTAGAGGGCTCTGAGTGTACTGGGAGCACACACGCGACGCTGGGAGAGCTGAATTGCAATACCGTTCCTTTGAAAATTTGTTTCTTAAAAATAGATGACCTTTGATATGCCCTATTGAACTCTTGGTATCGTGTTTCCGAGTAACCTATTTAGCGATTGGACGATCGCGTTTGTCTTAACCAATCAGAATTAACGTTGCTCACAGGCGGTTGTTAGGCAAGTGATGCTATTCAAACAAATGGAAATCGCCACCTCGGATTATTATTTCCACGAATTGCCAATTACAACACACGCGGTGGGCAAGAAAAAACTGCTTACATTATGATATACAAGGTGAGTACATGTACATGATCATTATTGGATGTAGGATGTACCATATTGTACGCCTTGTTTGACCGCGAATGTAACAAATTCACTAATTGAGTAATTCCAGGCGAGGGCATGCAGACTGGCTCTTGACCGTTGACTCTAAGTTCTAACTAAGTAACTTACTTACATGTAGTTCTAACTTCTCAGACTCAGTGACTCGGGTTCAAAGTCATAATTCCACGATTCACTCTTGCACCAAATTTCTAAATTACAATTTGAACGAATCAAGACCTACCTCGTTTGTGAATATACTTGTGAGTACTGTGTACACAGCGAACAATTAATTTATGAACACAGTTTTGTCAAAGGTGTCACTAACTGCGACCAGAAATTATTTAGACAGAACGGAAGCTCATCGAATTCTCGCATTGTTGACTCGTCGACTGATAGAACACTGACACACGGCGGTGGTAAAATGACTTTCACGGTTATAATCCTGATGAGAAAGTATGGGATAATACAATAAGTCTGCCGTACATTACACTGGCTACAGTACAGTACTGTTTATTAATATTACAGTTTGTTTTGAAAATGTCAGAGCAAAACCATTCTGCAATACCAAATGGCCTCACCTTAGGCTTCACCACTAGGCACTACTACATGTACTACTAGTATGTTTATGCACTTCATTTTCAAGTTAATCATGATTTCAAGGAAATACCGTAGTGGGAATTGTCTTGGATCCAGCTATTATTTTTCGAAACTTTCAAAGTTTAGTAATTGATATTTTCCATTAATTTATGCATTGATCATCAAATAAAATCACGTGAGTTTGAGTTTGATCCAAATATTTGTACATGTAATATTTAAAAAATATTATAATAGTCTCTCGTTGATATATTATACGAACATTATTATTTTTCGCTCAGTTTTAAATTTACGCAACTACAGACACTGCATGTTCTTAATCGATGTTGCGCACAAGGAGAACTTTTCTGAAAGTAAATTTATCTTCTCATGTCCATGGTCAGTGGCTCAGTGGACACTGACCCCAGTGACAAGTCACTGTTCATCGCAGTTACCATGGAACCGTACATGTTAAAACTCAACCATTTTAAGTTACATGTACCACTGCAAACTTAGCATGAAAGATAAATGTCTTTTTAGCATCATAGTAGTAACTGTTCAAATAATTGTTCCCATCACAGAACACATGACCAACGCTGATAATCCTCAAGCGTATTAGGCCAAAAAATAATAATACCTGTGGGATTGTGGGATTGTGGGATAGACATATGTCCATTTAAACTTTTCAGAGGTCCATAATTTAACTGAGATGGGAAAGGTTATAAATATACCTTCGAAAATTTCAATATTTAATCAACTATTACAGTGACCATAAACATTTTGACAAGTGGACAAGTGCAAATTTTGACACCCGCGAATAAAATATTGCGAGTAATTATCGGTGTTGGGGTAATCGCTCCTTTTTCCTGGGAAGGACTTGGCCAATGCATTCTCTTTTATATTAGTATGCGAGGCGCCATATTGGCGACTCGCCTATATAAGAGAATGCACTGGCACAGGGTTTGCAAAATTTCAGGAAGCTCCAGTTAAGAAAGGGTTAAAGATGGATTATCTCTTTAAATAATTTTTTTTAAATAGTTGCGTGGGTATAAAATAATAGATATGAACTGAACACCCCTGTCCGGAAAAGCTTCTATCAATTAATATTGATTTTATTTTGAATATTAAATCGGGACCTTTTATGTGTCTATTTTTAGAACAGACCATTCGGATGATACCATATTGTGATACAGAGTACTGGACTGTTCCTATGGCTACGCACCGAAAGTCAAATGTCCCAGATTGATTGCTTGTATTGTTGTGTTCCACTTATATAAGCGATAACGAGTATAATTAACGATTATTTGTGACAAAATTGTACAATACAATTTATGGTCTCTTTTAACAGTAACCACTATTGTTCATAAGCTGAACAAACACACCTTTTTAGACCAGAAAATATTCTAAATAAAATTAATATTAATTGATAGAAGCATTTCCGGACAGGAGTCTTCGATTCAAATCTAATATTTTTTACCCCGCCCAGTAACTATATAATACGTATGTTACATGTTTACAAAGAGATAATCCACCTTTAATAAATAGCATCAGCTTAGAAGCAGTATCAGCTTAGAAGATAATCAATATATGTAGGAAAATCATTACACAGGGGTACTGTAACGTGACACAGGGATTGTCGGGGATAGGTGCTGATGATTTTAAATAATTACCAATAAAAAGTGTTTATCATCAGCTTAGAATATATGTAGGGGCAACTTTCTCAGGTGTCTCATGGAATAGGTGCGGTTTACCCCAGGTAAATCAAAGAGACACTAATAATTAGCTTGGATGACTTGTAGGCACAATAATTATTTAACCCTAATAAAAGCAAACTCCTGGTATCCCAAATAGTAGTTACTACTGTTTATTTTTAACGCTTTTAAATTAAATGTCAGCAAATTTACATGGTTGTATTTGAGCTCGATAGTTCAAACTGCTCGGCATAAACAATGACTATTAGTCGTTCCTTTTATTTAACAGTTCAAACTCCCTGAAAAGAAGCCATATAGTACTTACAATGCAGCATACTGGGAGGCCCTTTTCACATTTATTATTTATTTACGCTCAAGCTCAAATATTTGCGCTTAAGAGCAAATAACCTCTATCATTTGCGCTTAAGTGCAAATATTTACGCTTACGCATAAACAATTTGTGCTTAAGCGCAAATCATTTGCACTTAAGCGCAAATAAAAATTAATATGCATTGATTCGCCCTTCAATTAATTTCAAATGGCACAGGCCTAAACACATCACTAAAGTTTATATAGCCCACATATGATCGAAACAATCCCCCAGTAACCCGAGATGTTTTATGACCATGGCAATGGTATAGATCTGTGCAGGATATGTCTCTTTTTATATAATATACTATATCTCTGGGATGGAGGCACAAATTCTTGGGGACAGGGATTCTGATATTATGAAAATAGGAATTTTTTTTTCATCAACTTTCCAGTATGTATGGGCCACTACTACTAGTATGGGCCCATGATAATATAATATGAGATGGACTCAATCATTCACATCAGAGGGATGTAAGGGAGTGTTAGGTATTTGCACTTAAGCGCAAACGATTTGCGCTTAAGCGCAAATAAATTGATAGACACATATTTACGCTTAAGCTTAAGTGCAAATGATTTACGCTTAAGCGCAAATGAAAAGGGCCTCCCATATGGCATACACTTGATCAATTGATTAGTTGTGCAACCCCACTTGTTAAAATCATGTTTATATTGTGTATGTATTATTGTATACTTACTAGTAAAGTGTTTTATTTTCTCTTTTCAGGGATATTTTGGATCTACATCCTACTTATCACACAAACTATATCAACTATCAGAAGTTCAACTCTGTGATCTGACATTTACTGGTTCTGAATACATTTTGAAAAGGCATCAGACAATTTCCTTGGACAGGTGTAAAAATAAAATTCACAATCAGAGATTAAATGGAACTGTTGTATCGTGACTATGATGACACAAATGTCAAATCAATATATTCTGTGGGCTGTCGTGGTGGTATGTTCTTCACATCAAAGACAATATCAACATCAAGCACACAAACCTTGAAATTTCAGCTTCCTTATAATACTACTAGTAGAAGGAAATGATGAGAACACAGGATAACAGAAAATACATCATCGATTCTAAATTATATTGGAGGTAGTAATATGTGTACTAGTACACAGTATAGTGATTCTTGACCTGAAGTCACAAAGGAATTCACTCCAGGGAGCTGATCAATGTGTATTTATTTATTCAGTGCAACACTTATTATGAAAGTACATGTTATTGATCCACTTGTTCTTAGGAAAATATACACGGCTTCAATTCTGGAGAATGTATATCTTGTTCTATTACGTTTGGAAAGTGCCATAATTTACACTTGAAGGCGCCTGTGCATGTATGACTAACAGAAAGTGTAATGGAAAGACATGAAGACTCCTGGGTGATGAGATTGCCTTCTGATTAATAAAATATTGGTGCCAACAATATTAGTCGGTCTCAGAAACGCGCTCCGTAGGGAAATGGTGTTCACTTTATATTGAGAATGGTTTCTAGGGTACTTTTCGATGAGGAATTTCATGGTGCCGGCTGATTTTTGAAAAAAGGTGTCCAAGTTAGGGTTTTAGAGGCCTGAACCCCAATTTCGGGTTTCTGCCCTTTTTCCTCAGATTTCACTCCAATAAATAATATTTGTTAGTTCAATTCACTTAAATGTAGTAAGCAGACATTAATGCTCATCATATTCCAGCAAAAAATTTGTAAAAAGAACCGAAATTAGGGTTTTAGCAGCTTGAACCCCAATTTTGGGGTTCAGCCCTTATTCCCCAGATTGTATGCCTAAAAATATATTTGATTCTCCCCAAAAAGTAAAATTTACTATGCAATAATATTGATATTCTTTGTACCATTTTTAAAAATAGTTTTAAGTTCTAAAATCAGGGTTTCAGGGGCCTGAACCCCAATTTTGTATTTCAAACTTTTTGGTCAAAATTTGACATCCTAGATAAATAATTGTTCTGTCTCTTTCACTTCAATTTAGTAGTAATTATCATTTCTAGTGTTGGTGCTGATAGGATATTGCCCAAATTGTCAAAAAATTAGGGTTTATGGGTCTGAACCCCCAATATTGAGGGTCTGAACCCCAATTTTGTTGTTCTGCCCTAAAAACCCTAAATTGTGGGCCAGTTTTCCAGAATTGACACTTTCAGCAACTCACAACTAAAAAAGAATCCTCTTCTGTTAGCATTGGTTATCTCCCTGCAAAAACTTCACCTCCTACAGACATGAGGGTCATATTAGCAATTCTCAACAGAACTGTTCATGTCATGGAAGAACTCAGCTTCCATTCAAATATCTTGAAGTTGACCAAGCTATCTACACCAAAGTTCTTCAAGTGCTATTCAAGTATAATGCTTCTGGATTGAATCGATTTGATAATGTGATAGTTCGCATGGGAGGTTTCCATATTGTGATGTGTTTGATGAAAACAATCTATTCTCGCTTCCGAGGGTGTGGATTTGTCGAGCCTCTGTGTGAAGCTGGTGTAGGCCCAGAGGGTTCTATCATATCTGGTCTAAAGGGTACTGATATAAAATGAGGATTACGGTACTATAAGCTATTGTTCGAAGCCTTCCTGTGGTCAAAACTTCAGTATTGTTAGGGTGTTAGTGTTGGTGAAACATCAAATATTGTATTGTGTGGTCCTGATAGTGATCCAAGCCTTTCTGAAAGTACTACATCAGGCATGCATGACACTGGATTCTATTCTTAATGAACTGAGCACAAATCTTTCTGCAGAGGGATTATACAAGGCTTTGCAGCACCCTGGCCATGTGCTTCCTCCATTTCCCGGAGAGATGAGTAAGTGGATCGATTCATTTATCGACATGGTGGGGCTACTGCTTAACATGCTTCACTTCCAGCGAACTGGTAATTGGGAAGCATTCCTCGAAACTGTGCACAAATTTCTACCATGGTGTTTTGCTCTAAATCGTCACAATTATGCACGGAATCTAAGTTATTACTACCTGGACATGAGAGACTTGTGTGTTAGAGATTATGAAGCATATAGCTATCTAGCTGAAGGTGGATTCACTGGTTCATTAACTGGACTGAAGCATTCTAGTATACCAATGGACCAACTCATAGAATTCACTGTTAACCGGTTTTCGAAGCAGACAGGAGGGCTTTCTGGTAAAACTGAAAACTATGGAGCAAGTGAGAGATGGATGCGTATCAGCCATCTTCTCTCTGCTCTGAAGCAGCATCTCAATCAAAAAAGGTCATATTCACCAGATGCTAAGAAACATGTAGAACTTGGATTCCAACGACAGCAGAAAGACAAGAATGATGTTAAGAACTTATGTTCAGGAATAAAGTCGTGGGTACCAAACTTGTGGGACCCAAGTCTATCATTGATAAATATTGCCAACAGTGTTGCTGCCAGTGTAGAAATGTGTGCCAATGTTGAGACTGCGAACATGCGTGGTGTTACGGCCATGAAGGAATTTGTTAAGAGGATCGAATCACAAGATGGCAAGATAGAAATTGAGTACAAAGATCCAATCAAGAAACAACCAGTGTATTCATTCCAAGACCAAAAAGATACCAAGAAATATTTTTCGATTGTTGAGGATGAAAACAATTCCTTCACATCAATCTTGCTTGACCATGACAGAAAACAATTAGATCTGCGTACAATAATGGACTGGCCCATTACAACAAAACCATGGGCAATTTGCAGTGAGATTGGAAAAAGTCGACAGTTTTCTAAATCACTTTTCAGAAACAGCCTTCAGAACATGTGCTCTGAAAAACCAGCAGAAATTCCACCAGATGTTATTGAATGTAGTAAAATATTGTGGATGCCATGAGAGTTGTGAGAATTATTCCAACTGTTGGACTTCAAGCTGATACCTTCATATGTTGGGCAGAACGTGTTGCATCCTATTTGAAACATCTTCCTGGAACAACTCTCCATCTAGTATTTGACTACTATTCAGATGGCACTGTTAATGTATCAAAATGTAGAAGTGATTCAGGAAGAGTGCGTCAGATATCAGACTTAAGTCAAAAACTCCCGAAAGCTAAAGACTGGAACGATTTCCTTTCCAATCAAAGAAACAAGCATCAGCTTACAAATTTGTTTGCCGACTACTTTATGAGTGAAAAATGTAAGCTCGACAAAGCCATGTATGTAAGTAAAGGAGAATCCTGCTACTATGTTGATATGAATAGATCACAACCACCATCATTGATTCCTGATTTGAAATATACTCATAAAGAAGCTGATCCTAGGCTAGCAATGCATGCTGTGTTTGCATCAGGTAAACATTCTGGAGTTTGTGTTGTTGCCGATGATACGGATGTGTATGTGTTGCTCCTGTTTGTTTCAGAAAAATTTAAATGTTCTTTATATTTCCGGCAAGGAACAATTTCTTCAAAATGTGGTATCATGTACCACAATGTAAAAACATTGGCAAGTGAATTAGGACCCAATATATGTGATCATCTTTCTGCATTCCATGCACTAACTGGTTGTGATTATACTCAGCCATTCTATGGTAGATCCAAGTCCACAGTCTTTAAAAAGGTTGTTAAACAACAAAGTGTGTTGGACAAGCTGTCCAGTCTGAGTACTAACACACTAATTGTGAATGAAGTTGTTGATATTATTCTGCATATTATATACAACAGGCCCGCATCAGAGACAACTCCTGGGGACTCTCGTTATGATATGATTATTTCCAAAAAAAGGCAGTTCAAAGAAGCATGCATCACTTAAGAGGCTCCCTCCAGATATCATCTCACTGAAATTTGCAATTTACAGGACACATTATGTCACACATGATGATAAACTGCCTTAATGGGAATTATGTTTCCCGCAACCCCCTGAAACATGGATGGACTCTGGTTGATGGCCTAACAGAGCCAATCTGGTTTGATGGACCTGCTCTTCCAAGTGTATTGCCAGTGAAGATTAATAATGTAACCGATTCTGTCGAGCAATATTATGATGAGATGTCTACTAATGACATTGAGTCTTCATTTGCTGATGATTCTGATGGGGAGGTTGACGATGATAATGATGACAGTGAACAGAGTTCTGGAGATGATTTCTCAGATGATGATTCTGATTATTAAAGGTGAATTTTTTAAGGTTTAAGGACCTTCTGATAGTCTCTAGATCTGAGTTTGTATACAAATGACTACAAATAATGTTTTATTGCTAAATTAGAGTGAATTTGGTGGACAAAATGTATTTTAGTAGTCAAATTTGGGAAATTGGCCCACAATTTAGGGTTTTAAGGGCAGAATGTCAAAATTGGGGTTCAGACCCTCAATATTGGGGGTTCAGACCCAAAATCCATAATTTTGTTACAATTTAGCCAATATCCTGTCAGCACCAACACTAGATATGATAATTACTACTAAATTGAAGTGAAAGAGACAGAAATATTATTTATTTAAGATGTCAAATTTTGACCAAAGAGTTTGAAATACAAAATTTGGGTTCAGGCCCCTGAAACCCTGATTTTAGAACTTAAAACTATTTTTAAATATGGAACAATGACTATCAATATCATTGCATAGTAAATTAAACTTATTGGGGAGAACAAAACATATTTTTATGCATACAATCTAGGAAAAAAGGACCAAACCCCAAAATTGGTGTTCAGACTACTAAAACCCTAATTTTTGATTTTTTTACAAAAATTTCGCTGGAATATGATGAGCATTAATGTCTGCTTACTACATTTAAGTGAATTGAACTATAAATATTATTTATTGGGGTGAAATCTGAGGAAAAAGGGCAGAAACCCGAAATTGGGGTTCAGGCCCCTAAAACCCTAACTTGGGCACCTTTTTTCAAAAATCAGCCGGCACCATGAAATTCCTCATCGAAAAGTACCCTAGAAACCATTCTCAATATAAAGTGAACACCATTTCCCTACGGAGCGCGTTTATGAGACCGACTATATGATCGTATTATTTTGAACTATATCCAAATTCACCAACAAGCAATATTGTTATTAGAATGAAATACAGCCATCATACCGGTTTTTATTTTTTCATTCTTGCCACATTTGTCATGTTCCAGGGGTCAGTGTGTGCAATAAAGAGAGGATATACAACGAATCCCCAGTTAAATGATAACGGAATTTACAAAACGAGTCCAGAAAATTAGATCTGGACGAGCCTTTGTTGAGGTCCAGACCTAATATAGTGGACGAGTTTTGTAGATTCTGCTATAGTCTATACTCTGAGTTATAGATTATATTTATTACATGATCTAAAGCCTCGACAAAACCTACTTAAATCAACAAATGGGACGCTAAACTAACATCGGCTTCTATAAGACATGCGATGACTTATCATGTAACTGTGCGTTGTTTGCGCGTGTAAAGAAATATTCCCAGATAAATAAAGACACTTTGATGTATTTAATGGTGTATATAATGACATAACTTTTCAAACTCTTCATGATTATAGCTGGTTGGAAAAAATATTGGAAGGCATAATATACGTGTAAATAAAGAGTGTAAATATACGACAGACCGGAAGTCACCTGGCACTATTTCCTGTTATTAAATGAACGTTTAAAATAAAATGGATTTATCTCTCTGGTTATTTCAAACTGAAAAATCTCATCAAAAATAAAAATGTCATTCCTGTTGCTGTCATCCCTGTTACTTGAACCAATAAAAAGTAACAGATATGACTAATAGTAACAGGAATGACAAACATATATCAGTTGATAGGATTTCCAAAATAAGAACAGCAAACATTATCAAACCTGTATTTTCTGTTGTGGTGTGTACACAATTTACGTTGTCAGGTAGGATATCTGTGTTGGGTTGCAATCTTGGGATTGGGTGTTGCCCGAGTTTTCGTACCTACATTATATCTTGCAGGTGGGTTAATATGGGGTAGGGAAGGGTGGCATTGCGAACGGACCTCGTGATATTGATGCAAGTTCATTCAACATTAATTTTCAGACTTCAGAACATTTAGCTGGACAAGTGGGCTACTAGTAGTATATTTGTCTAAGGTTGGATGGATAGCCAAAGTTAAATATTTTCAAGGAACGGTTTGGGTGCTGTGCACATTACTTGGACCGAATAAGTGGGTACATTGGTTGGGTTAAATGGATAGGACACAAAATCTTGCTTGCACCTATCACCACTACATGTAGCATATTGTCATTGGAAACAAAATTTTCGCCATTAATCTTCATCAGCATATCTGTTATTTATGGTGTAATGGAATTAATTCTGCTATTCTTGCTGTAGTGTAATGCTAGCTGCTTAGAATATATTAAACATACAGATACTGATATCTAGAGTGTCATTACTGTTACCGTTGTGTCATTCATGTTTGGGCAAGTCATTCCTGTTACCATGTACTAGTACATATAGTTTTGCAAAAAATATCTACAAAAATAGTTCAAAAACAATACTGATCATGTTGTTTAGTCTGGACACAGCAAACATTCTAACATATCATTAATAAATGAGGTATCATTTTTTTAGAATCTACAGGAGGAAGCAAGCAATATTTTTTGGGGTTTTACATGGAATGAGCATTAGAATGATGTAAAAGTTATTTATATGTTGGGATATTCCATTATTTGCTTTATATTATGTTTGGGTAATTTTGTTTATGCAGTGGTCATAATATGGGCTTCAATAGTATGTATTTGATAGTTAACTGGATCTATTTTTGTTAGTAACAGGAATGACAAGCAGAAAAGCACCAAAGATAAACAATGCGTTGCTATGGCAACTGGATCTTGAATCCAGCTCTGCTGAGACACGTAGGATGTCCCCTGTGGACTCACCTTCCATATTAAATGAATAAACACTCTCCCTATGAATGTTCTAAATTTCACAAAATGGAACCCCAAAATGTGCACTTTTGAGATTTTGACCCCCATCCTTGTCTGTTTGAATAGAGTTTTGGTGTACAAATCTCGAGCAGGATACGAAATTGACGGCAATTATTAGTACTCATCTCGAGAACATAACAAATTTCAAAAATCAATATCTAATAACTCTGAGCTTTGTTTGATGGGTTCCTCGACTAGAATCAAATATTTTTTACCCCCAAAGCCAAAGAAATAGTAATATAGGACCCTCTGATCGGATTGTTGTTGTTGGAATCTGTTGAGATGGGGACCCTCTGTTCGGATTGAGTACCTTTAACAATGCGTTCCATAGAAGGAACGCCCATATGGTTGCGACATGGATCAACTCGTCCTAGAACATAGACTGAAAGTCCTTTATAGATGTACCAGCGTAGTGTGATAATGGGTGATATGAGAGCGCATTAAAATATATAATACGGCATTGGAATTGTGACATAACCAGTAATTGTGTAGTGTTCTCACCGCTATATATATACCTACTATTACAGTTTTGATGCTGATGGTGCTTGGTTTCTATTAAATTTAACAATTTCATGACTTGAGTTTCCGGAAATATTATGAAAACCCTGTGCCAACGCATTCTCTTACATGTACGAAGCTTCCTATATAAGAGAAGGCACTGGAACATGGTGCAGCTCCCAGCATTAAAAGGTTAAACAAATATTGCAGGATAAATATAAACAGTCACTAAAATGCTTAAACTTTCCAGGCTGTGCAGGGCTGTGTGATTAAATCTATGAGTTTAAATCGTTATATATATTTGTCACTTTTATTGAAGAAATTGTGTAAAGCAACATCCGTAAAGCAGGGATGTAGAGACACTTTTGGGGAAGGGTCAGTAAGAATATGCCGTTCCAGCGTGTGATTAACAGCCCGCATACGTGTGTTAGTGGCCCCTGGTATAGTACATACTTGCATACGTCGCGTAAAGATAACAATTAGTATTTGACTGATCGTGTAACTCGCGCATGCGATATTGTGTGTATATATATATTTTCCGTACCAAGCGTGCGATATTGATGTTGTGTCAAGTGCGTCCATATGCGTGCGACATACAGAATATGCAATAGTTTGACAATCCGTTAGTGATATACTATGTCCAATCATGGCTAATTCTTAATTTCACATTGCGTTCTAGAGTTGGGATAAGTCGATATTCCGGAAGGGGCGCTCACATGGTTGCATCATCGATCAATGGATCCTGGCATATGGACTGAATATTGCTTTATTGACGTAATAGCGCAGTGGACAAAGTGTACACAAAATAAAGCCTTAAAATGTTTACATAACCAGTAATTGGGTACAGTATTCTTGACTATACGTGTATGACTGGATGTTGGTGCTGATGGTGTTCGTATTAAATTGAAACATGTATGACAATTATCGCAAGAAAAATACAAATGAAGTCACTAAAATGCAAGTTTTATACTTTAAATATATGCGGTTTTTTTACCTGAAATTGAGCACTTTCAGTCAAGAAACAGTGGATACAGAGACATCGGTGGGGAAGAGTCGGTTAGAATATATCGATCGAGCGTGTGGTAAACAGACCCAACTGCATGTTTGTTACTGGCCGATGTATGATACTCATGCACGCGTCTCTTAAGGAGAACAATACTGTTTTTGGCAGATTGTGCCATCCTACGCCATTGAACTCGTCCGATATACTGACAACAGTAACCCACACGTGTAGTTTTGTGTATATATTCCATACCAAGCGTGCGACATTGATATCGTGTCATAAGTGCATCCATATGCTTGCGACATACACTAGTTATGGCAATAGTCTGTCCAACCGGTAGTGGTACATTGTATTCAATAGTGGCTATTTCTTAATTTTACATTGCGTTCCCAGGTTGATCATAATGTCCTCGTATATATTGAAAATTGATTTATTGACGTAGTAGCAGTGTACACATTATTGATGTAGGAACGCTATGCATACAAACAAATAACGCCTGATAACGGTATGACATAACCTGTAATTGGGTACAATATTCTCGACTCTGGTATGACTGAATTTTGGGAATTATGTTCATGCCTGCGTCGCGTAAGGATGACACTTAGGATGTTGGCTGAACGTGCTGTCCTTACACATTGCAATCGTTCGATATACTGATACCAATAACACACGCGTGCGGTTTTGTGTATGTATCCCATATAATTATTGATATATAGTGTCAAATGCATGCGTTCATATGCTTGCGTCATATATACACTGTGACATGGGTCTGTCAATCCGTTAATGTCACTATATGTTCAATCGTGGTTAGTTCTTAATGTCACCCATGTGTTCTTTAGTTGTGATATGGAACGAGCACCCCGTGTGCTTGCGACATGACTGTAACAGGCCTTGTTCCTTCAGATTGTGAACTGTGTTATACTATATGACGTCACCATGTGCTAACACAATACCCTCCAACTTATGCAAATAAGCATTTCCATCTCAGATTTGAATAGACGTTGGATATTTTCGAACTACATGACTTAGCTGTGTACGAACATACCATGAGCTATTCAGCACACTCTGCAAACACTCCACATGTAGTGCCGAATTTCAACACACAACTTGGAGCATAGTGTAATGTAATTTTATTATATCTCCACGCTGTCAGGCAGACCAGATCTTCGATGTTACCAGTAAACACATCGAGTAGATACCATGTTGTGAAAATGTGAACAGTGTCGCACAAAAGAACACTTGTTCGAAAGTTCTATTTGAGCACAGGAAGAAATGTCATTATTTCCCTTTATCATTGTCACAGAAATTTTGTCGACTAATTTCGATACCGGTATAATTCAAAAGAGGTAATTATTATAAATGTATTTTGGATTGCAAACTGCCAGATTTAATCTACGTGGGCTTTATTACGTTTACGTATGGTCATATTAGATTATATGATAATATAAAAAGTATTTATTTTCATTCCAGAAGATATGTGGGAAAATTGGTGTTTATAATAACTTTTAAATATAACACCTCTATCCTGATTCCATTTACGACCTGTATTTAAACACAACGCGACATACCTCTGGCTAATACTCTTCCTATCATACAATGGTTTTACCACCAATTTCCCACATATCTTCAAGACTGATAATAAATGCTCTATTTATAATATAGTTTATTACCCCCTTTTAAGTCATCGGAAGTCATATGTAAGTAAGTAGTGCTTTATTCTAGCCAGTGTGCGCCTATCCCATGTCATTCCCATGGTCAGGTGACAGATCTGTAATAATTTTCTACATAAGGAATGCTCTTTATTGCTCATATTTGCCCCTTTATGTCATCTTAGGTCAATGGCATCTATCAAATTATATGCTACGGGTCAATTTATCCACGTGTTCCAATTTTCACTGACGAGATTGCAGCAATTTTGTGTATATGATTAATTATTTAATTAAATTAATTATTAGTGCCCTTTTAACCCTTTGGAGAGTATCTATAATGTCATATACATAACGTCATGCGTGAGTTTAACGTCAATGTCATAGCAATAATTATTAACAAATTTGAATCAAAAGGTCCAATAATTCGTTTTAATTTATGTGTATTTTCTGTTTACGTGTGCTATCATAATCTATTGCACTTCTACATTATGACATTATATTAATCAAAATATATCCTATACAAATCATATATAAATCAGATGATCAGTTGAAGTTATGTCTACATAAAAATGACACTTCCTGAAACCGTACAGCATCATATGTGTCGTTCTACTCGCCAAAGGGTTAAGACATCTGATGTCAACGGGACCTATCTAATAACATTCCCCGGGTCAAATTACTCCTATCTGAAAATTTTCAGCTCTGATGGTGCAGCCGTTTCTGTATAAACAATCAGTAGATAAATTGCGACAGCCTTTCAGGTTTGACACTGTGTGTTGCTAGTAGTCCCTCATGTGACATCACTTGATGGAAGATTAACAATTCAGACTGCATAATCCATAATGTATTAAATATTCAATTGCATGAATCGCCATAATTTCAGTTAGGGGCAGCCTATCACAAAAAATCTTTTCGGCAACGTGCTCAGTGGATTAGCCGGCATCGATATTGACTGAGAAAAATTACACCAGTGTAATCCTTTAATAGAGTCCAATTAAAGTTTACAATGATAATGAATCAAATTCTACCAACAACACAGCCATCAACTTAAGCCACATCACTGCTGATCCATTAACCCTTTGAACCCGAGTGACCGGAATACCTGTCCAATCTTTATATTCCTATTCCCGGGAGACCGGAATATCGGTCCGGAATTCATATTTGAAACAAAATTACAGCACAACAAACGCACATATCATCTAGAGTTGTACTTCTACTTTGCACACATACTTCACATGTTTACCCACGTGACTTTGATAGGCAAACTGATGACAGAGGGTCTGTTTATTCGCGCATGTGCAGAGGCTTATTTTGAGAAAAAAGTTGCTTTTTAACAATGGAAAAGGGGAAGTATTTGCGCAAATGAGTCACATGTTCATGCCTCAGACTTTAGCAACCAAATTGGAGAGGGGGTCTGTTTCTTCGCGCATTCACAGAGGTGCATTTTGAGAAACACCTTTTATCGTAGGCAAAGGATATGAATTTCATTATAAATATATAGCGAGACCAAAGGGAGCCGCAATATAATCTACATGTTTATTGAACATGGAATAGACTGTCTTGTTGAAATACCTTGTGACATATTTCACAGCACACTAGTTCAGTTAGCATAGTAGACTCCCTTATAGTTGAGCGAGTATACATGTATACACAGGACGTCAGGGCTCAAAAGGTTAATATCAATTATATAGCAATGCTTCAACTAATCACTGGCATTGTTTATGCTGAACCATGGCATCTCCATTAAACCTATAATATTTATATAGTCCAGGCACATTAGGTTTCACTAGTGCAAAAAATTCCGGAAAGCTGAATTTTTCAGGGATTAATAAGAACATGTTTATGAACAACTTGGCAAAAGTCCCCTAGAATCCGAGTTGAGCTTTTTGAGATATCATGATTTTTCGCAATGGTGCAATTTCTGACGAAATTCCATTAGACCATATGCGAATGCAGTCATATGTAGGCTAATTTATGGACTCAATCTTCACACATACCCGTCCATCATGAAGCATGTGTCGATAGATATGCGTAATTGGTGCTAGAGCTTACTAACAGTCGATATTCCATAATTGTGATGACATTTATTGATGAAGAGAGCATATAAATCGCATGGTGATTCAAAATTTTCCTAACAAAAGAGGGCGAGTAAAGATATTCAGACGACAATGAGCTAAAATATGAACCATTATACTAGAAGAGTGGTTAGTTCAGAACAGGAAAGTGATGAGATATATCGAACCATCACCATCTTTAAGATTTTATAGCCGGAAACATAACACTACCCCCTAAAACGTACCCCATGGCTTTGAGTATCTGAAAGGCAAAATACCACATAATAGTCCTGGCGTTTGACGTAACAATTGTACAAATGGTGATAACACTATGAAACTTGGCACATAGGTTCCTTATACACTATTAATCATTTTTAGATGTAAAGACGTCGCGGCAGGTCCATCCTTGACAACGGTTGCTATGCAACTATCCCACATCTAAAAAATATAAATATGAATGATATTATGGTAGTTTTAACAATCTAACCTACACCATGCAGCATTTTTATGGTAAAAGTAATATTAGTTGTTGTTCGAGTAGATCTGGCTGGAAAATTACCATAGTTCTTACTTACAGGGGTGGTAACGGTTGCTAGGGACATACCCGAAATCGAAAAATGCTGAGCTGACTGATATTATGATAGTTTTGACAAACTAATATAAACTACGTCATTATCATTTTATGGTGAAACAATTGTAATAGTTATTGTTAGTGTGGGTTCGACTTTAAAATTACTATATATTTCTGGTAACGGTTGCGTTGCTAGGGACATACCAGACATAGAAAAATGCACACATGGCTGATATTGTGGTAGTTTTAACAAACTAAACTACGTCATGTAACATTTTTATATTGAAACAATTATTATAATTGTTGTTAGAGTGAACATGGCAGTAAAGTTGCCGCATTCGTTACCTAACGGGTGTGTAGTGGTTGCTATGGACATACCCACATTTGAAAGCATACCATATGTATGAGTTTCTGGTAATTTAACTGATATAACTGTTTCATGATATGGTATGAGTTTTGGGAAATTTGCATGATATAATTGTTTCATAATATGCCATATTATGCTTATATTGACAATAATGCATAACTAAAGGTTGTTGTGTTGTGTACCGACGCATTCTCGTGTGGCAAATTGGTATTGAGGTTTCATTGTTGCTAGGTAACCACCTACCTTTGACAAATCTTCTTTAAACTGACAGACTATTCAGTTAGTTTTATCAGAATCACATACCTGTGTGGAGTTTATTATTGTTTCTTCCATGATTCGATTTTTGGAATACATTTTGATGAGACATGTAAAAATATTGACCCACATTTATGTCGATACCACCTGAACCCCCCTCCATGGAATCCGACATTTGCACTACATTTGACAATGGCATCCATGCAGAACACTCTATCACGGTGTGGTAGCATCCGCATACCAGTTGCTATACGGTATGAACTAACTGTGTTTCTTTCATATCCATGCCATAACTACATATATGTCAATACATGGTCATGAGTCATTTACAAGTCTATAGGAGCTCGTACATGAGCGTGGCCTATATATTTCAGATTGAGATACCATGAACTACCCTTTGGAACCGGTGACCAATACCCATTTACATGGGCAGCCATGGGCCCCATTACCAACCCACAGTTACTAAGGAACAGCATCCAATGACGTGTCTTAACTACTGTGTCCATGTCATAGAAAGGGGCCTGGGCCGATGATATACTATTTAGGGTTCGTTCTATTGATTTGCCTGGGTACATGTCATGTGTACATAACTATAGACACTTGTGTATTTGCACTACATGTGGTGTTCATATGGGTCCATAGCGTATGCGTGGCTGTGGTTATAACCTAGATAGTCATGGCACATGTATATTCATGGGATGGGTTCATGTTTTACATATAAATGTCTTGTAATAAAGTCATAACTAAATCAGCCTGGATACATGGGCTGTCCATAGTGGCCCGTCTCAATTTCCTACCTATATGAGCCTGGGTCCATAGCCAAGCTATGGTGGTGCACACGACCATGCTATAGGGCGTTGGTCGTATGGCTGAAAACGGACGTACGTATATGGTATTCATATAGTATAGAGACGTGGATCCATGCACATGCATGGACTTACCCGTAGGGATGGGGTCCATGTGTCTCCTATATATGTGGATCAGTCAATGGCCTACCATCATATATGTGAATCTATGAAATGATTGATAACGCCGGTGCCATAGCTTTTATTTAGGGACATGTGTCCATGTCCTACATATAGGCACCTGTATCACTGCATACATCATTATAGTCACTTGTGTATTAACACTATTTAAACTTGCCTGGGTCTTTGGTGTAGATATGTTCATACCATATATAGGTTCCTGAACCATGGTGCACTAATCTACTGTGCATCGGACTTGGTCTATGGTATCTTAGTACATGGTCTATCTGTGGGCACTTGGTTATTTGCACCATGTAACAGTGTCATGGTCATGATCATAGATATCATACATGTATGGTTATATGAAGCGGTCTGGTTCATGGACTATACATATCTTACGTACATAGCCTATATGTATGGACATGGGTCCTGTGAGTGCATATGTGCCTGGGTTCCTAACCTAACTATTGTAGGCTAGGGCCATGGCTAACATATTGGTGGCTGACCCTAGCTATGTTCTTCATATAAAGTAGAGTTGGTCCGTGACTTACATTATATAACTAGCTGTCTGGGTCGATGGCTTATATAACTATTATGGCCATGCCTCATATTAAATATAAGCAACAACTTTTCAACTCTCACTTTGAATTCCCGATATCTAAACTGATGGACCACAACGGATAAGTGTACCCATATTCTGGTTAGACTCACACTAACAACATTCATAATTGTTTTCACCATAAAAACGTTAATACTACCATAATATCAGTCATATGTGCATGTTTGTATTTCGGGTGTGACCCTGGCAACAGTTACCACTCATATAAGTAAGAATTATATGGTATTTTTTTCAGCCATTGTTTTCACCATAAAAACGTTAATACTACCATAATATCAGTCATATGTGCATGTTTGTATTTCGGGTATGACCCTGGCAACAGTTACCACTCATATAAGTAAGAATTATATGGTATTTTTTTTCAGCCATCTCAACACTAACAACAACTATTCTAATTGCTTTCAACACAAAAGTGCTATTAGGTGTAGTTTAGTTTGTTAAAGCTACCATAATATCAGTCATATGTGCATTTTTAGATTGTGTGTGCGTCCCTAGCAACCGCCACCCCTTGTAAGTAAGTAATATGGCAATTTGTCAGTCAGGTCAAAACTGACAACAAATATGTTCACCATAAACATGCTACACGACATAGTTTAGTTTGTTAGAACACGTATAATATCAGTCATATGCATTAATCTGATGCCGGGTAGTTGCCTAGCAACCGTTGCTAAGAAGAGCCTGTTACAAATGACGCCACATGTGAAAATGAGCAGTAGCGTATAAGGAACATATGTGCCAAGTTTCATGCTTTTATCGCCCTTTTCACAGTTGGTGTGTTTTCTACAACAAGCACTTGGACTAGCGGAAGGGCAAAATGTGACGAGAGCCAGTTTAGGGGGTAGGGTTATGTTTTTACAAGTATTGACCACTTATCATAGGTATAGTTGCTAATCCCGCATATTATGTTGGAGGAGTGATATCTGTGCAGTTTTTTAAACAAATTGCTTGCGCCTACGTAATGAATAGCCCAATAAATTTGACATCGAATAATACAGATTGTCTGAAAAAATCGTCATTTTTTGGGGTCATTATGTTATTTGATATCCATATCTGCGAAATTCATTCAAATCCCCCCGTTGAATTTGTATCTCTGGTTCGAGAATTGTGTATTGAACAATATTGAGTACATTTGGTACATGTTTCGGCTGAAAATTTTTTATAACATCCCATTATTCCTATGATTGTGAAAAATATATAAGTTTTTTTTTTTTATGAAAAAAATTGGTTAACTCCGAAAGCTCAACTCCGATTTTAGGGGACTTTTCGTGACGCATCCGCGATGTTATGGCCTAAATAATATATAAAAAAATCAGCTTTCCGGGATTTATTTCCTTACTTTTCCCCATTCACGCCTAATGTGCCTGGACTAATAATGACCTCAGGCCATCTGTAGAGTGATATCATCTGTGCAATTCAGCAAAAATTTCCTAGTCTACTGTCATGTGTATTTTGAAACATTTAAAAAAAATTAGATGCCATAGCTTTCTTTATCTGCACATTAGCATAAGAGTCATATTAATAGCTAAGTAGTCCAAAGGCATGGGATGGAATTGGTGAATTTGGTTTAATATCGCTCCAAACAAATTTACCAGTACATAACACAAGATTTTGGACCTATTTAAACCAAATTTTGTATAGTGACGCAGGGTACCCTTGGCAGTGTTATGATGCTATTAGTGTTTTGTTAAAATTGAACAAGGAGTTCAATCGAAATTAAATTTAAAAATTTTTTTTTTTATTATTTAAACAAAAATTATTATATTTTTTTTTATTTACTTATTTTTTCTGTTTATTTTCTTTCTTTTTTCTTTTTTTTTAAATTGAGCAAGGAATTTCAATCTAATTTTTTTTTTCAAAGAGTGAATATTTTTTTTAAAAGGGCCATAACTCAATTAAAATAGTTGGATCAAACCCATATTCGAACTTGATATGTCATTTGGGCTGAGAAATTCATAAACAAAATTTGGTTCCAATGAGATAGAAAATGTTTGAGTTATCACACCATGCATAAGTGTTTACGGACAGATGGATAGGACAGACAGACGGACGGACGAACAATGAGTGGTCAATCCTGATGTCGACACTATGTTTGTCATACTATGGTATAGGTAAACATGAAAATGACCGGAGGTGTCCGTTAATTGAAACCAGAAGAATAGGTTTTATAGAATATATCGGTTCTGGTTTGGTTTTGAAATAAAACCAAAAGAAAATAGAGAAACAGTAAAACCGCACATCACTATCCCCCAGGATAGTATTGCCCCTGACGGTGATTTTATCGTGTGCCTTGAACCTGCCTTCAATGGCAATATTGGACATGCATTCACGGTAATATTCAGCTAATTCTGGATGCGATTATTGTTGAAAAGGATAGAACTTGTCAACTATGTCTAACGAGTAAAGGAGACGAGCTTCATTTTATGTTACAATTCCCCTCACTGATTCAAATACCTGAACCTATCCTAGTTGAACTGTATACCAAATTCCCTAACATAAAGCAACTGAATGATGAAGACCAGATTATATGGATAATGAGTTGTGAAGGTGAGTTTGTCATTAGGGTCATCTCACAATCAAGTAGAACACTTTTTCTTATTGAATGACCAACCACAATTGATTTTTGTTTTCAAAATTATTTATTCATATTCAATTTTTTATACTCAAGTCATTGTTGATGAAAAATATGCCATATCACCCTCTCTAGAAACAAATTCTATATATTATGGCATGGCAAATGGTTGAGTAGGGACGATTTCTGAACCCATGACTCTTTGTTAAGCATTCTATGCACTAGCTGTCATTGGTCTGAGTAAAAATACATGAAATAGCCATTTCATTGCAATATCATTCAACAAATATTCTTAAATAAATTTTGTCACCAACTGAAAACAATTGTACCTCCAAAATTACTAAATTTTCAAACAGTAGCTCCCAATGTCAAAATATTTCCAAGTTTCTTTGATGGATTTTATATTCTAAAAGTCAACTGGAGGGCATACAGTAAATATTTACTTGATTTCCTTCAATATTCTTGCAATTGTCTATTTTTAACCCTATTATATGCATGTGTTTCGGAGTGGACATTTTACATTTTCATAGAATTTAAGTGGCTAGGGATCTCCATGATCCTTTATGGTGAGTAAAAATATAGTGAATGTGTGAATACCCCCACTACCTGGATGTAGATGTAATAAAAGTATAGAATTTCTTAATAATTCTCATGATGCAAAGCACATTTCAGGGTGTGATTCGGAGTGGACATTTTGTTTGACACATTAGTTCCACAGACTAAAACATACATTGGGAAAGATCTGGATTA
The DNA here is from genome assembly GCA_032622095.1 of Siphonodentalium dalli. Classification (NCBI taxonomy): domain Eukaryota; kingdom Metazoa; phylum Mollusca; class Scaphopoda; order Gadilida; family Siphonodentaliidae; genus Siphonodentalium; species Siphonodentalium dalli. The sequence continues at coordinate 157,400,159 of CP136061.1, read as the reverse complement.
ATGTCTCATATTTATCAACAAGAAGTGTTACTCTTTGCTGTTTAAAGACAATTTTTGTCCACATGAACAGCATATATCATACACAACTGTACCCCTTTTCAGAGTGGACATTATAAAAAGCTAATTTTGTACACTGTTTGTCTCTTCAAGCAAACAAGTGTCACTCGATTATTATTTGGTTATTTTTAACACTGTGTTCTGCATTTGAATCAGTTGGTGATTTATAGTCTGGAAAGCAACATAATATTTTCAAATTCACAGTGCATAATTTCTTTATCTCATATGTGAGTTTTGCATTCAAACTTTGGGAAAGAAGTTTTACAGGATATTGGTATTTGACAAGGCAGAAGATATCCGTGTTCTATTTACTATGTTTAACATGACCATTTAAAATATTCACCTAAATTTATACAGTGGTAAGACGACAGTAGCTGTCAAACAAACCTACAGGTATGGCGACAAATTTCCTTAGAGTGAGAAAACTGAAATGTTTACTTGATTGTGAAATGACCCATGAGTAAGATATGTGTCCTTATTGATCGCCTTTTTAAATAAAGATCCTTGATCCTCGGAGTACAAACTGATCGAGCGTAAACTGTCATGTCTTGATTTGAAAACTCTCTAAGTATTCATTTTTATTTTATTTTTTCTCTCATTGCATTAACCTTTTCATTCATTTATTGTATTATTGTTGTACGATCATATCACTCACTGTTTTTTACATGTAGTTGGTACATCTACCATTAATTAGACTTCCTGTATAGGCGTAATAACACATCTTATCTTATTTTTATCATTTTTGTATGACTGTGGTGTGTTCATAATATTTATATGCATTTTTAGTCTGTCAATGAATTCCTCATGATTTCAAATCTGCACTAAGGCCAAACTTTTTTATTTTACTGCTTTACGGATCCGCCGACCCTGTTTTCTGTGGCCCGACAAGGAAATAAAAATCAAATATAATTTTTATTTTTATTTTCACAGCCCACCTTAGCTGGTTCTGCTTATCAGTAACAAATTATCTAACCACATTTCACTGGTAATTAAAGAGGCATAGGACATATCAACTGTAGATATCTATGGCTTTAATTACTTTTAACTACATCCAAGATGAAAACTGAGAAGTCATCTGGAGTTTATATGCTTCTGCCACCAAGATACCTGTATGCTTTCTATAAATCTTGACATCTCTTTAAAACTTTAAATGGCCTTTAGAATACATTTTGTATTCCTGGGAATTTATGGTGATCTTTATGACTGAAGACCATTAACAGTCCACAAGGTTCTTAGATAGGAATGACAAGCTAATGAGTATGTTCAGTGTGGGTTTGCTCATTTTACACATTCACTATTTATCACTACCACTAATCTCACCATTCACATGTGTTTATTAACCCTCTCTATACTAAATACTCATTGACCAGACAAGTAGATTCCTTATGAAATGTTCAGATAAAAAGTTCAACAAGTTCTAAACTTATTATCTAAACATTTCCCACCAACTAATAGGAATCCTTCTGCACATATATTATCTGTCGGCTACTTATTTCTCCATGACATCCAACCAGATGAATAATGGACTTTTTCAATATATACAATATAACTGAATGGGGGTGTCCATTCATTCAATAATTAAAATGTTGAACAAAAACAAACTCTTTATTTCTGGATTTTTTCAATATTATTCAATAATCTGAGTTATGTTTCAAATAATAGTACTGGATTTGAAATTTGTGATATACGTCCGAAAAACTGTTCTCTGTAAGTGACTGACAGAGAATTATAAAGACACAATTACCACCTTAGCGAATGTCCAAAAAAAAAAATGGTTCAAGCATTTTTATTTTTTTTTCCGACCGACCCTACCAAAACAAGGTTAAAAAAATCCGTAAAGCAGAAAAATAAAAAAGGTTGGCCTAAAGAACAATCAGCACAACAGAATGATCGACTTAAATAAAGTAATAATACTAGAAGGTACCTACGTTTTTCAGATGAAGGAGTCTATATTATCTACATCATCACTAACCAAGTCTTGTCACCTCTATAATCAAGGTGGCAAAACAAAGAGAAGACTTCTTCACCTGGTGGTCAGCCTCATGAATTATGAAAATATCAAGATAAGTCAGTCTGCAATGAAAAAAATATATAATTATTGGTGACCCGTATAGCTCAGGTTGTTAAGTGAATAGTCCAAGTTTCTTTTTACGTAAACCAGCTAGCGATATCGGTAGAGATAATACTGGTTTACATTGAAGTACAGTGTCAGTTGCCTTACTCCTCTATAGCAGGCTTTATGCATAAAGAACCACTCATTTAAAATCCCCAATTGATGGTAACAAGCAGTCGCAGACGGCGGTATCCCCCGCCGAATTGTGCAGTTGCGGAAGTGTATTCTCAATAATGTTTGCGTTCTCAGTATGTGCTAAATAAGAGGTGGGATTTTATCAAAAAGCCTGGCTTGCGAACTCATTTTAGGTACTGGTCATGGGAACGAATATACCAAATTAGCCATGTGACGTCGTCCATTTAAACAAAGTCTGAAAATATCCGACAGGATACGAAACATGTAGCGAAGAGGAATAAACCAATCTTCTGCTTTTTGAATGAACGATCAGCACTGTGCAGTCTTGCAGGCATGGATTTTAATTTAGTTGAAGCCAGCTGTGGCTTCGGCTTCTTGTACTAGCATGTCATGGTTGGAACAGAACTGAAATCAATATGCATGTAACATTCATCATTGTTCTTTTATCATCTATAAATGAAAATAAAACAATAGAGTTGTCTTGCTTTCTCTATAAATATTATATCCGACTATTATCTAGACGCTGGCCGAAAAAATAAAAAAACATGTAGCTTTGGCGCCGTAAAATCACATTACTTTTCCTGCCAAGTGCATATCAATAGCAATACCGTAGTAACACACGGTATAAGATACACTTGGCTGATCCTGTCTATTGGCTTATTTTAAGAACAAAGGACTCAAATTCTGACAAAAATATGATTCCAACTTAACGATGACCTGTGTGTTCTCAAAGGTGAGCCACACGCCAAATATCAAGAGATTCTTTGAAGATTGCACAAGTTATCATTAAGACAACACAAATATTATTAGCCAGGATCAGACACTTGTAATGTGTGTGGTAATTGCCAACGAAAGTCACATGACTCACGTGACCATGACACCTACCTATACACAGTCAAATTGATCAGAAGTTTTGTGTCAACGTCTAGCTATACAAAACATTTAGAGAAGAGGAAAAAGCCAATAGTTTGCTTATTGAATAACCGATCAGCACTGTGCAGGCAGAGATTTGCCAATGCGGAATCATTTTAATATGATTGAAGCCAATTGTGGCTTCTTGTACTTGCAACTCGTAGTTGGAACAGAACGGAAATCAAAATGCATGTGTCATATAGAGTTGTGTCGTGATTTGAAAATCCGATGACTATCTACGAGTTTCACCAGTACTCCATGGGCCAAATTTCATAAGGGCTTTAGTTTTTCGCTCCACTTAGTCCGAACAAAGGTTTCACACAAAGGTCATCATCTCCTGGATTAGAAAATAGTTGTTGCAAGGCTGGCAAAGCGTCCAAACATGGCAAAAACAATGGGTGATAACACCTACCCCCATTAAAAAATAGAATTTTACCCAATTGTTTTCCAGTGACCATGGTGACAGTGAATGGTGGACCATTACATCAAGATTAATCAAAATTGTTCTACAATATAGCAACTTACAATATTATATAATATATAGTTTCCCGCAAATTCCCGACGTATGACCATAATTTTTCGAAAAAAATTTGTTCAAATTCTTGAAATGATGCAAAAACGCTTAAATTTAATTTAAAACCAAAAACATCAGCAATGATTACTGTTTCAGTAGATATAAACATTGTAAAGCTATGGATATGAGATATTGTATCTATTGGGTCAAGCTTAACCCTACCCCCTAAATTACGCAATAACACGGATTTCACCAAATATTCCCTCCCGCGTTTGGGATTATGACAAATTGTACCACAGTGTTTTTAGACCAAATTACCTGGTTCATTGTACTATTTTGCACAATAAATTGAATAATTACTGGGTATATCTTCTTTTTTTTGTGTGAAAAATTACTCTAAAAATTAAAAATTCATGGTATATGTCACTATTTTTATATCAATAATACTAAGGAATGGGCCACGTTCTCCGAAAGCATTCAGAATGGTGGGCCCAGTTGCTGTATAGAGAGTGCATGCTGTGTTACAATGGCAGCACCCTAAAACATATAAAATATTACTTTATCATCAACAACCGTGATAAAGACCCTGAACAAACATATAGAAACCCTCCCCTCTGCAGAATTTTGAAGAACCAATTAGTATTATAGAGCATGACATTCAGCATTTGTTTAAGCATCATGTTTGCAATCTGAGAAGTGTCGCATTCTAATTTTATGGCGCTTTTTATTGTATTTATCTAAATTGTACCTTTTGGTTTGGGTAGGGGTACTAGTAGGTAACTCCCCTAATACTGGACATAGTGTTAAATATATCGAGGTGCAGTTGGTTACAATTTGAAGGGGTGTTATCATATACACAGTGGTGCAAGATCGGTGTAGCATACAGTGTAGAATATCCAATATGGCAGAGGACCAAGGTCACAAAAGGTATGCTGGTTATAATTTTTAATTATTCTGTTTGTTAACCACTGTTTTTAGCACGAGCTCTGGTTATACTTGACAAATTATATCCCAGAATACATAGGCCACCTAGTTCTATTACAAAATTAGATTATTAGACTAAATAAACTGACTAATCAATCGGCTTGTGAATACATGTATGTCTGAGAATAGTGTTGAAACGGTTAGTGATTTTAAGAAATCGACTAGTCGCCAGAGGTAATTGACTACTAGTCGACTAGTCGGACCCTGTTTCTATGCCCATATGACGTATAAAATGGGCCATGTGGCATCGCAGTTTTGAGTACCTTGCTCGTATTTAAATTCGAGCGAAAAATAGTACGACTCCGAAGTTTAATCTAAACCACAGTCATATGAAATACAAGATGGCTATGTTGCTGATATTACATATATTATGAACGGTTGAATAGACAATTAGCCTGTACATCATGTATGCATAAATTTACATTCGGCCAACAGCTATCAAGACCATTGCTCACAATGACAAGCGACAAATCGTGATAACATGCAGGCCACTGGGGAAAATTACTAAAATACCAATATAGACTATAGTCTATATGGATATTTTAGTAATTTTCCCCAGATGCCTGTGACATAGACATTGTTGAAATGCTTCTATAAGAAATACTAATATTGCAAGTCGCCACAAAATTATGATGTATTTAGCAATGACTAAGAACCGAAACTTCATCAGTTTCAAGATATACAAAAATATCATGGAAATGTTAAGAAAATAGTTTTGTCAGTTTTGAATTCGCGCAGCTAGGTGCGCGAATTTAAAGTGCCCAAAGGTAAGGTATCAAACTCTTCGTTTCAGAACGTTCAAATGGAAAGCATGTGAACTATATAATCTCCAGTTTTGCCTGTGAGTCTCCCAATTTGATGTCTTAAACCCGCCTCTCCTGCAACCTCCATATAATCTCACGGTTTGGGAAATGCAGGTAATAAAAACATTTGATTTAAACAAAATTGTCGCCGGTAACCAGGAAATAAATAGGCAAGTATCGTTCGTAAGTCTCGCTAACGAGATGACGGGTGTGTTCTATTGTCTCTCTGAATAGGCGCCTCATGTTGCGGGGGGGGGGGGGGGGGGGGTATTAGAATCTATTCAGTTAATGAGTTGACTTTACCAGCTTGACTGGTCAATTGTGTCACATCAAACTAGACAGTGTTCAGTCGTCATCGACACTTCATGTCTTTGATGATCAACATAAAAGAAACCACGCCTACACGTGCATACATTTGGTTCAGTTCAGGTTATTGTGTTCACCACCCGTGCATGACTGATGGCAGTGGCATCGTTAAAGGAACAATGCAATAAGGCTTTAAGAAGTTAATATGTGTTAACTGTTACATATTATGTGATAATATGGCCGTGCAATGGCACTGCTGTCATGATAGCACATAGGTAGTGCTTTTTCCCGACTAATCGACAAGCAGATTTTGGGATCGACTTATTTAATAATCGCGTTGATTTTGACTAGTCGATTAATCGTTTCAACACTATCTGAGAAATAAATTATGGAAATTTGTGCACATAAATTTTTGTAGTTTTCAATATTTTGAGTAAAAATGATTTTTTTAAAAGTGCTGTTATGACGGTGTAGACGATGATCTTTTGGACAATAATACTAACGGTGTAGATGTGTTTTTTGTCACGGTGTAGTATAAATTTGTTTGCACAAACCATTGCGTGGTCACAGGGGAATAACACACCCATTCCTTCGCAAAGCATTTTCACATATATAATTAAATAAAATCCATTCTTAAAATAGCATTCGATTTGTTTATATTCGCTGTAGTATTGTATATTTCCTATACTTCACACAAACATAATCTTAGTCGTTGTTTGATATCCAAGTGACTTGTGATGATTTGTTTTCATCCCCAAACATCTTAGGTCAAAGGTAAGCCTAATCATTTACATTTTTCAAACTACAGTTTATAATGTATCTATATATAATATATCTAGAACTCGATAGTTTGAGAAAAGTTGAGTCTTGTTATAAGACACAATGTGTTTTGTTCTATGAAATAACACAGTACAAACTGTAGTTTAAAAATCTAAAAATTACATTACTGACTGATTTGCTGCTTCAGACTCTCAAGTTGAGAGTCCCCAAACTCAGCACATTGTGGAATGTAATTCCAGTGATCAATGCATTCCTCGTATTTTATGCCATTCATCGCTGCCCTGCTTAAAGGTACGGTTGGCCTTGGCGGTGGGTATCCTGTGAAAATATTTCCACCCGTCAAAAACCGCCACAAACAGAAAGAACAACAAAATGTAGACAGACTTTGTCCGTATACTAATAAGAAATATCGCATAAACAGTATGTTATTGTCATATTTTTGACCATTGTTATGTAAACAAAAGCATAAAAAGTGACTTTTCTGGTGTTTGTTTATATTATGATGGTAAACATAAAGAGCGTTCTTTGTGGGTGAATTCCTGATATGGAACTAATAAAGAGCGTTTATGCCATTTGTGTGTGATTAGCCAGCAGCATTGTGTTGTCTTCTGTAACACAATCAGGCTCTTGCTTAGGTAAAATATAGTAAATCTTTATGATAACATGCCGTTTACGCGATGGTCATGGTATATATAAACGAAACTGTATGTGTTTTAATGTTTTTCTGTTTACGGTGATTGGAACAAATATGAATATTTTCGACAAATAAGGCCTCACGTGCCTTTAATGAAACGGGGACATATTTCCTCTTCTTCGACTGTGTAGAAAGGTTGACCTGATTACCCTTGACAAACAAGTGTCCAGTCCCATTTGATCGTGCTATGCATTGTCCAATATCGTCCGCAACATGTAACATGTGTATTATGCAGTTATTGATATCGAATGTTACAGTCTCCAGCCCACTTACACATATTCTCGAAATAAGTGTCCCTTTTAAAGTGGTCCTCAGCCGTTAACAACGAGGATGTAATGTCAATGCGTTGAAGTTTAACGCGGACCGCATTGAAGTTTAACGTGGACAGCGTTGAAGTTTAACGCGTTTCTCAGGAGTCAACGAGGTGGCGTAATGTCAGTGCTGAATAGCGTTAGCCTGTTTTGTAGTATCTTTTAATTTTGATTCATTTACATTCACATTTTAATAATTCCGGGTTATTTTCCAACTCTGTTCAAAATGATGTTGGAAAAATGTCAAAGACGACACAATAAATAAGCCCTTTAAGGAAAATAAGTCATCCTGTTCCCAGTTGGTGATATATAAATACTTGAAGAAGCAATGGAATGCCCAGACATGACCGAGAATCAACATCATATTATCATCAACACCCTAATTAATAGTCCAGGCACGTTAGACATAAAACGGGAAAAGTAAGGAAATAAATCGGGAAAGCTGATTTAAAAAATATTATTTAGGCCATAACATAGCGGACACGTCACGAAAAGTCACTTAAAATTCGAGTTGAGCTTTCTGAGCTACACCTTTTTTTCCATATAAAAAAACTTTTTTATTTTTCACAATCATGGAAATAATTGGATGCTGTAACAATTTTACAGCCGAAAAAAATACCAAGGGCGCTCACTATTGTTCAGTACACAATTCTCGAATAAGAGATACCAATTTAAAGGGGGACTGCGTATGAATTTTGCAGATAATAACCTAAAAAAAATGCGATTTTTTTCAGGCAAACCGTCGTATTCGATGTTGGATTTCTCGGGCTTCTTAAAACATAGATGCGAGCAATTTGTTTTAAAAACTGCAAAAACATCACTCCTTCACTATAATATGTGGTACTAGCGACTATGGCTATGGTAAGTGGTCAATATTTGTAACAAGACAGTCAAAGAATGTGGGGTCGCTCACCAGGCTGTAAAGACGGAGAAGACTGGGACTCTGAAGACTACAATAGTCAGTAAGTTGTTATAACATAATTTATTTCTCAAAATTTTAATTGAAAATTGACAAAAAAATTACTGGTTTTTTTTTCTTATTTTAAATTATGTTTTTTGTTAAATTTAGCAAAAGGAGTTAAATGTAAAAACTTAAATCTAAATTTTTTTTAAAGATATTGACCCTGCCCATGTTTGCCCCAGTGACCCCATTTTAACAAATCTGAACCCCAGTAAACCAGAGACCCTTCATACCAAATATGAACTCATTCGGCCTGATGCCACTTGAGAAGAAGTCGTTTTAAGAATTACTATGGAGGGAAAGAGTTATGGCCCTGGCTTCAGAACTAATTGACCCAGTGACCTCATTTGAACAAATCTGAATACCAGTCACCTAGGGAACATCCACACCAATTATGAACCCATTCGGTCCTATGGATCTGGAGAAGATGTTCAAAGAATTGTTGATGGACGGACGACGAGTGATGACTTTTGCTCCACTGGAGACTTCGTCTCAGGTGAGCTAAAAAAGATGTCACCAGTCTTAGAAACAAAATCCATGCAAGTAACGGTGGATTATTATCATTATAAACCTGGAGATAGAATCTGAGGATTTAAATTAAAAATATCACAAAAGCATAAAATTGGTGACCAGGGTTAATACATGTAACCCATTAAATGATGGAACTGTACCCAGTATGTCACTTGAATGTATCATAGATACAATGCTAATATTTCAAATGTGTTGATAAACAAATACCACAGCTGGCACACACAATTACAGTAATCCTGGGCTGGTCACTAGCAGAATGAATTCTAATTTATTGTTTATTTAAACTGAGAGACCAAGTGTACCGTGATTGATGGGCCAATTCTATATCACCCAGATAACGGATCACTTTCAATTAATCTCAAGATGTCTGTATTTAAAATGGATCAAATAAATTTTGATAGCATGCATTTATGTAGCTTAGAATAATATGCCAGCCAAGTCTGAATATATTGTGTCTGACATTTGCAGAATGAGGTCCCCAAAAGGTGAATTTAATGACAATATTCCGCAAGGTGGGCTAGCATCACCCGATTAATCCTCAGTCTGATTAGGCCTCAACAGCCATGGGAAACATAGGAACAGATTGAAGTTCTACAGTTGAAGTTTGTAACACACACCTATTGAACACCTCAATTATGCTTTTTATCTTCTGCAAATTAGGGGGACATAGAAACTGAAAAGAATGGAAAAAGTCAAAAAAGTAACTAAAACAATATTTCAATTTGATACTTAAGATACTTCCCAGAAGATGATGCCCAAGCAGAATTAGGTCCATTGAGGGTGTATTTGGTGATGTTAGCCTGCTGTACGGGGTAGCAACACTAAATTCACCCTCTGGGGACCTCATTCAGCAAATGTCAGACACACTAAATTCAAGTACAGTAATGTCCAAAGTAATTGACCACTTAACCACAGCAAAATTATGGGTAATTTTTCAGGATTTAGTCGCAAATATGGCTTGTTGCCATTCATCGGAAAGCTCTCAGTCAATTACTTTGGACATTACTGTAGTTTGTTTTAATTTCTAGCAGTGTTGTTTATACAAGCCAGCTGCCAGATGACATACATTATTCTAATCTAGATTGATGACCTGTGTGTGTCTCTCTCTGTCTATATGCAGATATATATATCTACTTCTGGATAAAACAGACATTAAAGTTGGAAGTTGCAGATGATATTGGTTGGAAGTTATGTTGGTTGGGTGCATGGTGGGGGAGGGGGTTGGGTCTGGGCCATGTGGGAGGGGGGATGGGTAATGGGATATTTCTGTAATTTCATGAAACATTAAAGTTTCATAACTCTGCAGATGTTATAATGGTGTCACATTTTTCAAATTTTATAACATGTTTAAAAAATATTTTGTTTGTTAAATTGGGCAAGGTGAAAATTCCAAAAAATCTGAATTTAATTTTTTTTTAACAAATCGGAATCACAGTCCCCCAATAATAAGAATTACTATGGTGGGAAACAGTTATGACCCCGGCTTGGCTACTAGTTGACCCAGTGACCTCATTTGAACAAATCTGAATGAGAGTCACCCAGGGAACATCCACACCAAATATGGACCCAATCGGGCTTATGGATTGGGAGGAGAAGTTCAAAGAATTGTTGACGGATGGACGGACGGACGGATTGACGGACGAGGAGTGATGACTATAGCTCCACCGGAGACTTCGTCTCAGGTGAGCTAAAAACATAACCCTACCCCCTAAACTGGTTCCCATAGATCTAGTGACATTTTGCTCTTCTACTAGTCCAAGAGCTGTAGAAAAACACCACAACTGTCAAAATGGTGACAAAAGCATGAAACTTGGCACATATGTTATTTATAAGTTAATGCTCATATTTCTATGTGTCGACATTCGCGGCAGGTCCTTACCTAGCAAAGGGTGCTATGCAACTACCCGACATCGAAGAAGTGCACATATGACTGATATTATGTGATTTTTAACAAACTAAACTACGTCGTGTAGCAGTTTTATGGTGAAAATAATTATAAGTTGTTGTTAGTGTTGACCTGACTGACAAATTTCCATTTTTCTTAATTAATGGGGGTGACGGTTGCTAGGGACACACCCTCAAGCTAAAAAATTCACATATTACTGATATTATGGTAGTTTTAACAAACTGAACTAAACCAAGTAGCATTTTGATGGTGAAAACAATAATAATAGTTATTGTTAGTGTGGGTGGATCTGACAGGAAAAATACCATATATTTCTTACTTACAGGATTGGTAACTGTTGCTAGGGTCAAAACACAAATACAAAATACAAAAATGAACATATGACATATTATGGTAGTTTTAACAAACGAAACGACGTCATCTTGCATTTTTATGGTGAAAACAATTAAAATAGTGTTAGTGTGAGTCTAACCAAAATTTGGCACAATATAGGTGCAATTATCTGTTATACAAAATACAAAAATGAACATATGACATATTATGGTAGTTTTAACAAACGAAACGACGTCATCTTGCATTTTTATGGTGAAAACAATTAAAATAGTGATAGTGTGAGTCTAACACAAATGAACATATGACATATTATGGTAGTTTTAACAAACGAAACGACGTCATCTTGCATTTTTATGGTGAAAACAATTAAAATAGTGTTAGTGTGAGTCTAACCAAAATTTGGCACAATATAGGTGCAATTATCTGTTATGCTCCATTGCCAGTTCCGACACTCAGGGCAGAGACCAGAATTGAGGAGTTTTGCACTAATCGGCCAAACAGGTATTCAACGTGAGAGTGGAACAGTTGTTGCTTATATTTAATATGAGGCATGACCACAATAGTCATATAAGCCATTGACCCACACAGATAGATGTATAATTCACGAACCCACTCTACTATATATATGAAGAACATGGGGTCAGCCCCAATTTGTTATCAGTGAACCTATAGCTCATAATAGTTAGGTAAGGACCCAGGCACCTATGCATAATCATAGGACCCATGTCCATACACATGAGATACGGAGGAGGTAGGATATGTATAGGCCATGAACCAGGCCGCTACATATAAGCCATAATATCGGGCCCTTATATATTGGCATTGGAACCAGGCATATATAGATAAGGCATACACCATTTAACCACGATGTCAAATGGGTTATATCTGGTCACCAAGAGCAGATGCAATAGTATACTCTATGGTGATGGACCCAGCCCATTACACATGTTGTATGATATCTAGAGCATAACGTAACCGGTTAGAAAAAAATGAACTGGACGTAACCGCATCCCGTTGTCAGTTGAATGTGAACGTGAATAATCCTCAACATATTAGGTTAAATGATGCAAAACTATCCTGTGTCACCGATAGTAGAGTGCAATGCAAGCATTAATTGGTACACGCGGTAGTATCAGATACTTAGTAGCAATTCTCGAACTGTCTGGAAGTGTCGGCGACCTTCAATCAATTCCGACCCTTTGAAGTTTTCTCTGATCTTCCGACAAAAGCATGTGTATCAAGTCTGAATGCACACAAGTAAGTGACAACGTAAAAGTGGCGTTGTTTGGCAATCTGTGCTTCGTAACTTAATAGTTAATACTGCACGAAAGCAACATGGATTCAAATTGAAATCACACCACGACATACTAAAACTGTTTTACAGTGGGGTTTATAAAAACTATGTAAGTCGACAAAGTTTGATGATTGAGATCAGCTGCACAATGTCTTCACTCTTCCCGTTCTTCCTCCCTGTTGTGATCTAATATGATCAATTCAATTGAGTGACCAAAACAGACATCGTAGTTGAAGCAACCCAAAACTTCTTCAATAATCTTCCCTTTTATCAAGGAAATTGATGCTCCATGCTACTCTGTAACTGGTTGTGCCAGTGGGACTAATTGACACTCAATTTGGCAGTAATTTCTATATGTTAAGTGATTGCATACTAAAACCGAAACCGATGTTTTATTTTACCAAAAAAAACGAAACCGAAACGAAAATTCTATAACCTTCCAACACTAGTGTCCGCGATCATGATACCAACGAATAGCTCGAATACTGAATAGGACTGCGAGTCTGACCTAACTGACCTTCCTTTTTGTTCTATAGTTATTACTTTCTTGTCTTTATATATAATTCATTGGAGGATATACCAATGATAATGATATATTACAGATCTTTAATATATAGTTTTGTTACTCGTTTTACCAATACCCATACTATTGTTACTCGTTTTACAAATGCCCACACATATGCTGATCACGGCAAATAAGCGATCCCCTGCCATTCACAAATTTCACTTGCTCATTCCCCATCACGAGAGCCAGCAAAAGAACAGTGAATGCGTGTTTTTGAATATCGTTAAATGCCGTGAATAAGGTCTTTATTTCAGCTACTATTTCTCACCTATGTTTGTCCCTGGAGCATGGCATAATGTCGACATAATTAGTGTGAGAGAAGTCCGCTAGAAATTAGCGGTTAACCGGTTGAAATCCGGCTAACCCCGATGGTTAACCGGTTAGAAGAATGGGTCAACCGTTGCTAAGCAAATACCCCAAATGATCGAATGACACCATTGCCCTGTGAATCCAAGTGTATTATGCCCCAATTTAGACATTCTTGGCATGCACATGCTGATGGTTATGTTCAAATGGTGCTACAGGTCTGAAATTTTACAGGTATGTTCCCATGGGCCACTGTGTATTTGTTTTAGAACGGTATACTTTGCCACACGATCACTCCCTTATAACGGTTTCTAAGCAACTACCCGGAACTGAAAGTATAATGCAATTATAGCTTATAGCGTCGTATAATTCCGCGCTAAGAAACAGCATTTTCTATGCAGTCAATACCCTATTGTGAAACTGGAGATACATCAGGTCAGAAGATTGAACCTACATGTAGTTTGTATTTACTGGTATCAATGGTTGCTAAGCATATAGCCCAAGTGACCGAATGACACCACTTCCCTGTCCATTCAATGGCATTACGTCCCATTTTAGACACCGCCTATAGGGCGCGGTGATGGTCATGTTCAAATGGTGCCGCGAGTCTTAAACTTAACATAATTGCTCAATAATGCACGATTTGACCACGTGTTTGTAATGTGCACGTGCAAGTAGATCGGACTAGATGGTATTGTGACCATGCAACCCATTTCCACAGTACTACTCTGGTGCAATGTCAAAACGTGCAGCTGTATAACGCAAAGTTATGTACTATGGAGATCCTTGATGTGATTGTATCATTTCACAAAAATCCATACATTTATCATTTTATCCTATTTGCATGCGCGAAACAAATCAACTCAAAAAGAAACTGCGTGCACCTTCCTCACATATGACAGAACACTGATTATGTATGCAATACTAATTTAAACTAAAAAGAGTGATCGAAATGGTGTCTTTCTACAATCCTGCGAACCGCGCAACAATGTAGAGCTTTACCCGAATCGCTTCAAATAATGTACATTTGTTGAATTCTGCGCTGTGCGCATGCACATATTTTTCTACCCCAACTAGTCGGCAACAAACTCATACACACGCACCCATGGCAGTGATGGCACTGCTGAAGTTCCTTGGGATCATTTACATAGATATAAGTGGATATACCAATGATTATAACATGTATGCACATGCTACATAGGTTTCTGTATCTGTAGTTGTTACGTCCTAGTGACCAAGGCTGGCTTTTACAGGACGGGATCGAGTAGATCCATAATTTTTTCCAGGAAGTTTTTTTTGCCGAACCCGTGACTTCTTCGCCACGGTAGGGATCTTTAACGTGCGCACATTGTTGCACACGGGACAGCCATTAGCGTCGGCTCCCGATCCGACGGTGTGCCAAGTGTAGTGTCATCCCTGGTCATGACATTACGAGAGGAGCAGAGGTACGAAGTTAGTCCAGTACGCATTTTTTCAAATTTTGTCTGAGACTCTTTGGCTTCTGGAATCTTTCTCAGATCACTGATCGTGGCATCGATGATTGATTTGTGATGCCCGTGGTACTGGGAATGCAGATGGCGACACAAAGTCCGACCGATATTTTGTCGGATTTGAACCCTCGACCGTGTCGAAGGTGTAGCTCAGAGGTCGGCCCACAAACCAACTGAGCTATCCGCTTTATGATGTCACTGAATGCTGCTGCCGTGCTGGCCGCTTTTGCGGCCAGTCGGGTGTATGAACGTTTTCTGGCTGGCCGCTTTTGCGGCCAGTCGGGTTCAAAATTTAGCTCAATTTAGCTACATGAGGCTGAGCTCAAATGAGCTATTTAGGCTTTTAGCTCATTTGGCACCTGTGCCCGACCTGTTCTGGTTGTAGACGCACTGGTAATGGTCATCTGCGTATAATCATGATCTTGCATTCTTGGTCTATCAAAATTAGGAAACAACATTATGAGACATATATTGATGACATCTACAGTAGGCCTATACCAAATACCTTCAATGAACTGAGTGAGGATCAATAATTATTAGGCCAATTTAGCCATTTTATTTTTAGGGGGCGCATGAAATTGATCATTGAATGATTGATGAATAAAAGATATTTACATGGGTAATGCCACTTTTAGTTCGTACATGCATCGATTTGTTGATATTTTTCTAATGCGAATCAGTTGTCGGTTTCATCTAACAAGTCTGTGATTGGCCAAATCGCCCAAAACACCATTAGTTATGTTGATAATAATACTTGTATTGCCATTTCGGATATTAATAGTTCGAAAGTATGGGCTTCCTTGTGCAAAATCCACGTGACGTCATCAATATTTGCGTAAACGTGAACGCAACTTCTCGGATTATGGGACACACTAAAAGTTGTAGTCTGAGGCCAAATCGAGCCCGGCAAAAGCAATCGGAAACCTCGGTACTTTCTGCAGGTACTTTCCATTCCGTCGATTCCTCGGAATGTTAAGCCGATTCGACGAAGCACTCGGCATCAGAATGTCGATGAGGGTGACGATTGGTACAGACGAGTCTGAATAGGTAGGCCTAAGCCGTTTCGACGAGGGTGACGATTGCGGTAAAAGGTGTAGTTGGGAATTTCAATTTCGTTTATTGTCGTTAATATAATGCCAATAATGTTGAGTTTTGGTTTGTGATAAGCTATGCCGATTACAAATAAAGAAATCAAAAAAGATAAGTTGTAAGTCTTATATTTCAACTTTTATTTCAATAATTCTTGGTGATTTTAATGTTGATATATATAGCCTAATATTGATCAGCCAAGAGATTGAACGCACTTTTAAAAAGCGTAGACTCGTCCCTGGCTCATATGTGAAACACTATGGGAGAGCGGGGCATGTTGGAACGTTTTTCAAGTTATTCAATCACAATTACATGGAAATGTGAGCATCCCATTGGAACATCGACCGGGGTAAGTCAGAACACTGATCGTATAAGGGACACATATGAAATCAATGTATAATAGTGGTAAAACCACTAATATATTGCAATAACTATATTAAATTGCTAGTATGAAACAGAATAGCTGAGTCCGGTAAATAAAGTATGTTCGAGAAATCGTCATCATTGGAAAACGCAACACATCCAATGAAAACGTCGTTTCACATAAAGGAGGGACGTAGTACGTGTAGCAATGCAAAATTTGGAAGGGGTTTTAGTTCAGAGCGTCATTCTCCCAAAAGCGTATACACATATATTATGTTCATTTCATTTTTCAAAATTGCTGCTTTATGTACAATGGAACAAGGTTCCGTTTTTTATGAAAGGGGAGTCCGTTGTATAAAATAACATGATCTATCTCCATCTTCCATTTATCTATAGATGCGTATTTATGAACCTTCAGACTAACCAGAAGTCAGTGGTGTTACCTGTGCAAACAATGAACATTAAAGTTAGCAACACCCAAAAGACAGCAAAGCGCGGATAGTGTCTGTTGATATTACACCCAAAGTTATTCTTCTATATAGGCCTACTCAATATTCATATTAAAATATACAGACCTCACAGCAGGTTTTGATTTTTGTAGCGGGATGTGTGACGGTGTTGTACAACGGAAAGTGGTCAGTGGTGTTACCAAAATATAATTATTATTTATGGTACCGGTAATACAAAACAGTTGAGAGTAGAATTACTGATCTTTGCTAATTTCTGTTGCAGCCATTCTTGAAAGTCATGGGGGAGTTTTGAAATATCCCAGAAGGTTAAAGTGGATATAAACCATCAAAACAGGTTAATTAAAAAATGAATCTTTTTTAGTCAGTGCATGGTGTTAACTCCCGTATGCAGGCATGCTATCACAATTTGCACACAATTAAAAGCACCATAAAATTGTAAAATGAGGATTATAATTTAAAATTTATGCAAACAAAACAACCTTGATAAAAAGCAAAGGGAGGTATATTTGATTGTTTGTTGAAATGTCTGTGGTGTTACCGTGTCAGTGGTGTTACTATAGATGCAGTCTGAGTAAACTCATACCTAAATATTCATTACAACATTGAATATTAGGTCTGACGGATAACATCGCTATCTCATTTCCAAGTCCTCGGGATTCCGTAATCTGATTGATTGCGTAAATTATTTTCCGTCCAATGAAACCGTATGGGTTAATAAACAAGTGTTAGTGGGCGGAGACTCCAATAATGTCACCTCTAAATATAGTAACAGAGCGGATTTCGAGGCTTGCAAATACAACAGAGACAGATTGAAAAAATGGCTTCGAAATATATATTCGGTACGATTCCGATTAATTTGAAGGATGTGCTGGACCTGATAGATACTAGTAGGCCTGCGTATGGTACCAACTTGGCCTCCCATAAATATAAATAGAACTTTACTCATGTCCGTGTATTTGATTTACTTTATTGTAACATGGTTTGCAAATCAAATTATTTGCCGTAAAAAAATCATCTGAAAGTCAAACACCGAGGAAATGACTTAATTTTATGCTTTTAAATAGTTCTAAAGCATCATTTTTGATGACTACCTTATTTTTTGCTCTCGGATGCAGCTTTCCCGTTGATGCAGCGAGTTCATCTCCCGAAAAAGAATAGTCGCACACACGACAAATATTATCTTCTGTATGTTTATGTCGCGACACAGGCCTTCTGTGGGTTGATGAGTCGGCGAAGCACAACAAATAACACGTGGGGACACCTGTCAATCATCGATGTATTTTTAAAAATCCGTGACGTCATTTTGGGGAAGCTCTTCGCTGAACAGAAATGGTTTTGGCGACATTAGCTCCAGACTCTATATTTCAAATATAGAGTCGACGTTCACCCAGACTGCTATAGATGCAGCTTATAATTGACACAATTTATAACTTGAACATCTTAAATCTTAAGAGTTGTTTGCAGAAAAGGAATATGTTTGTTGTTGTCGAAAACCTGGGTCATTTTATTCTCATAACACCAGACCTTGTGATCGCACGTGAACTGCATCTCCCAATCACAAATGTTAAGCTTATTCTATTATCTCAGGACTATATAGTGGAAATGTCAGTCAATTTATTGATTAACTTAAGTACCCACATGTACAAGTTCTAGGGACATGGCTAGAGGTTTCCCCAAATTTCCGGCCAACTGCACCCCCTTGAACCAAACATCAATCTCACAGGTTCGCAGAATTCCATTTGCACCCCCTTAGAAATATACAAATTTCAGCCATATATCCATTTATAAACAAAGAAGATAATGCGACATCAAGTCCGTTTACACCTTTTATTTTGGAGCCGGCCGCTAACACTTTATAGTGTGTTTCAGAACGAAAAAGTTGAATAAAATCAACAAATTTGGAAATTTAAAAACAATTCAAATTTAGTGTATTACATGTCTCAGCCCGGACATATACTATGGCAAGCCGTTTTCACATTTTCGATTTATTTGGACTTAAGTCCATATTTGGACTTAAGTCCAAATACCACATAATTGTGAATTCGGCGAGGAATTGGACTTAAGTCCAAATGAATTACACTTAAGTGTAAATACTGATATTTATACCCCCCGCAACGAAGTTAGGGGGTATACTGGAGTCAGCTTGTCCGTCCGTCCGTCGTCCGTCCGTGGACACAAATTTGTCCGGAGTTTTTCTCAGTCGTGTTATGATCAATTTCCTTGAAACTTGGCACAGACATCAACCACCATGGGAACCTGTGCACCTGCGATTATGACGTATGTCGGATCTTTTTTGGTGGAGTTATCCCCCTTTTTCGACTTCCCCTTTTTTTACTTAGAAATTATTTTGCAACATGCATAATTTTGTCCGAGCTTTTATTCCTACATTTTTCGGTCAATGTTTTTTAATCTTGGCACTGATATTTAGTACCATGGGAACCTGTGCACCTGCGATTATGACATCTGTCCGACATTTTTTGTGTTGAGTTATTCCCCTTTTTCGACTTATTCCTACTTTTTTCGGTCAATAGGTTTAAGATTAGGGTTATATTGTTGTACACCTGCAATGGGAACTGTTATTTTATTATTTTAACTAAATGTTTACTGACAGGTGAAACATCTTAGTATTTTAAAAAACATGGGGGTATCCGTAGTCCCATTGGGACAGTCACACCTCTAGTTTCATCTATTTGGACTTAAGTCCAATTCCTCGCCGAATTCACAATTATGTGGTATTTGGACTTAAGTACAATTCATTTGCACTTAAGTGCAATTCAACTGTATAAGAAACACCCCCATCAGATATTAAGCAGGTCTGGTTTTGCTCATAGTGTGGAGTTGTGGGATAATGACCATGTAATTCAGTCATGTCAGAATATTTGGACTTAAGCAGGGGGGGGGGGTCAGAAAAAAATTTGCATACACAACGCTGAATTTTTTGGTTTTGCAGCACTTTGGACCCCCACCCCCCCCCCCCATCTTTGTGCAATTTTTTTTTCCACTCATGGTTTTGGGACCCTCCCCCTTTCCAGTCACATTTGAATGAAATTATTACCACATGGAGAGCCATTATAGGCAAAACATCAGGGTGTAGAATGTCCAGTGAAGGTGGCTGATGTTGAGAAACAGAGAATGGTTTAATTAGAATGAACATATATAATAACTAGGATTTAAATTTCTGAAATACCAGAAATTTTATACTTCCATGGAATATTTAATTTGTAATAAACAGTCTTTATATTATATGGAAATTATATATTGAATAATTAAAAGAAAATATTTAATCAGAAAAATAATACCGTGCACAAGCTTGCTCGTGTCTGACTACATGTATGCACTTTGTGTTTGTATCCACCTAGTTTATGAACTGGAAGTGATCCCAAACATGCATGATATGATGTATAAACCATGATGCACGATATAGTTCTCTACTTATAATATTAATAGTTGTAAAAGTATTACTCGATCACGATTGATACAGAGTATGATAAAAGCCAAGCACCCTTCTGGTGGTAATGTTATTACTGGATCATGGTGGTGATAATATATATATAATAAACGTCCGTGCAGCATTCTATTCTCATTCGCGAAAAAAAACTTAGAAAATTACACGTAGATACTACCAATCGCATCCTTTCTTCAATTTAGTTTTGTCTGGATTCGGGAATTTTACCCCCCCCCCATCTTTTCTGAAACAGGTTGATTTGACCCGTTTTTGACTCTGGATTCCCCAAAAGTCGACTCCGGTTCGTGTGTAGCATAACGGGAAATTTATTAATCAGTATTTGAATAAGACGTGATGAAAGGTACACTGAGCCGCGCCTTTGATACGGCTAGTTTGTTGAATGAGATGTGAGCATGTACAACATTCGTTCATAGTTCGTGTATTACGTTTTGAATAGACAATTGTTTGTTAACAGTTAGTTAACAGGGTTAGGTTTGAGACGGGATAGTCACAACATGAACACAGATTCATTGCACATAATATCTATGTCGCATTATCGAATCTATCGAATTGGGTGGGAATAAACAGTGTATATGATATACGCCCCAAGTTCTGACCGTTTCGGAGGAGATCTGGCTACAAGCAGTTAATCCCAAAAATATGAATTTCGAGGGGCCATCACTCTGGTATTTTTCAAGGGATTTTCAAAATTCGTTCGCCCACACGAACGCCTTGATCCATGGAATCGCTTTAACGATTTTGGTGTGAATCAACAGCAATAATTGTTTGGGCAAAATTTCGCATATTAAAAATTGCACCAAAAATCAAATCCAGCTCATGTGCGTCGTCTAGGAGGAGTTTTGTATACAAGCACTTTCTCCTCAATCAATGTATGAATATAATTTTCGATGGTCTGTAACTTTGACATTTCTCAACCGATTTACAAAATTCTTTCAGGAGGATCATTAGAACGTCCTGTAGATACATGGTAGTAAAAATGGTTGAAATCATCGCAAAAAACAAATTGCGAAAATTTCGCCCCCACCCTAACCAAAAAATGTAAGTCCGACCCTGTCCAAAATAGTTTTGTGTAGTATATTGACAACGGCCAGCACTACCATAAAAACTAAATCCAGCTATCTTTCTTGCTATGTGAGAACAGGCGATCAGAAAGATTTCGAGGTTGACATATATATGGGAGATAACTCTGGAGAGGAAAGACGGACAAAGTTTTTGATGTGCTTACGATTCAGTGGATATCAAGATGTATCTATTGACAAAATTTCAGTGCTGTACTCCTTATATTTTCGGAGTTCTGAAAACACCAATTTTTGACATAAAGGGAGATAACTCTGAAAGTCAAGTGAGGACATGATTCTCAATATGCCTAAGCACTAGAGTTTGTATACATATATATACATACAAAGTTTTAGCTTTCTAACTCTTGTATTGACTGAGCTATGCTCATTATAAAATTGCTAAGAAGAATAAAGAATAATAATAGAGAAAAATAAAAATCACAAAAACAATATACTTCCATGTAAAACATGGAAGTACAATAAAAATCACAAAAAAAATATACTTCCATGTAAAACATGGAAGTATAATTATCAGTCATTCGTAATTTGACCATTCTGTTCAAACATTCTATTCAAACAGACAAGGATGGATAACTCTAAAATCAAGTGGTAATAATAACGCAATTTTGACTGAGTTCTGGGCCAGAAAGTATTCCCGATAATGAAAAATAATAGATTTCTAAAATCGATATCTAACAAATCTGAGCTTTGATGGGTGACTTCCTCGACTCGAATCAAATATTTTTGACCCCCGAAGCCATTGAAATAGTAATTGAGAGGAGTTTTATCGGATTGAGTACCTTTAAGACATGAATGAGTTTAACAAGAAACTTTGATTACATTTTCTGCCACAAAATTACCCAAGTATTTCAGACTAGACACTTATCAAACTGTTTCTTGCCTGTGTTACAATATGCAGTGTACGTGGTTATATGGATAATTTTAATATTAACAATAACTAAATGGTTGTAGAATAGCGCATATAAATAAATAATATCTCATTATTTCACAAGCGAAAGACAGTCACGTTTTACTAAGAAAATGCTACTGAGACTGATTGAGATCCATGTGAATGTCTGTTCATTAATAATTGGATATGTAACACTGTAGAATAGCACTTTTGTCTTTTATAGTATTAGTAACTTTGTGCCAGAAACATGTTTATAGATTAGAGAACAGGCATGTTCTACATTTATTTTACACATTATTTCAGTTTCATATCAGACTTGGATAGTTGAATTTCAGTTTGATACCACAGATAGTGGTAATGTGATATTTTATTTTACTTACTGAATTATATGTGGTTTATTTGTCTTTAGAGTTCATTATAATATATTTACATACCAAGTGGTTATCCAACAGGGAACTGTACCTAGTATATTGTGTGTACACTACAGGTGTTATTTAGATCATAACACATCTAAACAATCATTATATAGGCTAAACAGCTTGTAATTAGGTCAAAAAAGGGCAAAAGAAAAAAAATTGCAAACACCGGAAAAAACGTGTTTTCATGAGCTGCGACTCCCCCCCCCCCCCCCCACCCCCCCCCCCCACCCCGGCCTTGTGTCGGAATTTTTTTGCGCGACCCCCCCCCCCCGACTTAAGTCCAATTATTTGGACTTAAGTCCAATTATTTGGACTTAAGTTCAAATGCTAAGTAGGAACTAGATTGCCTATCTGGACATGCCATAGGCCTACATGTATTTATTTTGACACATGGGCATGCATAGTCCTTTCCATATACTTACGTACGTACGTAGCTTATCTATTTAAGACTGAGAACCAATTACTTTGATTCATCGTATCATTGATGAAGAACGTATGAGGGTGATTCTCCCTTAATTTAAACGAGCAAATTGATGTCTCGTGTACAATTGTTCCATAAAAATATGATTGTGCCACAAACAAGACCTATTGTGGCGTTCCATTTCACTGAGGAGCATGTGGCACAACGTTATGATATAACAGTATTGTAATATATCACGCCCGATAACCCTACAGGCTGGTGGCTGTGGGTAGGCATATTGCTGTGGTGATATTGCGTGGCGGGTTTCGCAACCAAGGTATGTTTTAGATTATAATTGATCAAATACGCTGTAAAAGGTCAGATTTGTTTTATCACGTCAGATGCAGTAATGTCTGATTTATAAGTTGAACTTCTTGGTAACAATTTGGCATTGTAGAATACGTTGTTTGAAGACAAAATATCTCGGATTTTGTCGACTTTTTCAAACTTTCAAAGTAAACAGACTCCCAAATTTGCTCAGCATGTCGATTTGTAAGTTATTTTCGTGGATACATGTGGTATAGTATCTCAGTGACAAGACAAACATGACTGCGAACTCAAATAATGCATTTTTCAGTTTAAAAAAGCTATTTGACATACTGTCCCGTCAATATTTGGTGGTAGGCATATTGAATAGCCAAACACCGAGAGGATAGACATATGGCAAACACAGATACGCATGTAGTACAATGATCAATAGTGGTTTTAGTCTGAGAAAAAACGCTTTTATGATGCTATATTATTCACAGTGTTGTAAATTCACATCGTCCATGAGTCAGGAAACATACACTACTTATTTCCAAGAACTAAATACTGGCAGTTGTAATGTAAAACGTTTTAACTGTGACAAACTTGCAAAATTGGGTTTTAATTGAAAATGGGGAAAGTATAGCCCAAACTATTCAGCATATTTTAATGTAAAAAAAATGAGCCATGCCAGCTTTGTGCAGTTTTCAGGCTGAATGGTCATGGTCCACTACATATAGATAATATAGCTACCATTTATAGCCGGTTTTATTTTTGGCGTTCTGCGAAAGAATGGCGTTCATATGTTTGTTTGTTTTTCTCTTCGACCAGAACGATTCATGTCTACGCCGGTTTATGGAATATATCGCTCTTTAAAAATACGCTCTTTAAAGAATCGTCAGTTGTAGGTTGCACCCCACAATTTACTCAAACAAAAGATCGCACCCCACAAGTATTCATGGGTATGTGCAGTCACCCCACAAGTATACTTTGGCCAGTACGTACGTACGTCCGAGGTCTGTTCATGTCATAACTTGAACAGTAGTGCTCGGATCTCAATGTAATTTGGTATGGATGTTCACTACTATGAGGACATTAAAAAGAGGGTTCCATCGTTTTGTTCGGATTTTCCATTCTGGAGTTATTCATCTTTGTTTATCTGGAAATGTTGGCTTTTTGGTCCGTCTGGTGTCTGTTCATGTCGTAACTTCAACAGTTGTGCTGGGATCTCAATGAAATTTGGTATGGATGTTCACTACTATGAGGACATTCAATAGATGGTTCCATTGTTCTGTTCTGCTTTTGCATTCTAGAGTTATTCATCTTTGTTTATCTGGAAATGTTGGTTGTTTGGTCCATCCGATGTCTGTTCAGGTCATAACTTGAACAGTAATTCTCGGATCTCAATGAAATTTTGTATGGATGTTCACCACTATGAGGACATTTAATGGCACATTCAAATGTTTGTTTTGTTTTTATTGTTCTATAGTTACTCATCTTTGTTTATATGAAAATGCTGGTGTTTGGGTCCATCTATTTGAGTATAGCCCTCATAAGTTATAGATATGCCCACACGAGGCGGTATGCCACGAGGGGGTATGCACCGGACGACAGTCCATCTCTTGTTATACATAATTTTATGTGGTATCAATATTGGTAAAGACATTGGGCTCAGAGAAATATCAGGTGCGAACATTAGGGTACGCTAGAACCTGTATAGCTAGAGCATACATATAGTGGACCTGGACCATGACCCAGTTATGCCGCATATACATAAACAGGAGCACCCAGCAATAATACAAATGTGTGTGGGGCGTTAACTTAATTGAGTGGTCGCTGTTGTCTCACTGGCTATATATAGGAGGAATCGCCGTGATATTTCGTGTGCATTTATAGTAGGGTCCTGCGAATTGGAGATTTTTATCGAATCGAATATCGAATCGAGTCTACGTAATCGAATCGAATATCGAATCGAATATCGAATCGAATCATACTTGTGTGTTGCATACTCAATTAGGCATTTAATGTCAATGATTACACGATTTGAGAAACGTTCTATGAACTTCTGTTCCATCATAACTTGTGTGGCGATCAACCGTTGTTCCCGATACTATTAACTTCAATTGAGAATTGTCGAGAGAAAAAAAACGGATTAAAACGTCCATGCGGTCGTAACGACGATTAGATATATAACCACTAAACGGATTATCGGAATTAAAATCACGCGCAATTTGTAGAGTTTGAATGTACATGCACAATTGCAATCGGCACTCGGAAACACCCGTTTTTATAAACTTGAAGATGCAACAACAGTCGCAGGGTAGCCTGTTTATGTAGTGCTGGATGCTTAGATGTCCCAGACGCTTGCGATTTATATACCACGTTGCATTCATCACACGTGTAAGTTCCTGCACTACATGCAGCTTTTATCATGTTTAAAATAAACATGAATAACGGATGACAAATTGTCAAGTTTCAAGGAACGCTCCGAAACTGGAAGTCAACTTCAACCGAAAACACCACCACACGCACTCTTCGACGCCGGCAGTACGTGTTGTTTACATTCTCATCGATATTACAGAACGCGGAATCTGAGACGTAAAGTCGGCAAATAACACTAGCGGTTGCTCAGTCTCATTATAATTTACGCGTGTCGTCGGTCCACCGGCGATCTCTGAGCTTTTGGCTACCATGATCAAAGCTAGAATTCAGATGTATTTAGTCGTCCTATAGTGGCTAATTACTGGCTATACTTATATTTAATAGCATGCGAACATTCGCGATGTACAATAAGAATTATAAGGTGCATATATTCATAATTGTCGGGAATTATATGGCACAGAAACAGCGAAGATCGACGTGTGCACTTGTCCGTAATGGAGCTTACTTTTTTTGTTAGTGTATATTCGAAATTTCGAATCGAATTCGAATCGAATTTGACTTTCGAATCGAATCTCGAATCGAATATCGAATATTCGCAGGACCCTAATTACGCCACCGTAGTGTGGTGTTTATAGCTTTTGGTTTTTTTGTATCGCATGGTCGATCGATAATTCACTGGGTGATTGTACATTCGGCAAACCTCGTCAGATTCCGTCACCGTTTCATCGTACCGATAATTACGAGAGTACAACTAAGATTGGCACATGTGTTTACGTCACCGGTGTAATTGTGGGGACATGCTTCTATTATGAAGGTTTGCTATCCCGAAGGTCCGCTATTCCGAAGGTTCTCTATTCCGAAGGTTTTTGTTATTTTTAGGTTAATTCTATATTTTAAAGTATTGAGACTAATTTGAGAGGGTTCATTTTCACAAAGATTCTTTATATGGAGTGTGCGCTCACATCCGAACTGATCATGCGCGCACACCGATACAGATACAGGAGGAAATAACTTAACTTAGAACATTAAATGTGATTTTGTTTTGTTTTCGCTGGTTTTCTTGAGATTTTATGTCATTACGTGGGCCCATACCTTTGAATTCTTGGCATATACTATGAATGTTGTGGTATATATGGACCCTCCCGCATTGGGACATGACATAGGTTCAGTTGACTTAAGTGGTGTTCTGTGTGTGCTCCAATTTGGAGTTCATTATTTTAAGGGCCAAGTTTAGAATTTTATGGGTCCATACCTTTGAACTCTGGGCATATAATATGAATATTGGGGGGCATGGCTCTATTCCGAAGGTTCACTATCCCGAAGGTCCACTATTCCGAAATTTCTCTGAATGTTCGCTATTCCGAAGGTTCACCAATCCGAAGGTTCGTTATTCCGAAGGTTCTGTGTTCCAAAGATTTTTTTTATTTTAAGGTTAATTCTATATTCTAAAGTAACGAGAGGGTTCATTATCACGAAGATTCTTTTTATGAAGGAAATAACGTAAAACATTAAATGTGATTTTGTTTTGTTTTCGAGGGTTTTCTTGAGTTTAATGTCATTACGTATGACCTTATTTCTCATTACATATTCACGCCAAGGAGCCCACACAATTGCTATGTTACGATGCGATTTAATGTGATTATGTGTGACCTAATATCTCAATAATCTGAGGCAAGAGTACGCCTGCTAAAGGCGAATTATAACAGTTGGGGGTATAACGCTCAATAAATACTGGAGGCTATAACAAACTGCGCAGTAGAATATCGCTGAATGGACGAGTATGAGATGAGCCTAAATGCAATTGTGACTTTGTTTAAAGGCCCACTTAATTTTCGAGTCATTAATTTTTTATAGTATATACGGTTTTAATAACAATTTATGCCATAAAATTTGAATAAACTACTATAATTCATCACCATTTGAAAGGCAGAATACTTCTATCTCCTAGTTTGAAACACCTTCAAAATACCGCGTCGTATATCTAGCAATTAGCAACCAACATGTCCTCCTCGGCTTTCCATAGATTTCAACGTAATTTGATACCTATGGGTATTTGTGTCCGGGAAGTGTTTTGAACGGGTCAAATCGTGACCCCGACCTGACCTTGACCTTTAAAACTGTCAATGCAAGGTCAATTTGGGTAAAACGGACAAATTTCGGCGAAATTTGATACCTAGGGATACTTTGGTCCGAGGAGAGTTTTGAACGGGTCAAATCGTGACCTCGGCCTGACCTTGACCTTCAATATGGCCAATCAAAGGTCAACTCGGATAAAACGGATAGATTTCGACGAAATTTGATACCTATGGGTACTTTTGTCGGGGGGGGGGTGTTTTGGACGGGTCAAATCATGACTCTGACCTTACCTTGACCTTCAAAATTGTTAATTAAAGGTCAAGTTGGGTAAAACGGACGGATTTCGACGAAATTTGATACCTATGGGTAGTTTTCTACGGGTGGGGGTGTTTTGGACTGGACAAATCATGACCCTGACCTGACCTTGACTTTCGAAATAGTCAATTGAAGGTCAAATCGCACCTTTCACCGGAAAGCAGATGGGAAACAGCCCGGGTGAAGTCGGGCCTATCAGCTTGTGTAATAAAGAAGACAGTTTGATGAAAGTAATGTATGCCACGACAAACGGGAAAACTTGAAATATGGAAGTACGCAAATTTCCCGCATAAAATTTGAAAGCTAGTTTATAGAATAATTGTATTATTATTTATATTTATGGCTAATAATACGATCTTGGTGGCGTTACCATTTCTGACTATGGTTTTCTTGTTTATAGTGGTAAATGTTTTTGTCAATACCGTGGGGCAGGTTTTTGGGTGCGTCTAAAATTCACCGAGTACGATATCATATCGGAGAAATGATCACCTCAGAAGAAAAAAAAACACCGAGTTGTCATCGCGGGATGATTTCAGATTTTCTGACATTTAAATCTAAGATTCTGCTTCTAAATGCCGAAATTAGTCAATAAATCTGATAAAATGTATTAAAACTTAGAAATAATTAGTATTTATTCAGTTTATTATGAAATAATAGCACAAATTTGGGCGGGTTTTGCAACTTCCGTTTAAACTGTAATGCATATCTCAGAAATGGTTGACGTTAGAAGGCCATTAGCGAAAGAGCCGACACTTTGTACCTACTTCGTACCCAACCTGCCCCACGGTATTGACAAAAAATGCCAACCATTTACAGTGGTCCAATTGTATTTATATCTGACTCAGGCTCCGCTCAATTATCTATTTCAGAAAGAAGCTAAAATAATGTCGGAACCAGAAGAAATAGAGCCCGATCTAGATGAATCGTTGTGTTAATTTTCTTATATTGATCAGTGTGTAGCCCATACAATATCTTTACCAACGTATTCAACACGTATACAATACGGAAAACGTCGACGTCACGAGTCACAAATTACGTCAACTTTATCTTTTGAACAAGAACTACAAACTTTATTAATAAAGTCGCCTATCAGTTTGATAAAAATGGCTATAAATTACGACAGAAACGAATCAATAAACGCTAAATCTCGATGTTGAATAGTTCTAGTGGGTGTGTAATAAAATACAACCACACATTATGTGTGCGTGGTGAGAAAATTAAATTATGCTGCAAGTTACAACTCGCGAATCATCGTTGTAAGTTGTAACGTTGTAACATTCCGCGTAACAAACTCGTCCGTTAATTTTCACGTCATGCACACATATGTGTGGTTCTGTCTATGTTATATGAATGAATAATCATTCCAGAGTGTATTTATAAAATAATATATGCCAGAAGTTGCATATTGTTGGCTTTAAAGTGCTAAATTGGAGCTTGGTCAATATTTACAACGTGCCTATCAACAATGCCACTTGCCTATCATAACAAGTTTGTGCTTTGCCATGAGCCTATCTGCGGAGGCAATATGCCTGTCATAAATTTGTGATATGACACTCAGGAAAATCGATATTTTTCCACAAAAAATATGTCTTTTATTGGGGATTTTGGTTTCATTGTATCAATGGAATGTGCATCTAGTGACATGTGTACATGAAGCCTACATATCGAGATTTCTACCATTTATATTAGGTAGTTTCTTTGATAAACGACAAAAACCGGTTGTAAAATTCGACAAATTAAGTAATAAAAAATATATCTAAAGGCACACGGCTATCACAAATGGTGTATGAATACACCAGTCATGGTCCTATCTAATGCCATAAGCGTTCTAGCCGGGTGAATTCCAGATTTTATGATTTTCCTAAAATTCTGAGCACACGTGTGAAAACCGCCACACAATATCACTACAGCAATTAGTCCAAGTCTTCTTGTACTAAAACCAGCTAAGATATTGGGATGGCGATGCTGGCGTTTAGTCCAAGACCGCCCTATATGCTCGCTTATGACACGGCTTAAGCGTTAGTGACCCGCTCAAATAAAACCACAATTATATGAAATAAAATATCACAATTGCGACAATAAACGGATATTTTCCGCAGAAGACATGCTATTTTATCTGAAACC
Organism: Siphonodentalium dalli; assembly: GCA_032622095.1. Taxonomy (NCBI): domain Eukaryota; kingdom Metazoa; phylum Mollusca; class Scaphopoda; order Gadilida; family Siphonodentaliidae; genus Siphonodentalium; species Siphonodentalium dalli. Next base: position 157,369,786 of record CP136061.1, on the reverse strand, counting down.
CACATCAGTTGTGAATTTAAAACGGTAATTTAATGTGAAAAGAAACATTTGCCGCAGTGTTTACATATTTTTAAAAGTATGCGAACTCAGTTGACCTTGCGAACTGCGTTCGGCATTTTCCGGTGAAAATATTCCGTAGATTTTCAATCAACCACGCACGATGAATTCTCCATTGTAATCGTAATTATACGTGACAATAAATAAATAAATACATAGATTAAATACATATTGAAGATATAAATGTAATACATTACATAAATTACGGGAATTATAACCATCTCACAGTTTAAAACAGTGTAAACACAATGAGCATTAGAATATCATGGGGGCCGCCATTTTGTTTGTATCGAAATTCGTCTCGGCCAAAACAAACACCGGACAATGCCGAAGTTCTTCGGAACCTGAGTTCGGCTTTCAGTTAAGTAAACAAACAGAAAAAACAACGATGTTTATGGCAATCAACCGGAATATTCTATGTGTAATTTAACATTAAAGTTAGATTATTATACACCATTGTGACCATAAGATGTAAGCCTTTCCGATGTATATAGCATCATGTATTGATTTGCTAGGTAAATCGAGTAAAATACACCACAGATTCCCGCCACAGATCGTGGGCGTAAGTCGTGTGGTAGGATTGGTATGCAAGCGGGCTTGGACTAAACGCCAGCATCGCCATCCCAATATCTTAGCTGGTTTTAGTACAAGAAGACTTGGACTATACAGCAATATGCCTACCCACAGCCACCAGCCTATAGGGTTATCGGGCGTGCAACACATGCCTTTAGTTACATGATCAAAACAACGAGAAAACACGAAAATCGCGCTGTCTCATCGCCTAACTGCGAAATTTCATTTTATTCCTATTAAGTTATCTTGTAAACCTCTAATTGACAGAGAACGTGCACTGTTATGTTATTTCTTGGACTGTTTATCTATGAATATCATTTATGATGCACGTTTTTCGTGGTTTGATGTAAATATTGACTCTGAAACGTTGAAAACCGCCTGTCTCGAGAAATGTCCACACCGGGACATTATTTACAATATAGGCCATCCCGGTTCCATTTTAACTAAGTGCAACAACCTACCATATGCATAAGAAAGTTTTGTCTTTTGACATTTTGTTTTGACGATTTTTGACAATATAAAGAATCGAAACACATGAAAAATGAGACGAAAATAAGTGTAGGCCTATACCCTCCAGCGCACCTTAATTAATGTCCACACCGCGATGCTATCAAAGGAACTAGAAAATATGTCTGGAGACTACCAAAATAGCTCAAATCGTACACATGGGGTGAAGAATCGTGAATAAAAACGAATGGACGCCTGACATGAACAGAAAATGAAAAAAAATGAAGAAAATATAAAAATTGTCCACACCGCGACATGTCCACACCGCGACGCAGAATAACGTTACAGCCAGCCACAGACACATTTCGCGATTAGAATATATGTGTGGTTCTGTTGTAAAAGGATCAACACGATGTACATACACATATAGTTCCTATTGGATCGGGGTGCATGGGGTGTGAGTGAGTGAGTGGGGGTGGGGTGTGCTCAGAGAGAAGCAGATGACAATTTGAAAATCAACTGTTTCGGTACTTTTCAACAATCGTTCTGCCTGTGTGACGATTTCCGGCTCGTGTGGTATAGCAAAGGCGTCAATGACACATTTTGGGCCATCAGAATATCTCACTGACAATTCTATCTGATTGAGCTCATCGAAAAAAAACCTAAATACCAAATTTCAGTTCGATATCTTGAAACATTTAAGAGAAATCCATCGACATTGTTTTCTATTGTAAATTCTCTTTGCAATTTGGCGAACCCCTTGAGGAACATAGTTTGATTGACGTATGTTCACGTTGTCTACACCAGAGTTCCTCCATCGTTTGGCGTCAAACCAAGTGTACGATGGACCAGGGCATGCCCGACTTGATAGGAATCGCCCTTTATGCGATCAAAATCTGTTTCCAATTATCAGATCTGTACCCTGTATTCGTTGACCTCTTAGAGAGTTTGAACTCTAAGTCACGCCCACAAAACACACAAATTTCCACCACCTATATTCAAATGGCCGTATCTCATAGACGTCTCAACGTGTGGAGCTGGGCGATACGTCGTTTGGACAGATACATCATCGGCTACTCCGTGATGTACGTGTTGATAATTCAACTATTAAAGGGCAAATGGCAAACAAGTGGCAAAAGTTTGGTTGGTTTCCATTAATCATGATATTCGAATTAAACGCACGTTTTGGAGAAAGAGCGAATTTGACAATGACGTCGCCCCAGGTGATTCAATCCAAAAACGTCATTAGCACATGCTGTAATGAACGACCTTGATTGACCTTGACCTATAATTTTGCCAAATGTCATTTTCGTGGTCACCAATATCTGTGCTACATACTCACATAAAATTCATCGGCATTTGACATATTTCATTTTTTCAGAATTTTCTGGACGAATTTGTTCATTTAAGGGAGAATCACCCAGAAGTCCAAATAATTGGACCTATTATAAGTCCAAATGATTTGGACTTAAGTCCAATTAGTGAATTGATTTTGACTTCAGTCCAATTCATTTGGACTTAGGCCTAAGTCCAAAGAATTTGACTTAAGTCCAAATAATTGGACTTAAGTCCAATCACAGGAGCTTGGAATTTGGGTTTTGACCAAATTCCAAGCTCCTGTGGTCCAATTAGTGAACCATTTTCAATGATGCCGAAAACAAGCCACGTGACAAAGGGACGCAATTATATGGAGTTTGACTGTCAATCAAGACTTGCAGGAATATACCATTACAACGAAGGGGACTATCGTTTTAAACCAGATGATTTGGACTTAAGTCCAATTAGTGAATTGATTTGGACTTAAGTCCAATTCATTTGGACTTAAGTCAAAATAAATCAAAAATGTGAAAACGGGTTGCCATAATATACACCAAATTTCATTAATATCCTTTTAGAAACAAAACGGAACAAACGCCACATAACACCACGCTTATGGGAGACCCGGGCAAAGTGGGACACCCGGGCAAAGCGGGACATCGGCATAACATGCCTTAAACGTGCCGCGCATTTCCCTGGAAACTTTATAACGTTAGATGACGTCAGTTTTGTGACTAATTTCATTGTGCAATTTGTTTGGAGAGCCACCCGACGTTAGAAGAGATCACCAGGCTACTTTTGTGGTGCCAAATTCTATTTTTCTGAACAACAAATACCATAGTTTCACTAATTTTCGTTCGTTGCCTTAACACCAGAACCATTTCCTATTTATAGCCTACCAACTTACCTCGCCTAACAATAACACTAAAATAAATAACTATGTCTCTGTAAACTGTCATTACATGCGTCATAGATATGATCATTTCGGGCAAAGTGGGACAGGCAAAGCGGGACAGTGTCCCGCTTTGTCCGAGCCTGTCCCACTTTTCCCGGAATGGTGGTCAATTAGTACATTTGCCTTGCAATTTCTCGGCTACTTGACCGATTTGGTAAATTAAGGGAGTTGTGTGGTGGCCCCCAAGCCAATATAAATATTCACCCTTTCATCCCACCCGATCCAAAATGGCCGCCGCCGAGAAAGGTTCAAATAGGGCATCTTGCCATTTCTCGGCACCTTGACCGATTTAGGTCAAACAAGGGTGAAAGAGTGAATATTTAGATTGGCTTGGGGACACCCCACAACACCTTAATTTAACCTAATTCGGTCAAGGTGATGATAAATGGCATGGGTGCCCTATTTGAATCACTCTGGGTCACGGCCATTTTGGATGGGGTGAGTGGGTACGTGGAAAAGCGTCCATTGTGGGCCACCCTACAACACCCTTTGTTTGACCTAAATCGGTCAAGGGCCGAGAAATGGCATTAATGTCGTATTTGAACCCTTCTGTGCGGCGGCGGCCAGTTTGGATCGGGGTGGGGTGAAATGGGTGAATATTAAATTGGCTTGGGGCCACCCTCCAACAACCTTTGTTTTACCTAAATCGACCAAGGGGCCGAGAAATGGCATTGGTGCCAGATTTTACAATTTCTGGACGACGGCCATTTTTTACCGGGTTGGTGTGAAAGGGGTGCATATTTAGATTGGCTTCGGTGGTCACATTACAACACCCTTTCTTTGACCTAAATTATTCAATGGGCCGAGAAAAGACATGGGTGATCTATTTGAACCCTTCATTTTGGATCGGGTGGGGTGAAAGGGGTGAATATTTAAATTATGTTGGGGGCACCCTACAACATCCTTTGTTTGACCTAAATCGGTCAACGGGTCGAGAAATGGCATGAACCCTTCTCATCAGCGGCCATTTTGGATCGGGGTGGTGTGAAAGGAGTAAATATTTAGATAGTCTTGGTGGCACCATACAACACCCTTTGTTTGAGCTAAATCGGTCAAGTGGTCGAGAAATGACATTGGTGCCCTATTTTACAATTTCTGGACGGCGGCCATTTTGGATCGGGGTGGGATGAAAGGGTGAATATTTAGATTGGCTTTTGGTCACCCTATAACACCCTTTGTTTGATCTAAATCGGTCAACGGGACGAGAAATGAAATGAGTGTCCTATTTGAATCCTTCTGGTCGGCGGCAATTTTGGATCGGGGTGGTGTGAAAGGGGTGAATATTTAGATTATCTTGGTCGCACCCTACAACATCCTTTGTTTGACCTAAATCGGTCTAAAGGTCGAGATGGCATGGGTGCCATATTTGAACCCCTCTAGACGGCGGCCATTTTGGATCGGGGTGGGGTGAAAAGGGTAAATATTTAGATTGGCTTGGGGCACCACATAACACCATTGGTATTCATTTGTTTTACCTAAATCGGCCAAGGGGCCGAAAAATAACATGGGTGTCCTATTTGAACCCCTCTGGACATCGACCATTTTGGATCAGATTGAGGTGTGTGAGGTGTGTGGAAATCTTGAGTACCTTGGTGTGGGCACCATACAACACCCTCTGTTTGACCTAAATCGGTCAACGGGACGAAAAATGGCATGAATAGATACGTGTCCTATTTGAACCCTTCTGATCGGCGGCCATTTTGGATCGGGGTGGTGAGAAAGTGGTGAATATTTAGATTATCTTGGTGGCACCCTACAACAGCCTTTGTTTGATCTAAATCGGCAAAAAGGCCGAGATGGCATGGGTGTCCTATTTGAACCCTACTGGTCGGCGGCCATTTTGGATCGGGGTGGTGTGAAAGGGGTGAATATTTAGATTATCTGGGGGCACCCTATACAGCACCCATTGTTTGACCTAAATCGGTTAAGGGGTCCAGAAATGCCATGGGTGTCCTATTTGAACATCTCTGGATGATGGCCATTTTGAATCGGTGTGTGAAGGGGGCTATTTAGATTGGCTTGGGGGGGGCACGTGTGCTCTATTTGAACCCTTCTGGGCAGTGACGATTTTGGATCTGAGTGAGGTGAATGTTTGACTTAAATCGGTCAATTGACCGAGAAATGGCATCGGTGCCCTATTTGAACCCTTCTGGACGGCGGCTACTTTGGATCGGGATGGGGGGGGGGGGGTGTGGAAAGAATATATGTGGGGGGGGGGGGCACAATACAACACCCTTTGTTTGACATAATTAGACAAATTTCGATTTTATATGTAATATAAGGAATGAAAGTCACCTTCGTTTTAATCGGTAATGTGACAGGGGTGAATATATCGTTAAGATAGACAATTCTGATCGCCAGACATGAAATCCACATACCCCAACAGAAAATCATCTGCCATTCAGAGCCTGTCTGTCTGTAGCAGTCTGAGCAATGGCAACTCGCACTGTCTCTTTGATTTTGTTGTCCCATTTTGCCCGGATAGCCTCGCATATTGTCCCACTTTGCCCAATGCGGTGTCCCGTTTTGCCCAAAGGCGCGGGCAAAGTGGGACAAAACAAGAGGTTCCAAAAGGGGCATACCAAGATGTTGTTTGATATCAATGACCACCCGATTATATGCGCCCATGAATTGTATAGGGAAATGTGGGGCATAATGCGACGCGGGGCATAATGCGACAGACGGTCGTTATCAGGCCATATGATTTTTCCATGACTGAAGTCGAATCGCACATTAATTATTTTAATAAGACCAATCATAGAAGTGGACATCCCAATTGGACCGACATCATTATGACTGTTTAATCTCACATGCGAAACGCCGGAGTAGGGGTACCCACATTTGTTGACCCCCTTTTTGAATGGTTCATAACTTCCGGTAGGTCGTGTACATGTTAAAACGAGAACATCTTACCACTACAATCAAAGCTACATGCATATTTTGGTAAAGTAAGACAAGTTATATAGTAAGTTGATCACTTTCATGTACATCGGTTATTCACATTCACTCATATTTGGGGGAGAGACAGGTTGTCTGGTTGTGGGACATAATGCGACACTCGGGTACAACCAGTACGAGAAAAAAAATATGATTAGGCATATCGCAAATCAAACCTGGAAAAATAAATCGTATCGTAACCTTAGTTCAAAAGAAAAGAAATAAAAAAACATATTCGATCTTTCCCAAACATTAAAACATGATATAGATAAATAATTATTGTTAACCCTACCCCGGCCATTTTCCTGAAATAAAAACTTTATGGTGATATTTTACCGGCCATATTTCAATAAAATGTCTCATTGGTCTGCTGCTATGACTTAAAATAACGCCTATACATTCTTTCAACCCACAAAAGAAAAGAAACTGCAGACCGTCTTGCATTTATTAGGTTCGGTATATGCTGGTGTTGTGATGTCAAATGTGTCGCATTGTACCCCGTGTATGGGGCATAATGCGACGGATTGGGTACGTCGACGGGGAGTAATGCTGTTCAGAAATTGGTGCTTCCCAGGCAAGTGTGAGTATTAATATACATGTATATAGTGGAAATATTTATCTAACTTTTAATTTAATAATGTGTGCCCTTCCATCGATTTTAGTGGCATGGTTAGGTCTAATGTGCTTATGTGTCGCATTATACCCCTCCAGATGATTATTAGACCATTCCAATGTATACATTACCCTACCAATCAACGGATTTCCAGTTTTTTTCGGCGAAAACCCTCTCTAAAATTCCTTGAAAACATTTGGTGTCCCACTTTGCCCGGGTCTCCTCTACACCTTTTATTTGGAGCCGACCTATAAGTGGGTGGTTTGGGGTGGCTGGCCCCGGGATTGTCGAAAGCGCCGAGAGGCCCTTTCCTTAATCCCTCGGCCTCGGCCTACACTTTATAGTGTGTACTCCACGTCGTATGGGGAATAATCCGTAATCTGAATCCAGATTATCCCACCAAATAAAGACTCTGACAGGTGGTCTACCAATTTTGTTTTCTGAAGTAGCAGGAAGTAGAGATATATACTGGCTCATGAGCATGGTCTCTATATTTGTTCACGATTTTCCCACGGGAGTCCAAAATCGGACATAAGCGACTCTACTGATGTTTTAAACTTGAAATGACAGCGCACTCAATCACTTCGATTGACATCATTATGGGCATGGCTTATCTCCCATGTGGTTGGTGTGATATAATTCGATAGATGGCGCTTCATGGCGTATTTACTTCCAGTCTACCCATGTAAAATTAGCGTGAAAATGCCATGGATTTTGGTTCGACACTAGCAGAACTTGTGAAGATTGGTGAAGATCTTAAAGCAAGCAAACCGGAAGATGTCCATGCAGCAGTCACATACTGTTCTAAATTTGCCAGGGTGGGTAATGGTCTTACAACAGACTCAATCAAAAATAGGTTATGAAATTGGAAATGGACACCGTGACCGTGGTTCTCATCACGTAGTCGAGATCTTTCTGAAATTCTGCTGTAATTAATTTAATGACCTTGTTCTGTTAATCGAACAATTGCCTAGCTTCCTTTAGGCCTATAGGTCCGTTATATATGTATATATATAGATCTATATAATTTATAAAACTCGTCTGTTCATCTCTCTGTACTGTAGTGAAACTGAAAGTGAAAGGTGTTACAAGTCTTCATAATCATATTTATTATTAAAATTTAATTTTAAATCATAGCCATAGGTTTTTCAAAAGTTATCTTAATATCTATTGTGGAAACATGACAACCTATAATATAGATAGCTATGCGCCTTCCCGCATGCGTTTTATTTAATAACGTAGTTCCAATTATTTTTGTATAATATTGGAAACGGGTTGTTGATTCTATTGAATTACATGTACATGATTATTGACTTTTGACTAAGTTTGAGATGCGTTTGTATTTCGCGCTAAAAAGAAACCTGAATAAATAAGCGGTCCTTCATTGGTCAAATTAGTCCAACAAATTCGGATTAAGATATAGTTTAATATTTGGACATTTATGTTATCTTAATTCCTCATCGTCTAATAGTAATACAGGACGTGAAAGCATTACTTGCAACGAATCCGCAAAATAAATGCGGATAGAACATAAATTTGTGTCCTATTAATCCATAAAAATTTCTCAGAAGACAACGACAAAAATATTCAAACCATCTGCGCTGGCTATAATGAAAGTACGTGCATGCATAATAGATCAGAAATCTGGGAAAACACGCGAAATTAACATAATTTATTTAGGCCACACCAAACTGATTTCGCAGTTTCATTGTTCCAGACGACATAGGAACAGGCTGATTTTTATGGACATTATGGGAACTACATGTATATACTTATCATTTTACGGAGTGAATGATTTTTGTTGACATATACATATATACATAGTAAGTATATATGTAGTAAGTGCTATGTACATACAAATGCTAACTGGTTGCATGCCTAACAGGTTGAATTTGTTCTGATATGCGAGTATTACAAGTGTAGTCCTGTTTAATGTGAAATTTGTAGTGATGAATCGATTTGGGAAAATATATATTTATACATACATGTTGTATATATATATGGCATCGGTCGTCGAAATTGCTAGATGTTTCATAGCAGATGGCTAAATACGATTTTGGGCGCAATTTATTACCGGATGGGAATATATTCGCCACCACGTGGTCTCGTATTCTATGCATATAAAACGAGCTTCGATTTGATAATTGAGAATGATACAGCTACGAAAATGCATACATGTATACGAGTTCAATTCTTCTACATAATTTGTCGTTAAAGCAGGTTTTGGTTTTCTGTATCAATAATATGTCGGCCGGTCTATTGCCAATTATGTAATTTCCAATTTTACTGAACACAGTCAACTATTTTCGGTACTGTACCGTACGTACATACTTTAATTTATCTTCAAATTATTCTCGACCCAATTTCCCATTTTCCGTTAAACGAGCAGCTGAAGTCCAGACACAAGTATCACTTGGGTAGTTTTACTATTTTAGTATTTTTAATATAGTCTCTTTAAAAAAAACTAGTTTAATCACCAACTAATATTCGGATTGTCGTAATTATAAGCAATCAACATCATTTTCGATGCATCTGTTGGCGTATAGAAGTGTCTGATGCCGAACTACATACTTAGGCAAAAAAAAAAAAAAACGTCTCTGTTTCCGGTACCCGGCCTGGCTGAGATTTTCTTGCCGGCCTCAATTTTATTTTTATTTTCCAGAAGTCCATCTAGTAACATGTCTGTCTGTGAGTTAATAGCTATGGTTTTCCCAATACCAACAGCAGAACTAACCACCCATTGCATACACAACTGACACATGTGTAGGCCGGTGTATGCGATCGCGCATTCTAGATATAAATAAAACAACCCTGTCGGCCATGCTACGCAGTGAATAGCGTGGCGTAAATCAAACTCTACCCTGACGAGTCACAACGGAAATCCCCCCTTTTGTGGACTGTGTATTTTATAAAGTGCAATGTATTATACCGGTAACTCCCTTAAATTCAAACGACTGCTAACCAAACTTAGCTTGGTGATCAATCTCTCACGAACTGTGGTGTAACTCAGTTTCTTATAATTTAAAGAATCCTTTACAATAAAACGTGATGTAAACAAATAATCATCTTTATCTAATTCATTCGCAAACTTTAAATATTTAACATAAGTACATGCCTTACTGTTCAGTGCTGGGCGATAAAAATATTGTAATACCGTCCCAAGTTGTAATATTCTCCATGTAGGTTGAAACCCATCATATGGTCCCAACAAACAGGGAAGTTAGAACAAGTATAATAGTTCCAAACTTCCCGGAAATACACAGTCGAAAAAGTTTTAAAACATCGGAGCACATGTTTGTCAAGTTGGATATGCTTCATCGGAAACATCAAAGCGCTAGCATCAGGTCAATCATCAATGGCTACATTGTGAGATGATTGGTATGTAGTGCGCATGCGACTGGCACAATGACCTCCTTTCAAGTTGGTGCAATGTTTCAAAAAGGCGGTGCACCACTTCCAGTTCTCTCAAAGTCGATATAAGAGCCATCTCATCTGATGACCATGTGCCAAAACACTTTCGTATTGTGTATAAATCAAAATTATTGACATTAATTTGATCCTTCAAATTGGAATCAGATATCACGCAATCTGAATGATTTACACTAGCCCAAGTGATGTTTTTTTATCTGTTCAAATCGGAACCAGATATCACACCATCTGAGGGAATAACACCAGCACAAGGTATGTTTTTCGACCGTTCAAAACCAAACCAGATATCACACCATCTGAGGGAACAACACCATCACACGTGATGTTTTTCTATCCGTTCAAAACTGAACCAGATATTACAGGGTGAATATTTGAAATCTGTGCAATTTGGAAGATTGCATTATGTGAAATTCAAAGTTCAAATTCACAGAAAAAAACGTTTCCATGTCGAACCTGATGACTTTAATACCATGAATTAGGGTTTGCTTCGGCACGCTGGAATTTGATTGCTATTGCCATGGCAACATGACTTAATCAAGCAAAGTAGTAAATATGTCACTCTTGTTACTAACAAACAACAATCAGCTTACACCAATAGCAATCATTTCATATTACTAAAATATATTTATTGTTATTACCTTTTGTTAATTCTTGGAAATAATTCAGCTTGAATAAGCTCATGATAGCGAATATGTTTAAAATCTCTATAAGCATGGGTGAACTCACACATTTATTGCATAACAGTACAAAACTGATTACTCTGTAGGCCAAGAACTTAAGAGTTCCAAGTTGATCATATCGACACTTTGTACCAATCCCAATATAATAACAACTGTTTTCTTTGGATGAGAATTTTTTCAACAAAATATAAATATGCACTGGTAACAGGAGTGACATTGGTAACAGGAGTGACATTTTGGTAACAGGAATGACCCTCCCGGTTTTCACAATGTGGCCATATACAGTGAATTTTGGTACACAATAATGTTATGTCACTCAAGAATATTGCTTTTTTCTGTGATCATCTTCTGCAAAAACTCAAACCATGTTTGGCAAAGTCAACACTCTGGCTGGCACTCGACTGGTGGGCATCAACAGATGGATACAATGGACCTATCTGTACGTCCCGCCCACCTGTAGACTGCATGGTTACTGTTACTACGCACCACAAGCCATCTCAATTTCGCTATCTCTTCAGTGCTAAAATGGCTTCCGATGAGAAAGGACTGTGAACATTGTTAAACGCCATGTAACACGATAATATAGCTTCATTCTGAATATCACGATTTTCAAGATACCTTTGTGTGTATATATGCATCTTGTAAAAGTGACTGTCGTTAGATATAAACAAAAATAGAACCAGTTTTTAAACAAAAAACCAGGTGTGCTTTGAAGATAAACATTGAATGTTTTAGATTTTAGTGTGCAAGCTGAAAATAGCTAATTACTATCTCCAAGGTATGTTAAACATCTGCCGATTATGATCGGCCTCTGATTCAACTTATTGATTTCAGGTTTTCCATGCAGTTGAGGATCCTGATGTGGATTATGAAGATAAAGTTGTGTTTTTGTGGATGATTTTGACCCAACTGACAAACAATGTAGCCTTACTTCCTGATATTCCAGCTAAATCAGAGCTTCTACAAGAGATTTTTGTGTAAGTAGTCCAGTTGATTTTGATTATCACGGCATTAACCCTTTGATAATTTGATATTCACTGCACTTGTCTGAACAGAGCTAGAATCCATATGGTGCAGCGATACACCACCGTTGATCAACAATTTCACTATGGCCACCACACATGGTATTTACTGTACACTCAAATCCCATAAACATGCAGTTGACCTAAAACATGAAAGTAATGGAACCGGGGGGGGGGGGGGGGGGGTCGGAAAGAATGTTCATGCCCGTATGTACCATATTAGTACCATATTATCCCAACAAAACGCACCATCTGACTGGTTTACTGATGCCATGTGACAGAAATAGTTTTGATGGATAGCCAGGTCTGTGAATCTACAGTGTGCTGATCACTGTCAACAATCAGAGTTCATTTATCTATGAATAACACAAAATCATTGCAAAAACAGTCAAAATAACTTGCAGGAAAAACAAAATTGACCGGCGGAAAAAATTGTTTGTTGGTCCCATCGACCACCCACCTACCCCGGCATACATGCCTGGAAACCCCCCCCCCCCCCTCTGATGGAACAGGGAATTAAATAGGTTGTCAATTAAGCTGGAGAGTATGGTTGGTGGGGGGGGGGGGGGGGGGGGGGGTAAATGCCACCTCGGCCCATCTGTCATACTTTGTACCTACTAATTATTCTAGTGATATGGTATGCATACAGCCCTACAAGGTTGTTGCTGGACCAAAATTCTCTCTTGCCAAATGATATTTTTTGCCGAATTCCAAAAGGACTGGGCAAATTGTATTCAAGGGTCTTTGGGCAAAATTCAAGGAAAGTTCTCATTGTTATCTTTAATATGCCCCCAAACCCCATAGTAGGTTCAAGGGCTCCATCCGTCCGAACAGATCATCTTGTAACTCGGGTGTTAAATCTTTCATGACTTCAGCTTTCTGAAATTTTACGAAAACCCTGTGCCAGTGCATTCTCCTATATATGCTAGTTCCCATAGCGAGCCTCGCATATATAAGAGAATGCATTGGCCCAACAATAGTTACTTTGTCCTTGTAAACCAGTGCATTCTCTTGTATATGTGAGGCTTCCTATGGGAGACTCGCATATATAAGAGAATGCACTGACCAGTACAGGATTTTTAATTCTGCGCCAATGCAAATCCCGTCATGAAAGGGTTAATTGTAGGATTTTGCTATCATTTAGCATGGTGATAACACAGGTTGGGGGGAAAGGATCCCCAGGACGTACCATTCAGAAGAAAATTTGAATTTCAAGTCCATTTCTCTTGAAATAGGTTGAGTGTCTCACTGCCAGAATTGAACGTTTTCAAAGCTCACCCCAAGGTTGTTCATATGATGTATGATAGTTCTCATCCCGTTTTAAATTATAGATCATATGGGCTATTAAGACTTCAGTAATGGACGTACTCAATGAAATAAAAATCCATAGGGTTGTCTCACTTAAGCCCCAAACTCTATGAAGTGTTTCTAGATAGCCATACATTTAATCTATTATTGGGTGGACAGATGGATGTTCTATAATAAAAGCCTGATTTATTGCATGATTGACCACTATATTTGCATTGGTGACCATTTGACTCATTGTAACGGACGTACCATGTTTTGGTAACGGATGTACCTTTCTGAAATGTTGAAACAAAAATGCACCTTCTGATATAATTGCCCTATTATTTGTGGGTTTTCTGTCATAAATAAGCTGTTTACTGATGACAAAACACAAAACAGTCATGCATGAGTGACCACTGTTTCTGCGTTGGTGACCATTTGATTCACGGTAACGGATGTACCATTTATTTTGTTAACGGACGTACCTTTCTGAAATGTTGATAAAAATGCATCTTCTGATTTGATTACCCCATTATTTGTGGATTTTCTATCAGAAATAGGAAATAGGCTGATTGTTAATGAAAAACACTTTATATAGTTTGCATACAAGTAATTACAAGTAAGTTTACTGTTCTGAAGTTTTTGTCTTTGATTCACATCATACGCAGATATCAAACAGTCTTATTCCCAACAGTTTGAGTGGCAGAGCTGAATATTATTTAGTGTGACATTTTAAGCAATGTATTCAGGGTTCCATTCCTAGTTTTTATGGAACATATGGCACCTTTTATTTAGATTCTAGTGTATAAAATAACATTTAAAATAAGAAGAGCTAATGAAAGACAATATTCTGTTTTATATAAAATAAATTTTATATCTGTTTATTTCATAACATTTTAATGTTCAAGCTTTTGAATGTTGTTGTCGTAATTTGATGTCTGGAACCCTGAATACAAATTAATGTTCACGTGGCTATATATGCAGATAATATGAAATGTACAAACCGAATGATTCCACTTGAAAATGAAAAATATCTTTTTGGTAACAGACGTACCACTTTAGAATGGTAACAGACGTACCAAAATTAAGATGCACCCATCTTGTTCACAAATTCTAAACACAAACAAGGTGCTGAGTTTCTGTGATGGACTCATCTGCCTTCCTTTAAAAATGTGTTTTTTGCCTTTTATATTCTAACCTAAGACTAAGTTATCCAAAATAATTCACCATTTTGGTAACAGACATACCAATCAACAAGGTGAGAAGTAATTGGAATATTTTACGGTGAATGAGGGGAGTTACCTCTCCAAACTGGTATTATTTGACTTGTGACTGTCTGCGCTTCATAATGAGACATGCATAGTTTAATTTGATAGTGTTTGATATGATTTCATCAACAATCTTGAAAAGTATACTAAAAATCATTTTTTCTAGAATTACATACCCAATGTTCAAGGATGTGAAAAAGTGTGTAAAATGGTTTTGGAGATAACAAAATCCACATTTTTCTATCCTTTTACATAATGTCTTTCAAAGGGACAATGACAGAAAAAAGAACAATTCTTTCAAAAAATTTGCATTTTTTTCTCTCCAACATGGAATTGCTCCCCACATACTACTGGTGTCATCCATTAATTTTTACCAGAATTATGGCCCTTGCTTGACATGGAAATTTATGAATTATTTTGTCCGTACGGAACATTTCAGCTTGTGACTTGGGTGTTAATTATTGGATTTCGTTTGGCATGGTGATCTCACAGGTTGGGGGGGGGGGGAAGGATATGCACATACATGTAATTGAATTGAAAAACTGTATGATACTATGGTAATGACCGCGGTATTACTGGTAGTATACAATATCCACAACTGTAACGAGATGGTCACTGCGGTAGAGTTACAGTACCTTCCGGTTATGATACTGCAGTCTATTAGCGGGTCGTCACACTAAAAGTAAAGAAAAAGAATTCGTCCATGAGGATGTTGTTAAGTTACACTTATATAAGGAGAATCACTGCACTTGATTTCATGCCTGCATGTGTATTGCCAATCATTGCAGCCTTACATCAGACATTGGGTGGAGTTTATAATTTGACAGCTAAAGCAATGTCGGCAGCTTCATTGTCGTGTGAAGTTCACTACATTTTACATGTGGGGCACTCGGTTGGAAGATTACAATGAAGACCAATTATGTCGTATCCACAAAAAGTGCACAAGATTTTTTAGTAACGTATTTACTGTTGTAATTGTGACTTTTCTGTTTGAAATTTTGCTTTTAATTGCTTTAAATCCCGGATGCATCATGGGTTTGAAGTGGTAACCCTCACGCAGTGTTGGTGGTTATCGCGGTATATTACCAGGGTGACACCAGGTTATAGGTGGTTATAGGTGGTCAATTACTTTATTATAAAGGATAGCTGTATCAAATTACATGTACAATGTATCTGTCATCAAAGCATACATTATACTTTAAAAACAACTATCATTGTTGGAGAATAAGAGTAAGAAATTAATTCGTCGACATTCACATTCGGCTGATTAAACTTTTGTCTTATACACACTCGTCATCAAACACCATCATCATACTATGTGGAATACAATTTCACTATATATGCATTGTTTCAATGACTGTTCATTCATTAACTCCATGACCTGAAATCCTGGGTGGACAGGGGATTAACTGTAAAAACAATTTTATAATTATATTTTGGTTTTTCGTGCAAAGTGATGTAATCTTTCATAAAATTAGCTTAGACCAGCATCAATACAAAGTTTATATAGAGAACATTGCTTTTTTATGTTTACCCATACCATAGTATGGTAAACATAGTGTCGTTGCCCGGATTGACCACTCGTCGTTCGTCTGTCTGTCTGTCTGTCCGTCTGTCTGTCCGTAGACACTTTACGAGTAATGCGATAACTCAAACATTTTTGATCCGATCGAAACCAAATTTTGTATATGGGTTTCTCAGCCCAAAATACAGATCAAGTTCGAATTTGGGTTTGATCCGAGATTTTGTTACAGAGTTATGGCCCTTTTTCAACTTAGAATTCACGCATTCTGCCATAAATCAAACATTTTTGGAACCAAATTTGGTATGTGAGTTTCACAGCCCACAATACAGATCGAGTTCGAATATGGGTTTGATCCGATTAATTTTAAAGGAGTTATGACCCTTTTTCGAAGAAAAAAATTGAAGAAAAAAAAATCGATTTTTTTTTAAAATTTATTTTTAACTTTTATAATAATAATAAAAAAAATTCAATTCACCAATTGCCTTTGGACTACTTAGCTATTGATAAGGCTATATTATTTTCTGATGTCTCTTATGCCAATGTGCAAATAATCTGATAAAGAAGGCTATGGTATCTAATTTAAAATAAAGATTCAACAATAAACATCACATGATATTAACAGTAGACTTGTAATAGAGAGGTCAGTGTTCAACATAAACAATTCCTGTGTTATTTTGACAGCTCTGCTATATAATTGATATTAATGGGTCAGTGGTGAGGTTGCTTATCTGTATACTAGGACACATTATTATTGTAAACTTAAATTGGACTCTCTTAACCCAAGTATTCCATGTCCAGGTCACACCTACACATTTAACCCATGGGCTTGCTGGCTGTGGCGGTTTAGCATTACATATCCTGTACCAGTGCATTCTCTTATATAAATGCCAGTGACCCATAAATTCCAATAATTTGTGTTATGTACATTTGTCTATAATAGTACATAACAGTATACTCTATAATTCAACACCAAAACTCTCATTTATCCGATCATATTAAATTTTTATCGCCAAGGGATGGGTTAACATCTGCCGATCGTGATCGGCCTCTCGTTTCTAACTGTCATACCGGTATGTTAACCATGGTAGAATAACTGGTCATACATCTTTGAATGTGCATTTTGTGAAAATTAAAGATGTTTACACATCACATTTTGACCGCTAGGTTGATAAAGGTTTCCATTTGTACAGTCTGTACATCATCACACATAACCAGTAATCCTCCTTCATTGATATATTCTGACTAGATCATTCACAGCACAGAAATAAAAGCCCACTTGCCAAAAGTTTTGCCAAATTTTTCTGACAAATGAATTTTTGTTATGCCATTGGAAAATTTGGCAAGTGGCACTGTGAACCTGTATGAATATTGACAATCTAATGGACTTCACAACTCCTCAGTCAGAACGTTACAAGTTGCAAGAATTGACTAACATTATGTCAGAAAACTTGATACTATTACATTAAACCCAAGTTGTTGTTCTTTCTATCTGAAATCTGTCACTGTTAAAACATCACCATCAAATTGTATCAAGTTTGCAGGGGCTGATATTACATATTAAAAAAATGGCTGCCGTGGGTGAGTGCCATATTGAGATACGTATCATATCAGGACTCATGTATCCAGATAAATATCTGATCCTCCTAGACCTATCTGTGAAGAACTAACAGCAGATAATTATACAATGTCACACCTTTTTTTGATGATCTGTGGCCACCCATGGTTTCTATTGATGGCCGGATTACAGTAGTTTTCTTGGTATTGTTTTATTTCTGTGGGTCATTTTAATATATCATTAAGATTCATTTTATGTGCATTTCGCATTGTTAACTCTTCCACGACTGGAGCTTCCTGAAATTTTGCCAAAACCCTGTGCCAATGCATTTTCTTATATATGCGAGTCTCTCCCATAGGGAGCCTCGCATATATAAGAGAATAAATTGACATAACAATATTTACCTTGACATTGTATAAAGCCATTGCATTCTCTTATATATGGGATACTCACATATATAACGGAATGCACTGTGTCAGGTTATTTAATGCTGCATCAGCGCAACTCCCGTCATGTAAGGGTTAAAAGCATAAAACATAACTTCAATGTTATATAAGCACATAATTTAATATGACTTCAATTTATTTTTGCAGTTCATGTGCCAAAGTTGTGTTGAATGTGAAGTGGAACCAGTTTGAGGATGAAGATGAGAATAAGAAGAACTTTCTTATGACTTTGGACATTGTCCATCAGCTACTTGACCCCAAGGGATTCAGTCAGTTCAAGCAGATAATCGACCTTGCAGAAACACACTGGACGCATCCTATACTAAGTCAGATTATGGGTGGAGATGAAGAATTGGATGAAAAAGAAGGTTGTTATCCTCATATTATTACATCTCCATTTCTCTCTCTCATTTTCCTCAAATATGATTGGGCAAGTCCTGGCAAAGCTTTAGTTACTTCTTGCTTGTATTTCTGCTTAAAGATGTTAGTGGCCATGTTACTGGCATAGGAGTTCAGGAATTGTCAACATTTGAGCGAGCCGATTGTCCCGGGGCGAATTTACCTAGAGTGTTTATGGTTTACCTTGATTTCCTATTGCTTCATCTTATTTTTTTATAATAAATGATGCCAAACAATTATTGATCATCAGATTGTTGCCAAACTAACATGGCTGTGGTAATAACTGGCTTCACCTGAAAATAATGAGATGGTTAACAGCCTACTGAAAATCGGCACTCTTCAGATTCAAATTTTCCAAGGCGTAATTTTCAAATCTGAGATACAATACTTTCCATCCAAATATTCTATTAAAAATTTTATTTTAAGAAAAACATGTTTATTTAGGCTCTGATATCAAAACAGCTTTCATACAGTAATGCTCTAATTAATCGACTCCTTAACCACAGCAGAATTATGGGTAACTTTTCAGGATTTAGTCGGAAATATGGCTTGTTGTCATTCATCAGAAAGCTCTCGCTACTGTATGTTGTGAGATAAAAATTTTAAATGCTAAAAATTTTGTTCTATTTTCATAGTCATCATTGCAATTAATTTGTCTGCCCTTTCGACGATATTATTTTTATATTGAAATCAGGCTTCTCAATGGTACCTCTACTGGTACCGAAACCGTCGTTAATTGGACAGTTTTCAAGGTTGGTGGCGAATTTACCTAGAGTGTTTAAAAGGCTTACCACGGTTTCTGATGGCTTCATCTTATTTTTTGATAATAATTGATGCCAACCAATTATTGATTTTCAAATTGTTGCCAAAATAACATGGCTGTGGTAATAACTGGCTTCACCTGAAAATAATGAGATGGTTAACAGCCTACTGCAAATCAGCACTCTTCAAATAAAATTTTCAAAGGCGTAATTTCAAATCTGAGATACAATTATTCTATTAACATTTTTATTTTAAGAAAAACATGACATAAAAATCAAAATGTTTATTTAGGTTTCGATATTAAAACAGCTTTCATATGTTGTGAGACAAATTTTTTTAATTGCTAACGATTTTGTTCTGTTTTCATTAATGCATTTTTAGAGTCATCATAAATTTCAATTAACTTTTCTGCCCTTTCGACAATATTATTTTTATATTGACATCAGGCTTCTCAATGATGCCACTACTTGTACCGAAACCGTCATTAATTGGACAATGGATAACTTGATCTAGATGCTAAATAAATGGTTCTTGTATGGTGACAATAGTCGCATACCCACAGACCCGAGTTGCAACTTGCCCCGACCAAAACGGAAGGCAATACAGTCTATGGGTAGTCGCGAAGAGTATTTATTTTGTTGTGAAAGTTGGATAATTTATATGACACACATCGCTGCGTATATCATCGGGTGGCGCAAAGGTCTCAACCCAAAGTGACCAGTTAGCGATGCTTCTATGAAATATAGAGAAACATACCTATAATGTTACCTAAACATGAAATACAATTACCAAAGACCAATTGCTGACCGAGCTACTTGTCATGATACACGTCGCCCTGACTGACGTCATTTGAGTTAAAGCAATGTTGAGTGGGATATACAATGTATATTTCCATACTTCAAAGACATCTAATGATCAATATCTGACTGACGTGTAGGGCTTCACGATATCCAGATTTTAATACCGACTACGATACTGAAAATCATTTCATGTTATGACTAAATATCGTCGCCAATAAACTTGGTAGAACTGTTTAAGCATGATAGTTATTACAAGCGGAACAATTTATAGAATTATTGATTTGAAATACTTAGCAATATGTTGCATTCATTTGCTGGTAATAATTATGAACAAATGTTGCTTTCACAGTTATACAAAATAAATAGTTAATATAAATTGACTGCAGTTTCGTTGTTTAGATGACGGAGATATATACATGTATTTATAAGTGCCTGATGTCATCGGGAATTCCCTACCAACTGCGGTTGCTTATAACATTTAATATCACTAATAGTCGCTTGTGTGAATAATAACAACAAATGCATGTCATTTTCCAGATTATACAATCACCACACATTTTCATAGTATTTGGCCTGGAAACCTTCCAGCAATATCGAGCTGAGATCAGCCTATATAAACGTAAATTACCCCCATTGTGTGAGGCATGCCTACTTGATTGTCTGCATTGTGTTGACAAACATGTAGGGAGCAGTGAGTGTTAATTAATTTTCACGCAATGCTAATCCGAATGTGTTAGATGTGTTTGGGGTAATTAAGTACTGGACAATGATAGTGATATCGTTCATATCATTTTCCACACTGGCGGCTACGATGTACCGACTATTTACATACAGTGAATCCGACTATATGGTGTCTAAACAGTATTGCGATATGACTATAAAATACCGAAATACCGTGAAGCCCTTGTCTTCGTTTGAAATGATTGTTTTGTGGTGCTTTTTCTTCTATGTTGAATATATATAAGTTAAATCATTGGTCAATGCAGAGAGCTTCATGTTTACATCATTGTATTTTTTTTACTTAAATCGGATGCCAGTCACAATTGAACTTTAATAGTCAGTGAACCAGCGCCTGTGAATAGAAGTTGTTTATTATTCCCCAATCCCCATAGGAGGTTCAGGGCATATAGCTGAGGGGTCCATCCATCTGTCTGTCCAAACATATCACCTTGGAGTTATTTATCAGATTTCATTGTCCTTTGGCATGGTGATAGCACAGGCTGGGGGAAAGGTACCCACGTACTACAGGTTTTATCCATTAATTTTTACAAGAGCTATGGCTAGTGATGAGCCGATTATTAAAAAGAACCTTGCACCGATGGTTCCTACTAAACAACGAACACAAATGAACATAAACAAACACAGGTCCAAAAAGCGGAATAGAAGAGTGAAATTGGGTTTGTGGGTGCGTGCAGGTCCATTCTATGTGTATGTGGTATTATTTCCAACTTTGATGACTTATTTTTTTAGTTTTAGCATCATTTTAATACAAAGCTACTAAACAACGAACACAAACGAACATAACTTTGGCCGTATATAGTAGGCCCCTGCGAAGCTTCGAGATTCGATTCGATTCGCGAATCGGTCATCCTGATTCGATGCGATTTGATTCGACTGTCCGATTCGAGTATTTTCGAATCATTCATGATCAGACATCATATATAGGCAATCAACTCATTCAACTGTCATAACCCGATGAAAACAACCCAATTGTTATGCCCTATAAACAAAGAAATAATCGTGCGGCTCGAGACATCGAGATCAAACGGAATGCCGCGTCGACCAATAATCTATAAATAGAACCAAAGTAGGTAATGTCGTAATGACTATTGAAGTGACGTAATTGGGAATTCCTGAGGCGCGTGTTTACAAAATAATACAAAACCAAAATGGTTGAGTTTCGTTGCCTGTTCAATTTAATAAAAGGCGAGAACAAATATGCGTGTAAGCACTGCACCACGCTTTTGTCTGTTCAACATGTCCAGCAGAAGCACCCCACTCTGTTCGAGAGAACGACACAGACGGAAAATTCAAAAAAGCATAAAGTTGAACTTCCAGAATATTTGCAAGTAGGTGATCATGATTCTGCACCCAAGAAACAGTCCACGATGGGCCAACATTTCATCCCCAAACGCATAATTATGCCAGACACAAAACAAAAGTTTGATGCAGCCCTTCTAACATTTGTTGTTGTTAATGGGAGACCTTTTGAGTCTGTATCGTGACGTTGTTGATTTTTTGATCGAAAAGTATGACTATTTTGCGTGATGGTTAACGCCGATGTTTGAACCCGAGCCATGTAAATGACTAAAATAGTACATTATATTCTTAATTTCTTACGCAGAAGAAATGAAAATAATACACACGTCGAGTTGTTTATGATTTACACGAATCTAATGGTGTTTGTTCAACTTTTCTCCGGTACAATCATGTTAAATTGCGATGTCCGCGAAAGGTGTAGATTCGATTCGAGATTCGATTCGCGAATCATTCTCGTGATTCGATTCGAAAGGAAATCCCCGATTCGCAGGGCCCTAGTATATGGCGCTATAAGGTGTTAATTAACTACTAATTACTCTACGGCTTATACTCTGCCTCTTTGTTAATTACACATTACTCAGTTGTTTGACTTTTTAGCTCACCTGAGACGAAGTCATCACTCCTTGTCCGTCGTCCGTCCGTCTGTCTGTCTGTCTGTCCGTCCGTCAACAATCATCTTCTTCTCCAGAACCGTAAGACGGAACAGGTTCATATTTGGTGTCGATGTTCCCTAGGTGAATCTCATTCAGTTTTGTTCAAATGAGGTCATCAGGTCAATTAGTTGAAAAAGCAGGGCCACAACTCTAATCCTTCATAGTAATTCTTAGAACAAATTCTTTTTCCAGAACTATAAGGCCTAATGGGTTCATATTTGGTGTGGATGTTCCCTAAGTGACTCCCATTCAGATTTGTTCAAATGAGTTCACCAGGTTGATTAGTTGAGAAACCAGGGCCATAACTTATAGTAATTCTTAAAATTACTTCTTCTCAAGGGATATTGTGCTGATTAAGCTTATATTTGGTACGGAGGGACCTTGTTTGACTAGGGTTCAGATTTGTTCAAATGGGGTCACTGGTTCAAATAGGGGCAGAGCCAGGGACATAACTTTAAAAACAAAAAATAATAATTTTTGCATTTTGACCTTTAATATTTCCGCTAAAGGAAGCCGTTCACACTGAACTATATGGATAGATGTCCTGCGTTTGTAAAACCATAGTAGAAAAGGGGTTAACTTTTTGTGTGTGGTCGCCTACGGTACCTCGCGGTCTTGCTCGGATTAGTCACGCATGCGCAGTCCCAATATAACCGACTGAATCCGCCAGTTTATTTTCTGCTACCAAAGAGAGAAGTCTAAAGGGAGTATTGTTCCGAATTTGTCGTTTAACAACTAGACAACAAATTCAATTTATCGATACAATAATTACTGGTCGCCTACGCGTTAGTTTTTAGAATTATTGTTTCGAATTCACGGACCGTTTCGCTTCAAAACATACAATTGTTCCGTGTTTTCGAATAGGCGGCGGACTTAATATTTTTCGAATCTGAAAATCGACATTTCGCCATAATCAGCCGCCATTTCAAGGCCTTACGAAAAGGCGCATAGACTATTGTGAACAATTCATCTATGTAATTATTAGAGAACCTATAAGGTATGATATAATTTGTCAGATATAAAAAATGCCACGTGTTTGTTACCGGAAGTCTCCTAATTTCGTGGGAATTTATTTACGAGTGGACATTTATTTAGCAATAATTACCATCGCTACTGACGCTATTTATCATAATGTTATGAACTACATTCTTTCTCATAATACTTTGTTGTTTATGGCTCAATACAACTGATCCAGATGTGTTGGTCACATTTGAACTTAAAAGTTGATTACAATTTACATCTGGGTTTATCAATTCAATGTAAAAACAGTAGTGTCATTATTACTTTAATAAATTGACAGAGATTGATATTGGACAAGTGTTATAATTATGTTCATGGTTTGATTCTCGTAACGGAGCATCACCTTCAATGTAACAATCTCAGCCATGTGCTAGCGGACCGGGGATTGCACCCTGGTCAGGGTATTCTGACAGAAATCAGAACTCGGTCCGATACCAAGTTTGTCAGGCTAACAAGTCCCATTTGAGATTACTGAGAAGAAAAAAAAAATCTGAATGCAAATGCCGATTTTCCCCATTACAACACTTGTTCAGGTATGTTGTCGTGGGTGCACTACGCTGCACATGTACACACCTAGGTGTGTGCATGTTACAGAACACTACTGGAGTCGCTAGATCTCATCTAAACAACATGCTTTCACAAAATACTTTGTGTTTTCTGTTTTAATACTGTCACACATGTCTCCTATGATTTAGATGTGTTGGTCGACGCTTGAATTTATCAGACTACAGTTTATCAATATCAGAAAAATAATGACTGTTGTCGTACTAAGATTCGTTAGTGTCATTAATTTCAGACAGGGATTGACATCTGACAGGAGTCAGAATTCTGTTGAGTACATGATTCGATTCTCGTACAGTGCTTCAACTTCACTGTCAAAATTTATAACTGCTAGCATTTAATGATTGCAAGCATGACACTAAAATTAATCGTGATGACAGTTTCACTATTGTCTCAATTCCAGATTTTAGTTATTCTGAATTGTATCCAAAAAATTAACCCATCCTTTCAAAATTGCTGGGTTGTATCTCGACAAAATGGTGTCTCCTTCCGGAATACAAACATAATTGCTTTCCTTCCTGTGTAGGTTTACTGAAAAGAAGCGGGGGGGGGGGGGGGGCTGGATTACTACGATTCTGGATATGGCTCTAATTGGGACACTAAATTACAAATCATGGGTGCTCCGGTTTGCATTCTCTAGAGTAAGGCAAGAGGCTTATCGTCACTCTGACGGTGTTTACTCATGGTTTCACTATCTAAAAATATATTTGAAGATACTTTGGTTTGAACAACCTTTCCCCTTCTTGATTCAATTATGTGAATGATTCCAGCCTGACAGGTATTTAGAGTCGTGGTGACTTGACCCCTCCAGGTAACTGGCCCACTGGCAATAACTGGCGACCGTGGCCTGGATGACATTCCCCAATGAATAACGATATAATAGCAGTGGTATTCCAAGACGAGGAAGGTGGGGGGGAGACATTATTTATGACAAGTAACCATATCAAATGTGAGCTTGGTACAAGAACAGGCTGTACATCCAATACAGCATGTATTGTTCATAAAGGGCATGGTAGGTATTTTGAAGGTATTCATGGACTAGTTGGAGTCTCAATGAATTTTAAAATATATACGTGTCCCGACCTTTCATACCGTTGATATGGCGAATATACTTCACACACGAATGAAGCATATTTACATGGAAAGCATTTATATTGCCATGTGTCCCACGACCACTGCCAATAGCCTTTCCGACAAGAGGCCATCAGCATGGCTCTTCATACTTCTATTGCCCATATCAATTTGATTATCTGGCACATAGACAATAAAACAGGCAAAGACGTTTGCGCTGTCCAGCTAAGCTTTCGAGGAAGCTCATTGACCAGCATTACCGACCTTTCCTAAGACGCAGGCAGGGGACCACCCCGTTCGAGTGGCATCCCATCCCCATGGCACAGATGCCCGATCATAAGGGCCTGAAGCCATGCTGCCAACTGCGCATTTCGGTCTATGCTGTCCTCTCTTCCTTAAACATGCCATAAGCGGGACCACTTAGGTCGGGGGAGTTCCTCTCTATCTTGGCTCTTCAAATTAAAATAAAACAACATTATAAAGGGATGTGTATCCTTTACTAGGAGGATGATAATTTCATTCCTTTCCTTCCTAGGGGAGCCATTTTTAGAGCGGATCTTCCCCTAGTTTGCTGCATGCTTCACACTAACCGACCTATCACACACCTAGGTCGTTCTGCTGCATGTTTGGGGGGGCAGAGGCTCAGACCTGAATATTCCGTATGGTGACCGTGAAAATTTACCTGTGTTCATCATCTGACTACATTTTACATCATTTGAACTGATTTCGGTTGTAGAAGGCGCACCTTCATTTCTTAGAATCGGATCGCGGTGGGTATTCCGCTGGGAACGCGGACTGCTCTCAGGTGCCTAGTGGTCGTGATGGCCTAATAATAGTAATGTGTGTGGATTTAGGCTGAACATAATACTTGTGATTGCACATTTTGCTGTCTGTCTCCATTCCAAAGGATGGTGCTCGTTGGGAAATTTCTCCGAAATTAATACTCGTACGACACTATTGTTTTGGCACCTGAGAGTAGCGGTTTGCTTTCTCATCGTATGCTCTGGTCACCTGCGGTGTTCGGCCATGTTCTCTGAGGGGCTATATATATATCTTTAATGATACATTGGATTGTGCCAGGGATCTCTGCTCTGGCTCCGACCATTGGATTGTTGGGCGCAGCTTTAGTAGGGTCTTCTGACATGATCTCATGATGACTTATATATCACCATGATATATCTATTATATCATTTTATATATCTATATATGCGAAAGATTTGTGTCACCGGGTTTCTGCAATGATATCTTGTGAAACGGTGATACATAGGTACCTCAGAGACATGAGACATGTTCTCTGTGGGGTTGTATATCTATATTTAGTGATACGTTGGATCATGACAGGGAGCTGTGATCTGGCTCCGCCCATTTGATTGATGGGCGCAGCTTTGGAAGGGCCTTCTGACATGATCTCATGAGGAAAACTTAATATGTATATCCCCCGGATATATATATTATATCATTTTATATATATATATACGCAATGTGTATATTGTGATACATAGGTACCTCAGGGACATGTGAACGTGTGATAACTGTTCTAAGGGCAGGACCAGTTCACGCTCCTCCGGTGACATATCAATTCGTTGGTTCAACCAATTCGTGGGGATACGTCTGGTGGAGCTGCAGGGGTACTTGGGACCTCCAGGCCATTTGGCCCCCACCAGACGCTAGCGGTTCTGGGCGCTAAAGCTGCCAAATAATCGAGTGCGTACGTATCGACACCGGCTGGATGGCCTTAGGCAGCTTAAGCGTAGGGCAGGGGCCGTACCCATGAGGTAAAGCGCCGAGTCCCCCTGGTCACGATCGAATTAACGACACGGCCTTGCCTGCCACTCCTCCGTGAAGGGATCGGAGAAAAATGACCTCTCCCCACCCTCCAGCTTGGCCAGGATATTAGCTTGGGCATGACCACCTGCAGCATGCGATGGTGGGGGCTCCCTCTGATCCGATGGCTTGACTCGCTTATAGTTGTATAACCCATTGGGGCTGGTGGGCTCTCCATTTGATACCTGTACCATAGATTGGGCATCAGGTTATCTGCCATTTGCATTGGTGAACAGCAGTTAGTTAAACTCTTAATGTTGGTTGTCTTGCCATCTTTGGAGTGGGCCTCCTCCAGTGCAGGTCGTTATGTCGCTAAGGCGGAGAGGGAGTTAGTCTCCTCGAATCTCAAAATCGGCTGGATTCTTAGAACTGACGGATGAAGAACAGAGAATTGCTCGGTTCGCTCGCAATTCTGAATTGAATGGCACCACCTGGGATGTTGCTTCCAAAAACAAGGGGGGGAGGTACATGTTTGGGCAATATAGCACTCTAATTATATGAGTTATTTCACGTACCTAATCATAACAGATTCATTCAAGAGTTCATATTTAGGTACAATCTGTTTTAGAAGAGTGCATTCCCTCCAAAATTTGGCTATTAACTTTATTGCTCGTGCCTCCTCCTGGGCTTGCATTCTAATCCATATAGTTCAGTGTGAACGGCTTCCTTTAGCGGAAATATGATATTTTTAAAAATATAATATATATTTCCTTAAAGAAAGCCTGAACACTGAACTATCATAGGGCCCTCCCATGGCGGTGCCATTCCCAACCCCGCAACTCGCCAATCTCCTGATTGAGTTGAAAATAAACTGGCGGATTCAGTCGGTTATATTGGGACTGCGCATGCGTGACTAATCCGAGCAAGACCGCGAGGTACCGTAGGTGACCACACACAAAAAGTTAACCCCTTTTCTACTATGGTTTTACAAACGCAGGACATCTATCCATATAGTTCAGTGTTCAGGCTTTCTTTAAGGAAATATATATTATATTTTTAAAAATATCATTTTTGTTTAGGACACATCACAGCCTCATATTTCTTACCTAGATTTTTCTTAGCATGTTCTTCTTCTGTATGGATTTTGGTATTGTTTATTTAACCCCTTCCACTCTTGTTTTGATATAGAATTCATCCAAGACAGGATTACTCAAACATTTTTCATCTGATCAACACCAAATTTGGTATATGAATTTTTGACACTTATATACAGATCAAGTTAAAATATGGGTTTGATCCGATATATTTTAACAGAGTTATGGCCCTTTATAATTCACACCTCTTTGCTATGCACTATTAATTTTTAAGAGAACACTGACGCCTGTATTATTGAAAAAGCCAATTTATCATAGTGTGGACACTTGATACTCTTGCTGAAGACTGCTTGCTTCAGACCAGTTTACCATCTGTCATTACATGACATGACATTTAGATAAATACCTATTCTACCAGAGTCTACAAGAATAAATAGGAATAGTCCATTGTTCATTTCTCCAAGCCTGGACATAGTGTGTCTGACATTTGCAGAATGAAGTCCCCAGATGGTGAATTTAGTGTTGCTACCCCATACAGCAGGCCAGCATCATCAAATAGACCCTCAATTACCTTATTCTACTTAGGCCTCATCTTCTGGGACAAACATGTTTTAAATTTGAAAAAAGTGACACCATTATAACATCTGCAGAGTTATGAAACTTTACTCTTTAATGAAATTATGGAAACATTCCACCCTCCCCCACCCACCCCCTCCCACATGGCCCAGACCCAACCCTGCCATCAACCAATATCCCTTCCAACCCATATCACCTCTCAATTTAATTAATACCTCTTCTCACCACAGAGGCATATATATCTGTAAAGGTACAGGTCATTAATTATAGAAACTAGCCAGATGACATGTATTATTCTAATCTAAACATATCTGTATCAATTTAAAAACAAACTGGTGCTTCCATGGTTAGGTGATGACTGACATCCAATGATACTGTGAATGGCTTAGATTTCTTCAAGTCTGGAAATAGTGTGTCTGACATTTACAGAGTGAGGTCCCCAGATGGTGAATTTAGTGTTGCTACCCCATACAGCATGCTAGCATCACCAAATACACCCGCCAGGGACCTAATTCTGCTTAGGCCTCATCTTCTGGGAAGTATCTCAAGTATCAAATTGACAGTTTGATTTAGTCACTTTTTTCCACCTGTTCAGTCCCCCTAATTTGCAAAAGATAAAATGCATAATTGAGGAGCTCAATGGGTGTGTATCACCAACTTCAACTGTAGGACTTCAATCTGTTCCTAGGTTTTATTGGCCATTGAGGCCTAATCAGATTGAGGATGAATTTGGTGATGCTAGCCTGCCTTACAGAATATTGTCATTAAATCCACATTTTGGGACCTAATTCTGCAAATGTCAGACATACTTAATTCAGGCTTGGCCATTTCATATTATTTTTTTAATCTGGAACTAATATTCAAAGAAAATGGGGGGGTATATATTGGATTAAATTTGTCTTCTATCTGTCAGGCTTCCATCCGTCTGCCTGTTGAGATGTCTATCCATCCATCTACCAACAATTGATTTCTTCTCCATATTAAAGACGGAATGTGTTTATATAGTTCAGTGTGCATGTTCCCTAGGTGTCTCACAATCAGATTTGTTCAATTAAGTTCATCACATCAAATAGATGTAGGTGCGAAGCCAGGGCCATAACTCTTTCCCTCCATAGTAAGTCTTAAAACAGTTTGTTCTCAAGAACCATTAGGCCTATATAGCTTATATTTGGTATGGAGGGGCCTTGGGTGACTGGAGTCCAGATTTGTTCATGGGGTCATTTTTAGGAAATGAGGTCCCCCGAGGGTGAATTCGGTGATGTTAGTCCACCTTGCAGAATATTGTCATTAAATTCACCTGCAAAGGTCAGACACTAAATACAGACTCGACTGTTCCAATATTAGTTTCTTAACCAGCACTTATCCAGGTGAAATCATACCCTGATTTTTCAAAGAAAAATTGGGGATTATATTGATATTACTAGATGAATGGATCTCATAGATGAGGATTCACATGTTCTAACAGGGGCAGAGATAAGAGATATTACTCTCCTCTATGCTGTTTGGTACTGGTATAATAATATTGATTTCTAGACAGCCTGGGTGGGGGCAATGTTTGAGACAATGGGGAGGAAGTGTAGAGGGGTGGAGATTTGATCCCCCCTATTTTGATCAAAAGTTCAAAATTTCATGCCCGATACTAAATTAGTTGTAGAATAGATGTTCACACCAAAAATAAGTTAGAACTGTTCTCGTAGTTTGGTTTGATTTTCTAACATGTATGTTTTTAAACCATCAGTCCATATGTTTCTACTTCAGGTTAAACTGTTGGACCGAATTGGCCACAAATTTTAACTTTATGGGGGGTGTCAGGTTGGTAATTATCAAACGTTTGAGAGCTTGAAGTACTGGTACCAGTCGTAAAATTCAACCTAAGAGGAATGTACAAAATGATTTTTGTGAACTTAGTACTGTGGTGTGGTTGTCCTCTTTAAAAGGTAAGAGGTTGGAAATTTGTCAGTGATGTGCAATTAGAAATTTCAAGGTGAAGAGCCCTGCTCATTTGAGAACATCCAGCTATGTTCATGTTATGAACTTAAGTGATTCTGTCAAGTACTGACTCTTGTAGTCTTCAGAGTCCCTGTCTTCTCAGTCCTTACAGTCCAGTGAGCGACCCACAGTCATTGACTGTCTTGTTTTAACTCCCTTCAGTCTTTATCTGGGCTTGGGACCAGAAGATTTCATAGAAGTCAGGCGGATTTAAAGTTATGCAATTGTGAGATTAATTCTGTGCAATTGCGTTTGTAAAATGAAATACTTTGCAACACAAACAAATCATTATCTAATCGAATATCTGAGAGATGGTTGGCCATTCGTTGTACACATATTGTACATGGAATTTTTTGATGAGCCGATGATCGGAAACGACAATCGGAATCGACCGATTGTGGCCCATCAGATGACAATCGGTACTCGGGTTTCAACATCGGCATTTCCAATTGTCTAAATAATAATCAGGTGCTTGTTTTTCTTCAATAAACTGTGTTAAATATAACGATGTTTTGTTGAATAAATGACCAGTATACATAGGGAAAGTGTAACCAAACACAAATTTGATGATATACAGCCAGGTCCTGCCTATTGACTTACAGTTGTATAAGGCGCATGCACATTTTGAGGGGAAATACTGGGTCAACAAGTAGCGACTTATAGACATAAATCTACGGTAAATTGAGCATAATATAACATGTATATTGGTTGTCAGGACGCAGGAATTCGTTCACAAGTCCACCCATACCTACCTTTATACTTACCCAAAGTGTACTTATGTATACTGGTATATTACTGATGTTGTTGCTTCCAAATCGAAGTAGTATACCACATATAACATATTTTTGTATAATTACTACAATAATCGGAATTGGCACCTGAATCGGCCGATTGTGATCTCCAATAATCGGCAATTGGCGCAAGGCTCTATTTGACAATCAGCTCATCACTAGATTTCACAATTGTTATTCGTCCAACATTTCTGAATTTGTTGAATTTTGCTTTAGATTTGAAATCTTGTATGATCCAGTGCAGATAAAGAGGTCCAAGCATGCATAATAGACACTTCATTTGCATTAGATTTCCTTAATATATTGGAATTTTAAAGCTAATTCAATTGTAAACTGAACTGAACATTTTTTTTAAACCGCCTGACTTCGATGAAGTCTGCTTGTCGCAAGCCCAGATAAAGGCTGAGGGGAGTTAAACAAAGTCTTACAGTGAATGAAATAAAGTCAAAACAACTCAGCGCTGTGTAATTAACAAAGAGACAGTAGAAGCTGTAGAGTAATTAACACCTTGATTAAAGCCTTATAGTGCTATATGGCCAATGTTATGTTCGTTTGTATTCGTTGTTTAGTAGCTTTTTATTCAACTAACGCTAATAACTCATCAAAGTTGGAAATAACACCACTTACACATAGAATGGACCCCCACGCACCCACAAACCCAATTTCGCCCTTCTATTCCGCGTTATGGACCTGTGTTCGTTTATGTTCGTTGTTTAGTAGGACCGGCGCCGATTGCCGATTATTTTAGACCACAATCGGCCGATTCTGATGCCGATTCCGATTATTGTAATAATTATACCAGAATATGTTATATGTGTTATATACTACTTAGATTTGGAAGCACCAACAGCAGTAATAAACCAGTATACATAAGTGGGTCAAAATCTCAAAAGTGACAATTTTCACGTAACACCCCGTAACACATCATTGGTAGAAAATTAAAACAGTGCTTAGCTGTGGTTATATTTCTATTTTTATTGATAGCTGAGGTTACATTGAGATTTTAAAATGCATGCGTTTTATTATAATCATTATATTATTCTTGCTCCAGCCTTCCAAACATTGCAATACCTGTAAAAATGCCATGTAACAGATGGGATTTCCAAACTTTGAGTATAATTTCTTTAAAAACTACCAAATGTAATTGATATAATTTTCTCTAAAAAGTATACATAAAACTAGATAATTATTCTGAACGTGTAATTATATCCCGTATGTAAAAGGTGTTTCTGAATTTCAGCTGTTTCTGCGTGTAACACTTTTTATGTCATTCCTGTTACCATATAACAAAAACTGCAGTTAGCAGTTATGAGGATGCGGACATAGATGGCTATTTGAGCCTAAGTGATAGGACATGTGATGGCAATGTATGTGAAAGTAAACATGTATGCATTTAAGAAGCTGTTTTTCGATGCTGAAGCGATTAAGTTGTTACTTTTAGGGAGTATGTTAATTCGGTGTCATTCCTGTTACCACAATATAGCAAGAAAATTTAATTAAATCAGTATCCGCTTTATTTTTTTAGTTTACTTTACAAAAGTTCTTTAAAACTAAAATAAAATGGATTTATCTCTCTGGTTATTTCAAACTGAAAAATCTCATCAAAAATTCCTGTTGCTGTCATCCCTGTTACTTGAACCAATAAAAAGTAACAGATATGACTAATAGTAACAGGAATGACAAACATATATCAGTTGATAGGATTTCTAAAATAAGAACAGCAAACATTATCAAACCTGTATTTTCTGTTGTGGTGTGTACACAATTTACGTTGTCAGGTAGGATATCTGTGTTGGGTTGCAATCTTGGGATTGGGTGCTGCTCGAGTTTTCGTACCTACATTATATCTTGCAGGTGGGTTAATATGGGGTAGGGAAGGGTGGCATTGCGAACAGACCTCGTGATATTGATGCAAGTTCATTCAACATTAATTTTCATAACTTCAGAACATTTAGCTGGACAAGTGGGCTACTAGTAGTATATTTGTCTAAGGTTGGATGGATAGCCACAGTTAAATATTTTCAAGGAACGGTTTGGGTGCTGTGCACATTACTTGGACCGAATAAGTGGGTACATTGATTGGGTTAAATGGATAGGACACAAAATCTTGCTTGCACCTATCACCACTACATGTAACATATTGTCATTGGAAACAAAATTTTCACCATCAATCTGCATCAGCATATTTGTTATTTATGGTGTAATGGAATTAATTCTGCTATTCTTGCTGTAGTGTAATGCTAGCTGCTTAGAATATATTAAACATACAGATACTGATATCTAGAGTGTCATTACTGTTACCGTTGTGTCATTCATGTTACCGGCAAGTCATTCCTGTTACCATGTACATATAGTTTTGCAAAAAATATCTACAAAAATAGTTCAAAAACAATACTGATCATGTTGTTTAGTCTGGACACAGCAAACATTCTAACATATCATTAATAAATGAGGCATCATTTTTTTAGAATCTACAGGAGGAAGCAAGCAATATTGTTTGGGGTTTTACATGGAATGAGCATTAGAATGATGTAAAAGTTATTTATATGTTGGGATATTCCATTGTATGCTTTATATTATGTTTGGGTAATTTTGTTTATGCAGTGGTCATAATATGAGCTTCAATAGTATGTATTTGATAGTTAACTGGATCTATTTTTGTTAGTAACAGGAATGACAAGCAGAAAAGCACCAAAGAGAAACAATGCGTTGCTATGGCAACGGGATCTTGAATCCAGCTCTGCTGAGACACGTAGGATGTCCCCTGTGGACTCACCTTCCATATTAAATGAATAAACACTCTCCCTATGAATGTTCTAAATTTCACAAAATGGAACCCCAAAATGTGCACTTTTGAGATTTTGACCCAAGTATATGTTTGGGTAAGTATAAAGGTACAGCAATCATCTGCTATGAAGTTATTAAGCGACCTGTTTAATGAGGTTATGGGCCGGTACTTACTGCAGTGATACCACCATAATACCGCGTTTATCATTTTGTACCATGGTGGAGGGCGGTTGACCCGCGGTATTCTTACCACTGGTCACCGTAGGTCACCGCGTTATTAGTGCTCGTTACCGCCGTACACCGCGTTATTTTTTTCGTGACCGTATGTAACCGCATTCAATTTACTACGAACCGCCCCTCCACCGCGAAGTGAAAACATGCGTGAAACAAACTAGACGGCCTGCATGAATCCAATTCGTGATCTCGGGAAGTTAAAAATACATTATTGTAAGGACGGTACCGACATCATTCTCTCTCAGACTATGTCTATGCACAATAGCGTCACGCGATTGGATACTTGATGTATAACTTCTATATCTTATGCCAAAAACAAAAAAATAGGTGTGTTACCGGTATTTCGGTTTCTGGATGCCGACCATAATATTTTTTCCGACTACATATATTTTCCCCGTACCAAGATCAAAACATCAAAGTGAAACACAAATAAAGCGACGTTTCGTATAAACAAGGTGAAGTTCCGTACGACTTGCAGTGATACCGATATAATTTATAATCAATACTGAATTACGACTTTTGAATAGTTAATGACAAAGCCGTGGCATCATGGTCCTTTCTTTGATCGAGAATGAAAGGGAATCTCGCAGAGAAAGTGACACCAAGTAATCTTAAATCATGTTCACTCAACCAGTTACGATGTAGTAGGTGCACAATTTCTGGACAAGTTTGTGGGTGAGAGATACCGATACCGCGATCAGCACGACACAAAAATAAGTGCACGTACATGGCGATATGCCGGCTCAAAATCGTATATCGTTGAAAGTTATAGATAACAGTTAAATTTTATTGACCAATTAGTCGGGAGAATGAAGTTACTGTAATTACAGTTCAAAGTACTGAATGCAATGCAGAGATTCGAAACACTCAACGTCACGGCATGTGATTGGCACACAGTAAATTACCGGTACATCAAACAATGGAGCACGTGCATGTCTCCAGATACCATGGGGTTCGCGATGGGTGAAAAGTCGCCATTTAACTTTAATGTACGAATAAATTGGAGGTACATAAGTGGGATGAAAACTGAAATATATATAATTGTATGTTCTGAATTGTATGTAGTACCAAATAGCTCGAACTTATTTGGGTGCACTACTGCTGTATAAGTTCGAACCACAGTAAAATATAGCGTCCATATCGCAACTGAACATTGTAAATTCTCTGAAAATAGACAATCTAAAATTGAAAATAAATCGGTTTCTAATTTACCAGGGTCCCGATTTCCCTTAAGCGTTTCATATAAAGAGCGTTTCTTTATTCGTGATATGGTATGAATAAAGAGCGTTTTTCTAACACAGGCATGCACGAAGAATTAAAATGGCTAGAAAATGCTTGACTAATTGGGTGTGTTTTAGTCTATCTACTTTTGAAAGAAATAAGTGATCAATATCAGCGGCTTTGTTCTTATCATGCAGCACATATTTTGACATATTCTCGTTTGTCTGTCTTTTTTGCGAACACAATGGTAGACGATACTTCGGGAAAAGATACTAGATGTGTGAGAGAAATAATTGCCCAAACTTTTTATAGTGGGGGTACACTATACCTTTGTCGGTTTCGACTCCGTTCACAACCTGCGATGTGGCAATTGCTAACTTTCGGTCTCAATTTTCGGAACGACCTTAAAGTACATTGCGGCAAAGATTTTAGTACATTATTGCATGTAAATCCGTCGTTTGCCAACACGTCGATAAACCACATGATATGGAAAAGGTGATATTTGTGAGCTACAGCTCTCAATTCTTAGTACTGCGATACGATGATAAGACATCACTTCAATTGATAAAAATTATTTCCGTTGACCAATTACATATTTAAGCTTAAATAAGTGATAAAACCACTCTATACAAATCATAATTAGACTATAATGGGCTCATAATGTAATCTAGTATATACACAGAGAATATATACATCCACCGATATAAATGTGCAGACGCAGCGAACTGCAGTGTAGCGAGGGTAGGGTTAATTATCAGGCAACATGCCCGAGAAAAGACACATTCAAAACACCAATCATTGAAAGAGACAACGTTGTCAAATGGGTCTTTGATTTTGCTACGTCAACATTCACTGAGCACTTGCGCGCCCGTGATTATTGTCGGGTGGCATCAGTTGTTTGATCTCTTGCAACGTTTAGCGGTCGCATGCATTTGCTGTACTCAGCTGTTCAGGGTACAAATTATTTTCACATATTCTTATCTAATCACACGATTCGGATGAAACGCATGCGTGTATGGCATTGGAAAGGGGAAAAGTATGCCTCTATATAATAAGTCTGTTTGGTTCGCGCAAGATAATTACACACAAATCTGATAATCTGAGTAACGACAATAAGACTAACTAAATTGAAAGTGTTTGTTGCAAAAAACATACTGAATTCCAAGATGATTTAAATTGTTTTGTTTGTTTGTTCGTTCGTTCGTTTGTTTGATACACTCAGTCACTCGGTAAGACAATCAGCCGCACATTTTGGCATTTGGCTCACACTATTGTGTATTTAGCAATACGGTTCACGGAGACTGTCGACGAACGCCATATGTTTGCAGATTGGCAGTCACACATCGCCTCCCGTCATTAACCTCGTTAAAAAAACTGCTAACGCGTTGCGGTAATGTCACCATTACCGTTGATAATGTGGTCACAGGTGGTACTGCAAACGTTCCGGTGGTCCTGAGGTACCAGACGGTAGTCTAACCACGACTCGGCGGTACTAACGCATGTACACCTCGTTAAAGCAGGTCACTTACTGTGAGCAGTGCTGTAGGTATGGGTGGACTTGTGAACGAATTCCTGCGACAGCTAATACACATGTTATATTATACGCAATTACCGTATATTTCTGTCTATAATTCGCTACTTGTTGACCCAGTATTTCCCCTCAAAATGTGTATGAGCCTTATACACTGTAAGTCAATAGGGGGGGGTCTGAATTCTGGGCTACAACCACAAAAACGGGTGAATTTTGGCAGTCGCCCTGATGACAACTCCGAAGAGTGCATGAGCATTCACATCAAAACAGGAACGAAATGTTTAATTACAAATAAAAGCAATTAAAATATTAGTAATTGTTACCAGTGTATTTATTCCCTATTCAATTAATAAATTATTATCATTACAAGAATCCAACATGAGACCGTCTCCGTTTGAGGAAGGGCTTTTGATTTTATACCACATTATTCTGAACTCACTGTATAGAGACACCTGCATAAAAATGCGAGCAGCACATGGCATGATACAACACTTGCTTACCAACTTACTACAGGTTTCATTCATTCATTCATTTTACCCAATGTACGGCCCTTGTTTGACTTGAAAATGTTTGAAGCCCTTGTTTTACTTGAGAATTTCTTAATTTTGTGTCCGTATGAACATTTCAGCTTGTAACTTGGGCATGGATGGCATGGATCATTGGATTTGGTTGTGCTTTGGTGTATTGCAAGCCCAGTTTAAGGGGAAAGGATACCTAGAAATATTTAGTATTGCCCACTCTCTAAACGGAGTGTTGGGGACATAAGCCACGCTTGGTGTTGCACTTGTTATTAAATATATTTAATCGCTGTGGAAGTGCTTTGTAAAAATACCAAAGAAGAAAAGCTTTGTGACTGACCTTGCAACCATCTTGAATCTTCGCTACATATCATTCATACATAGGAATGACGTTGCCTGTTATCTATTTGGATATAAAATAAGTTACATTTATGGCGACTTCATCATCTATGCCCATTCGATCACCATGTGTTTTACAGTCATCGTAATTCAATTCAATCAGTTTGTAAGCATGTGTCATTGACTCATCGGCTTTGGCAGTTGACCTCTCAAAAAACAAAGCGATCAGTTAGTGATGCTTCTGTGTAAGATGGAAACTGACTCAAACATAGAATTCTCGTGCCATCATAACTTTGTCAGTTTTGATTGGCTAGTGGAGAGCGTTCACGTAATGATCACTCGATGAGGTCGTTAGTTTCATGATGATGAAATAACGAAATCGTATTCACTGTAGCTTCGAAGAGATACATGTTTACGAGATCTACGTTTCTGAAATTGTCCGCTATTTTATAAGCAAGCATATAATAAATATTAATTAACTTTTTACAGGCAAACAAAATTTATGCATAAATATATATATATATATATATATATATATATATATATCTGCATGTACATGTATTAAAATGTACGCATGTAACTGTTTGAAACAGTAGAAAAGGCATATATAAATCTTCTCGCCTAAAAATAAACATGAAATTGCCTATTTATCACAACCAAAATAAGGGATTGCGTGTAATACTTTCAAATGGATGAAGTATATACATGTATAAGTATAATAATTCAGTTAAATTCTGTTTTTCTTCCCGGAATTAAATAATTGCAATTCAATTATTTATTTGTCCTCATCAAACATTTAAAAACAAAACATAAATTTGAAGATCCAAGCGCGGTCCCACGCAGTCGATACCAAAGTAGACAAAATTGGATTTTTCTAGCATTCCGGGTTAAAAGAAAACTAATAATCACTTATTATGTCACAGGCATCACGAAAAAAAACAAAAGTGTCTACCGTTTTACCATCGATCTATATTTACATACGTCGATGGTTTTACATTGAAAATGAGTACAAACTATCATAGGTAAAATGCTCTTTATTACCTACCATGTTTCAACATAAGTATGGACACTCTTTATAAGAGGCGATAATTGAAATTTTGTCAAGGCTGACAAAAAATGATTTAAATTTATTCTCTTGAAAGCCGATATCTGGCCATCAAAACCTCATATATGTCAATTATAGTAACCTTCGGTTCATGGTAAGATAGTTACAGTAGGAAACGACACGTGTTGTGTATATTAACCACGTCAAGATAAACATGCAATGGTATCTTTTACACACAGGGGTCGGGAACATTAAAAAAATATATTTTATGATATTATTTTCAAAAATAATATAATAAAATTTAAAAAAGTTCTTGGACCCCTGTGCATTTTACATTTAGCACATTTATTTACAGTATTCTCAGAAATAAGTTGTCATTTCTGCTGATAAGTACATCGTAAAATAGCAACAATTCAAATCAAACACAAGTTTGATTTCCCATTTGATTTCAAATGCAGATGCTGGACAAAATATGTACCGTGATCAATGTCCCGGTAAAAAAAAAACCCACACACACCACTACCACATAATTTTTCTGTAACTCCACCCACATTGGACAATTGATCTTCTAATTGGTCAGGTTCACATCCTGGACGGAGACTGGCATACTGGTGCAGAGAAACGACAGACAGCATGCTTATACTGCACATTTAAAAACTATTATAGTTGACAAAGTTATTCTGGCTTCGTCAATTATGAAACCAGAATTTTAGTCAATTGTGGTTTGTTTACTGCTACTAAGCCTATTAAATATATTCTTCATTCTGTTTGCGAAGACATGTACATATATTCACTATCCAAATTTCTGTAGCGGACATTTATGGCAATATATTCATGCGTAGTGTTTTACTCCATACATTGGGAAACACATCCACACGACCACTCCGTGCGATACACTGATACCTGTATATATTATAAAAAAGCCTAACACCAGTCAAAGCTGCAAATAAATTGCCTGATTTGGAATGAACGAAGGCGTAGATATCTGATTTTAGGTTGTCGGAGTATGGGGAAATGACACGAAATTAGTCATAGATGAACGTAAATAAAACAGAAATTGAATGGTATAAAATCTACTAAAATGACTCATCATCTCTATACTTTTCGCCCGGTGATCTTATTCTTCAATGCAAGTGCGTTGATCTTTAACGAAACATGTTTAATGTAAACACGGTCTGCGTTAAACTTAAACGCGGTCTGTTGATTTTCAATGCAGTGGTAATGTACCGCCAACGCATTATTAACACAACAACCGTGTTGCGTTGACATTACGACCTCGTTTTTAATGCCTGAGGACCGCGTTAAAAGGGACACTTATTTTGAGAATATGTGTATAGCCAATAACAATAACATGTATGACCTCATCAAATAGGTTTACATGTATTTGAAATTTATCCAGAGTTCAAAACTCAGTCTCCACTTTATCAACAACCAGAAATGAAAACCCTGCTATTAATTTTTAATGGCCTTATTAAAATAACGTTATTTGCAATCAACACAGTTGAGAAAGTTTAACAAAGCGGCATCAACTTGCCACGTTGTCAGGGGACACTGGTTGGCTGACCTTTTTGTTTTGTTTTTTGCAGCGGCTTCTTATATACAAGAACAAGATCCTATAATTTTACGAATACGAGTGGAGATGATGTTGAAGGAGAATTGTGAGGAGTTTGCAACCAACCTTTGTACTTGGGGAATGCACCATCCCTCATTGAAAGAAGATATTGATATGCGGAAACTGCAGCTCATACTTCTTCACAAAGCTAATAATATTGACAAGATACAGGAGGAGGTGAGAGAGTAACTAGTTGAATATGCACTATTTGCTTAATCATTTTCTCTCATTCAATTTCAACTTCGTGAAGATGTATTCTCCAAACAGATGCGATTCAATTTGAGAAACAAGTTAATTTGATTGATAACTTTTCTTTATCTTTTGTGATTATTCCCCAAAAATGTTTTACTTGGAATTATAAAAAGCACTATCAATCTGTCATACTATCATTCCATCTGTCTGAATTGTGTTTTATCCAGAAGCCCTTCTTCGCAGAGCTGTAAGAACTCACTTTGATACATATCACGATACACTAAATTAGTATTCCCAAATGAATACCACCTGAATAATCAGAACCAACATGTTTATAATTAGAGTTAAAGTTAATTTTAAACTAAATTGCAGTTGAATAGTTAGCTAGATGAGTCACCAAACTTCATATTGATCTTGATATTGATCTACTAGATGGAGCTATCAAATGTTTTTGAATTTCATTGGAAAACATGGCTGCCAGTGGCCATCTTGGATTTTACTTTATGTATATTTCTTCTTGTTGATACATCTAGTATTATACTTAGCCATTTCAACTTTCTGCATTTCGAATCGCTCGATTGACTAACATATCAAATTATCCCCTCTCCAAGTTGAGCTACAGTGTTATGGACACTTTCATTTCCTGAAATTGATTTTTAAAAACATGGCCGCCACTGATTATTTTGCGACAGATCCACTCTTTCACGCAAAAAAACTGGAAGAGCATCATCTTCCAATGTGCACCCCTTGTATTTTAATCGCTTGTTAGATTTGTTTTAATTAGTTTTTATGTGTTATGATTCCGATCATAGCTATCTACTATCGCCAAGGGATGGGTTAAACATCATGGCCTCTCGTCTTTCAATATTTATCTATCTATTTTTTCAGTGCCAGCAGATAGAATGTCACATGGGTGTGAAACTAGTCTATGAATTTGAACAACGTGAAGAATTCCAGAAGCTGTGTATTTTGCTAGTGCAGACGTTTTTGATACAGGATTGGATTCGTGATTCAAAGCATTGTTGTGTCAAGGTAATAATAATAATATACTCACCCATACTCACCTTTGTTTTGGCTGGTGTTGCAGGAATAAGGAATGACAACAAAACAAACATATAAAATAATAATAATGGACAGTCAAGCACCACTGATGAGTCTCCATATATTAGTTTAGGGAAGTATGCAATGTTATAGAAATGTATATATAGTCAAAATTAAAACATAGCTGAGTCAGCAAAATGCATAATCAGGCCTGTCCATATGAAAAATTGACGAGGGCTACAAAATCGCCCACGTGAACCCCAGTGACAGGTGCTAATAGCCCTCGTGATTTATTCATGCTATTTGCTTAGCCAGATATACTCCAAAAGGAACAGACCTGACTGAGACTGGAGAATGTATTTGTATGTTATCAATAAAGTTGTTCAATCTTATTTATTCTTGTTTTGAGTGTTTATGTTTGCCTACCCCTGGGATTGTTACACTGACCAACATCAAATTGATATGTTGTGTTTGATACTACGCTAGGTAAATGTAGGTAACCTAGGTAAGTATAGTTATGGAAATGGTTATGGTTTAGAAAGGAAACAATGACAAATTTGGAGGGTTTGAACATTGATATCATATTATTATAAATTTAACAGAATGATTGATTGTTCACACTGAAAATTATTTGAAACGAGGGAACTCAGGATCATGTTAAAACAAAATTTCAAAATTATGACATATCTGGGATTATCTGGCAATGTGTTATGCCACCAGCAAAGTTTTATATTCATTCAGATTCTGAATGGTCTGATTCCAAAACATCGTCAGAGTCCGACTCACTCCCATCTGTGCAGGGAAGTTCAAGTCCGGTTGAATCATTACTGTCACTACTGCATAGGCGTTTCCGCTTTCGTTTGTAATGAAGTGGGTTGATTGAACCCAACGGATCAAGTTTTAACTTGCGCCTGGATGCGGAAGAGCAGTAAATTTCCATCGCTGATTCAATTATTTGTTCTCGTTCTGAATCAGTCCAGTACAGGTTGTTCCCTTTTATAAGAATAAGATCTTCCATAGTATTATGGGCCATCGAAAGTCGTCGGTCGGTTAGCATAGCTGTCAGGATACTGAAACCCCTCTCTACAACACTATTGCTAACGCCCACAGATAAAATTATTTCAACTATCAACAGCACGTTTGGGTATAATTGACGCTTATACATGAACAATTTCTCCCAGACATTTTTGGACTTCACACCATTATAGTCCCGATTCACGGTCATTTTTATATCCTTCCACTCGCCTTCCAGCTTCAATTTGTCAAACGGTTTTGTCAGATTTGCAGCTGAAATTGTTGTTTCGAATGTCACGCAAAGTCTCACCAACGCATCCACCTCACGTACCCTGGGTTTTCGGAAAGTTGTATACTTGACAATTTAAAGTTTTTGCTGTAGATTTAAAATGCCCCTTGAATTTACCACTCTGTTTGTATAATGCTTGAATGAATTCTGTGACACTGTCAAAAGCCTTCTCCTTTGCAATACTGTTCTTGATTGCTAGCTCCACTCTATGAGATACACAATGTATAGATAACAACCACGACCTTGACATGCCTTCCTCGGTTCTCAGCCGAGTCAACACCCCGCTATATGCGCCCATATTGACGTTTGCCCCATCAGCTGTCGCCGCAATCATTAATTTTATGTACTTGTCTTTGGGTATATTTAGTTTTTTCAAAAATGCATCGTCCAGTGCAGATTTGATATTAGCAGCATTAGGGTCTCCATACTCATCGATGTCTTGAAGGGCAACAATGAAGTATTCGGGGACTTTTTCAATATGCGCACCAGTACAAGCTCCTTTTCACTGCCTGTCTTCCTGGCCTGTGACCCATCACTCAGAATTGTAAATGCATTTGCTGACAGCATGAATGTTTTAATCTTTTCTCTGATAGCATCAGCAATTGCACGAACGAACTGACGAGCTGTTCTGTGATCATCACACCCCTTTATGAGACGGGTTCCGGTAGCCTTTTGAGCGCGCACAATAGTCCTGAAATTACTCAACGGAGCTCCATCTACACTCATAATATATGCATCGGTGATTAGTTTTCGGTAAGCGTCTGATGCCGATTTGTCGATTGCAGTTTTGATATTCATTA
Organism: Siphonodentalium dalli; assembly: GCA_032622095.1. NCBI lineage: Eukaryota > Metazoa > Mollusca > Scaphopoda > Gadilida > Siphonodentaliidae > Siphonodentalium > Siphonodentalium dalli. The sequence continues at coordinate 157,325,532 of CP136061.1, read as the reverse complement.
GGGTCGATTTTGGTCGTACGTCCCTTCTCCCGGGTCCCGAATTCATGTTACTTGCAGTGGCTGAAACGAACGACCCCGCTTCTTCAGATTCACAGTCAATGGTAGCTTGATCATACTGTACTGCAAACGAATGTGACTTCGAGGTCAAGTGTCTATCAACTGAGCTCTTTTTCACCGAATTTGTACCCTTTATATAACAGTCTAGGTCTTTTAAAACTTTCCCGTGGCATGTTGATCTCAATCGGTCACAGTGGCGTGCACATATTTTACACCACACGCATTCTACAAAATCCCACCCGTTTGCGTTAACAATATCATAGCCAATCTGGCCTCCAGTATTCCATCCTTCGAAAGTTTTTAACTGAACGTGGCAGCCTTTTTGATCAGCCATTATTGCATTATAGTTAATTTGGCTCCCTGAATAGAGTCACAGCTCAACTATGGACAGAGCCCCAGTTCAAAACATGTGGAAGGTGCAGGTATGTAAAAATAGCAAGCAGATTCAGTTATCAAAGTGCCGACGATGCTGACGTAATACTCGTCATGTATGACGAGCACGTGTTGCAGGAAGAGCACGTGGTGTTAAACTCACTGTCTAGACATCAAAGAACACAGATGCCGACGATGACGTTCGTCACATTTGACCCGACTGGCTTCAATCAGATTGTCTTAACCCCTGACTTGCCATTTAAAGCACATTGATTTTGAAAGCCGACGCGGGCGAAACTGTCGCACGCGTGTAATCGAAAATACGCGGGCTGCACGCGGGCTATCGAAATCGCCCGCGTAAAATGACAGGCCTGCATAATGTTTAACTCTTTTAACAGTTAATACCTATTAAATGCCACCGGACATCTGATGGCATCATTTGAAGTCACCACCCTACCCCTGTTGACATTTTTTTAAGTGTATACAGGTATAAATTCCTAAATGTTTTAATTTTAAAAATCATGCCCAATTTCTTGTAAAGTCATCTGCAACCACGTTTTGCACAAACAACCTTTTTTGGGAGAAAGTTGTGAAGTGCATAGCACTTGGGATAATTAAGAATTACAAGCATCCATTGTTCAGTTTTCAGCTTTGAACATGTGCATCTTCGCTTATTTTATACCTGAATTTTCCCTGTGTTTTGATACTTACCTGAGGTGATAAATTGGCTATCCTGGTGATAACAAACATGATATTTACTCGTTTTGATACCTTATACATCACTTGGATGCCTCATAATACTCCAAGTCATGTTTGTTCAGACAAATAATTCAGTCAGAGTGATATAGAAAGTTTTATAAATGCTCATTAACTGGCATTTTGACATTATTCGAAGATTAGGTGTTTGCCGGGGCAACATTACAGGTAGTCAATAGACATGTCAAATTGCGTCGTTAAGTATTAAAAGTTAAGTCCATGATAACCCATCCAGTAATAAGGAAGCTGGTTTGATTATAATTGTATATATCTGCATGATTGTTTTTTTAATTTTTTTCTTTCTTGATGTGTGGCCCATTGCTTGCATTATATTTGCATGTCAATGTGCAAATACTGTATGCATTACTCATGAAAAGATCACATCACATTTTGTCTTTAATTTATTTTTGTCACCTTCATCCGGTGTAATAGCTGATGACAGTCTCTTCACATTCTCAATATATCATGAAGTATGCTTTCATTTGAAAGACATTTAGTGCCTTCTATTAAGATTACGTTTCGCACAACCGAATCATCGCTTATCAGATTAGGATGTCCTTTGGTACAGTGTTAGGCTAACCTGGTGGGAAGAATATCTTCTGTTGGACTTAATTATAGCTCTATTTCAGTGTATTGAAGCATTTGGTAGCATACACATGTAGTAAATAAGGTAATTCATTATAATTGTCGCCTGAAAATTAAATTTTCAGGGGACTTTTGAAATGTCCTCCATCCATCCGTGTCCTGTTGGGGGCGTTAGTGTGTCTATCACACATTATGGGTACCTTCATTGTGTAATCAACTCCTACCACTGTTTCAAATGTAGAGAATTTAAATTTTAGGATATTGTTACCAATATATTGCTGATGTGCAACATGTGTATGGCAGTGTTCCTGCTGGCCCAGAAATTCCTCTAGCCATATTTTAGCCAAATGCCAATTTATTTTTAGCCACTTTGAATTTACTATATTCACTTTTTTGGGAATAATTTGCCTGAACACATTGTCAATGCCATGTCAATGGATGAGTTCAAAAGTGGGATCTATACTCAGCTGTATGAACGTAAATACATTTACGATGACTAAGTTATTGTGACAAATGTTATTTATGCTATGTTTATGTACCTAAATATTCAATGTTGGAACAAAAAGTCGAATAACTTGTTTCGAAAAAATGATAATGATCATGATATTATATTAGGTGAGTGTCACATAAGGCCCCTGCGAACAGACCTGTTACCCTCAAAAAATATTTTCCATGAAAATGGTCACGATTTTCCGTGAGATTGGGGTCACCATCCGGGAGATTTTAAATAATTGAATTCCTTTTGCATTTTTGTAATTTCAATAAAGAAAACAATTAAACAATTTGTTTTATCATCTATCACACAGAAACATGCAAGTTTGATAACAAATTAACAAATTATTCTTCAGGAAAACATTTACTGTGCAGTTATACATTTTATTGTCTCATTTATAGAGACTTGTAAAGTTTAAAATCTAGAACATGTATATGTTTCTTTTGAATTTTATCATACCATTTCACGAGACCACGAGTCCTTAAACTTTTAATCGTATTGTCGACGTTTTGCCGGTCTTTCCACAGAATCAGACATTTCAAAAATATTATGTATGGTCGCCAATTTACCGAGACATATATAAATTACCATATTCAATGGGCTTCCTATATATATAGGGGTCATGCATAAAGCTCGTTTGTAATCCAATATGAAAACAATCTGGCATAGTTAATATCCGTTATACAACATGAGGTTGCTCATCTCATTCCTCCTTTGTTTGTTAAAACATGAGGGTGACAAACCATTTATTGCCAGACTAATTACCCGTGGCACATTGGCAGCTACTCCAAGCTATCGCGGTATTATTGCGTAACAGCAGTGTCTGCACCAGACGCTAAACAATCGCACCCAGGTAGTATCGCATATTCTCGCTTACCTCGTTATAGTACAACGAAAATGAAAGTAACTTTCAATTATTTTTTTGTTTGAGAAGATTGTTTCAAACCGTGAGATTAGGAGGTGTCGCCGTGACACCGTGAGATGCATGTTGAAAAATGGAGACTCACGGCAAATCCGGGAGAAGTAACAGGTCTGCCTGCGAACCTTTTATTTTAGGTCGAACAGAACCTTGAAACCGAATCATCGTCTCGGTTTTGAATCAAACCGAGCCTCAAACCCAAACACCGACCGTGTTGTAGACTCATGATACAGTGGACAATCAGAACAGTTAGTGGACATTATTATAGTAAAATCAACGGTTATTTAAGTATTGATCATCTACACTATAAGATAATTACATAATACAGAATTATTTTATATTGGAGATGGGTATGCTGTTTATTCGTCCGCGCTTTGGTTTCAAATCTACGCATTTTGTGTTCTGATCTTTTCTGTTTTTTTACAAGTGACTTACGATTTTTTATCGGAAAAGTAATACACGTAGGGTCCCAAATAAGCACTGTGCAGGGGAATTTTCTCTTGTAAATAAGTACTGTATGGCATATTGTTATTGCAATGACGACACTCAGTAACTATTAACAGACAGCTAAATTGTAGCAAGACATCAAAGCACTCGACCTATCTATAACTCTGTGACAATGCACGACAAAGATAAAAGCATGCAGACGTCATGCTGTAGCAATTTAACTCTTTTGTTGCAGAGCTAATTTTACACCTAAATTGCCGGAGAATTTATGAGAAAACTGATTTTATTGTGGAAAAGTATGATACAATAAGAGTCTTCTTCTTATGAAATAATGTTTCAAATATCAAGGACATGTATGTAGGTGATTAGCCAAAGAATTGTGGGTGAATATTTTGCCGAAGAATATTCACGACAATCAAGGGGCATAACTCCTTGTTACCCAAGGGAAATAACTCCAGATAAGGATTTTTTTGCAATAATCCAATTGAAAAATGGCCCACAGCCTGCTATATTCAATATTGGTTTTCTGAGACAGTATTCCACGATGATGATCTGATAAATCTTTCTACTGTCTTTCTCATTTTAAAAACTTGTAAGAGCAAATTAGGGTCTAGTTCTGGTATAGCTGGACCATATGTGAGTAGCTACACAATGCAGGAGCCGATTTAGACTTTAGTTGCGACAGTTTACAACGAAAATAGCTAGGTTTTTTAATTGAGGAAAATGGCAATTTTGACTGTCAAAGAAAATTAAAAGAATTGTGATATATAATTAAATCTCTAACTACAAGCTTATCATTATTGTGCTATAAATAAAATACCAAAATGACACATATGCATGTGGTCTAAACTGTCACTGAGGCACGCTGGGGGCCTGTGGGAGTTTATAATCACGCCGTTTGTTTTAGTGACTTACGTTTTTACCTTGAAAAATAGGTGATTCAATCTGCAAAAACGGCAATTTTGACTATTAAAAAACTAATAAAACAATCTAAAGTACACATAATCTTTTTCGTAATGTCAGGTTGTCATACTATCATGTTTAAATTAGTTAATGCATTGGTAAAATGCAGATTTTTCATGTAAATGATTGTCTAAAAATATTTTTCGGAAATTGTCCGCCATTTTGGATTTTTCGCTGCGGATCTGAAACTTTTTTTTACAAACTTATTTCATCATTTTATTGTTCAAAAGTCTTAAAAAGAATTAAAAATCAGATATATACTGCAGAATTTAATTCGGAACAATTAAAACAGTAATTTTATGAAACTTGAAAACCTTTTTTATTATTGTCATACAGTTGTGATCAAAATAATTACGGTTACAATTATGGCCGAAAATATCGGCCCTGGCAATTTAAGGACGGAAATTTTGGGCCGATAATATCGGCCCCTGGCAATCAAAGAGTTAAGTGTCACATAGTCACAAGAGCATCGGGTAACATAATCATGTCAATCATTTATGCTAATAAACAAGGACACACCCTCTCCTCACTGTGATATTATATTAGGTGAGTGTCACATAAGGCCCCTGCGAACAGACCTGTTACCCTCAAAAAATATTTTCCATGAAAATGGTCACGATTTTCCGTGAGATTGGGGTCACCATCCGGGAGATTTTAAATAATTGAATTCCTTTTGCATTTTTGTAATTTCAATAAAGAAAACAATTAAACAATTTGTTTTATCATCTATCACACAGAAACATGCAAGTTTGATAACAAATTAACAAATTATTCTTCAGGAAAACATTTACTGTGCAGTTATACATTTTATTGTCTCATTTATAGAGACTTGTAAAGTTTAAAATCTAGAACATGTATATGTTTCTTTTGAATTTTATCATACCATTTCACGAGACCACGAGTCCTTAAACTTTTAATCGTATTGTCGACGTTTTGCCGGTCTTTCCACAGAATCAGACATTTCAAAAATATTATGTATGGTCGCCAATTTACCGAGACATATATAAATTACCATATTCAATGGGCTTCCTATATATATAGGGGTCATGCATAAAGCTCGTTTGTAATCCAATATGAAAACAATCTGGCATAGTTAATATCCGTTATACAACATGAGGTTGCTCATCTCATTCCTCCTTTGTTTGTTAAAACATGAGGGTGACAAACCATTTATTGCCAGACTAATTACCCGTGGCACATTGGCAGCTACTCCAAGCTATCGCGGTATTATTGCGTAACAGCAGTGTCTGCACCAGACGCTAAACAATCGCACCCAGGTAGTATCGCATATTCTCGCTTACCTCGTTATAGTACAACGAAAATGAAAGTAACTTTCAATTATTTTTTTGTTTGAGAAGATTGTTTCAAACCGTGAGATTAGGAGGTGTCGCCGTGACACCGTGAGATGCATGTTGAAAAATGGAGACTCACGGCAAATCCGGGAGAAGTAACAGGTCTGCCTGCGAACCTTTTATTTTAGGTCGAACAGAACCTTGAAACCGAATCATCGTCTCGGTTTTGAATCAAACCGAGCCTCAAACCCAAACACCGACCGTGTTGTAGACTCATGATACAGTGGACAATCAGAACAGTTAGTGGACATTATTATAGTAAAATCAACGGTTATTTAAGTATTGATCATCTACACTATAAGATAATTACATAATACAGAATTATTTTATATTGGAGATGGGTATGCTGTTTATTCGTCCGCGCTTTGGTTTCAAATCTACGCATTTTGTGTTCTGATCTTTTCTGTTTTTTTACAAGTGACTTACGATTTTTTATCGGAAAAGTAATACACGTAGGGTCCCAAATAAGCACTGTGCAGGGGAATTTTCTCTTGTAAATAAGTACTGTATGGCATATTGTTATTGCAATGACGACACTCAGTAACTATTAACAGACAGCTAAATTGTAGCAAGACATCAAAGCACTCGACCTATCTATAACTCTGTGACAATGCACGACAAAGATAAAAGCATGCAGACGTCATGCTGTAGCAATTTAACTCTTTTGTTGCAGAGCTAATTTTACACCTAAATTGCCGGAGAATTTATGAGAAAACTGATTTTATTGTGGAAAAGTATGATACAATAAGAGTCTTCTTCTTATGAAATAATGTTTCAAATATCAAGGACATGTATGTAGGTGATTAGCCAAAGAATTGTGGGTGAATATTTTGCCGAAGAATATTCACGACAATCAAGGGGCATAACTCCTTGTTACCCAAGGGAAATAACTCCAGATAAGGATTTTTTTGCAATAATCCAATTGAAAAATGGCCCACAGCCTGCTATATTCAATATTGGTTTTCTGAGACAGTATTCCACGATGATGATCTGATAAATCTTTCTACTGTCTTTCTCATTTTAAAAACTTGTAAGAGCAAATTAGGGTCTAGTTCTGGTATAGCTGGACCATATGTGAGTAGCTACACAATGCAGGAGCCGATTTAGACTTTAGTTGCGACAGTTTACAACGAAAATAGCTAGGTTTTTTAATTGAGGAAAATGGCAATTTTGACTGTCAAAGAAAATTAAAAGAATTGTGATATATAATTAAATCTCTAACTACAAGCTTATCATTATTGTGCTATAAATAAAATACCAAAATGACACATATGCATGTGGTCTAAACTGTCACTGAGGCACGCTGGGGGCCTGTGGGAGTTTATAATCACGCCGTTTGTTTTAGTGACTTACGTTTTTACCTTGAAAAATAGGTGATTCAATCTGCAAAAACGGCAATTTTGACTATTAAAAAACTAATAAAACAATCTAAAGTACACATAATCTTTTTCGTAATGTCAGGTTGTCATACTATCATGTTTAAATTAGTTAATGCATTGGTAAAATGCAGATTTTTCATGTAAATGATTGTCTAAAAATATTTTTCGGAAATTGTCCGCCATTTTGGATTTTTCGCTGCGGATCTGAAACTTTTTTTTACAAACTTATTTCATCATTTTATTGTTCAAAAGTCTTAAAAAGAATTAAAAATCAGATATATACTGCAGAATTTAATTCGGAACAATTAAAACAGTAATTTTATGAAACTTGAAAACCTTTTTTATTATTGTCATACAGTTGTGATCAAAATAATTACGGTTACAATTATGGCCGAAAATATCGGCCCTGGCAATTTAAGGACGGAAATTTTGGGCCGATAATATCGGCCCCTGGCAATCAAAGAGTTAAGTGTCACATAGTCACAAGAGCATCGGGTAACATAATCATGTCAATCATTTATGCTAATAAACAAGGACACACCCTCTCCTCACTGTGATTGGTTGAATCCAATTTTAGACACTGAAGTGCTGCCCAGAAATAACTGTTTCAGCCAGTTTACGGAATTCAAAAAGGATTGTTCGTTCTCTATTTATGTATTCACCCATATTCATAACATGTTGTCTTGTTAGTTAGGTATAATCACATGTCTATTAGTATAATAATGGGGAATAAAATAAACTTTGACGACAGACTGAGATAGAACACCAGAAATCTTATAGTTTTAATAATTAATTATCCCGAATTTGACATGTCTGACCGGACCGTTTAGCGGGAACAGAATAAAGTGATAATGCAAAAAGACCTCTTCAACGAAATATCACCCAATTACCCCACCCGAGTAATGATCAAATTAATTATGTCCAATGTAGGCATAACATCATAGTATCATTCAGATTTAGCATTGTTGTGTGTAAACCAATTAATATACTCTATATTTACAATAAACAATTCCTAGTATGCAACATTTGCTCAGTTTGCGGGACTAACGAAAAGGTTCGATATAAACGAATCCCATCTAAGGTTTCGAACCGGACCGATCATCCCGGCGGTTTCGAATGAACCGAACCTCAAACGGGTTCGCAGGGGTCTTACTCCACCCTTGTTGCATTTGTTCAATATTTGAGTCACCATTGACAATTATTTATTTTTGTCTCCTATAGGATCTTCTCAGACTATGGATTCGTCACCAATATGTGGCTGATAGTAATGAAACAGAATTTGTTAGCAGTATTTGGGCTGTTGCTAAACTATCAAGCAAAACATCTCAGCTTGGAACATTGATTCAAGTTCTCCGACGAGAAGTAAGTTATTCTTGTGTTGTAAAAAGATTGGTATGCAAAAACACATCTCACCTAAAACTATTCAAATGTTGGAAATGCTAAAAGTTATACTACCAGACAATACTATGCTTATTGAAGAAATTTGAAATCGGAGTTTAAAAGGGATCGTTAATGTAATAGAGATCTATTTTATATGCTTGACCACCTCATGTCTGATATATGTTGCAAACTATGGCATAATTGTCCCCAGAAAAAAATATGGGGAAGTATATAAATCATTGGTGTCCATCCGTCTGTTCCAGATGGTATTCCTCACTAGGAGTAAGTTCCTATCCACTAAACTATATGACATTTATCTCTCTCGCAGTCTTTGCAGTCAGGTGAGGGACTCCACAGTCATTGACTGTCTTGTATTCCAAGATCAGGCATTTTACTACATGTGATCATTAGAGCTGAAACGGTTGACCCATTCTTCTAACCGGTTAACCATCGGGGTTAGCCGGATTTCAACCAGTTAACCGCTAATTTATAGTGGACTTCTCTCTGACTAATTATGTCGACATTATGCCATGCTCCAGGGACAGACCTAGGTGAGAAATAGCAGCTGAAATAAAGACCTTATTCACAGCATTTAACGATATTCAAAAACACGCATTCACTGTTCTTTTGCTGGCTCTCGTGATGGGGAATGAGCAAGTGAAATTTGCGAATGGCAGGGGATCGCTTATTTGCAATTGCCGGTGATCAGCATGTTTGGGCATCTGTAAAACGAGTAACAATAGTATGGGTAATTGGGTTTTGGTAAAACGAGTAACAAAACTATACATTAAAGATCTGTAATATATCATTACCATCATTGGTATATCCTCCAATGAATTATAAATAAAGACTAAAACGTAATAACTCATAGCTATATATAGCACACTTCCGATTTAAGCGATTCCATTTAATAGCATTTATCGTTAATTATCGCAGAGTATAGATCGATAGCCGTCTTCCCTTCTCAAATTTCAACACGAAATAATACCGAGTCTGAGGGGTGTCAATCAGATGACAGTTTCACTGATTCAGTGACGTCATTGCTTTGAACTATCCCGCCTTGATACACAGTGACTGCACAAGTGCTCTCGTCGGAAGATCAGAGAAAACTTCAAAGGGCCGGAATTGATTGAAGGTCGCTGACACTTCCAGACAGTTCGAGAATTGCTACTCAGTATCTGATACTACCACGTGTACCAATTAATGCTTGCATTGCACTCTACTCTCGGTGACACAGGGTTTAGTATTAGTTTTGCATCATTTAACTTAATATTTTGAGGATACCAGGGCATTATTCACATTCACATTCAACTGACAGAGCGGGATGCGGTTTCGTCCGGTTCATTTTTTTCTAACCGGTTACATCGTTAACCGGACGCTAACCGGTTATCCGTCTATCCGTTTCAGCTCTAGTGATCATTGGTAGGATAAATATTTGCTCTATTCGGCACTAACTGTGTATAGTGGTACTACCCATAAAGTCCCATATATAGATCGCCGTTTCTTTTTCGATGAAATAGTATATACACAGAGTTTGAACTACAGAGAGAGAGTTTGACCTTTTGCGACCTTACCGCAGAGGTAATTTTAGCCATATTAGGCCATGGCGAGTTAATTTTAGGGAATTCAATCCAGTTGATGCAAATTCACAGATGATTCAAATGATTTTTGATGGAATTATGCCCCTTTTCTAACTTACAATTTATTGTTTTTTGGCTGTCCGCATGGTAAATTGAACAAAATTAAACAGAATTTCTTGATATTTGGTATGTGGTTCAATCATGAGAAGACACAACTTGAGCAATCTTCAAATTAATAATCTCTTGATATTTGGTGTGTGGTTCACATTTGAGATCATGCATGTCATTGTCAAGTTGGAGTCAAGTTTTTGTCAGAATCCCTAAAAAACCAACTTGTTTCGGGAGACGTGAGGTCTGCGACCTTTTTGTTGACGATTTTTTTTTCAAAATTTAGGATTTAGGCATGTTTAGGATTACCGCTAGATGGGAGCTATCGAATTTGAACATTTTCAATGAAAAGCATTACCTCTGGCAGAATCTTGGATTTTACTCTTTGCATGACTAAATCCTTTTGCACAACCTACAGTCAGGGTTTCCGCTATACCGGCAGGGGGTCCCCTTGACAAGTTTTCCCCTCCTGCCATACCCCAGGACGTACTGCATATCTATAAAGGTATAAAGATGTTTAAAACTTCTGAATTTTGTTGGAATAGTACTAAGGAATTTTAAAAGGTGAATTTATTTGATATCTTGTGAGTGTACACACTCTAAACGCGTTGTTATACAGAAAATTGAAACAGGAAGTGATCGGAACTGACATCGCTAGAAGCTATGCCTTTGAGGCTGGTTAGTTACGTTGCGGTTAGTACCCGGTTATGTTATGCAAAAGAGCAGTATTTTAATCGTACCTGTCATGTTTTATACCGCAAAATATACTGTTCACTTTGTAATAGAGCGAGAGAGAAATGTGGGAGTAGCCGCACCGGGCGTCAAGGCATCTTACCACTGCCCACAAAGAATACTCATCGGCCAGATATGTAATCAGCCTTCTATATTTACACTGCAGCTGCTAAAATATATTCCGATTACGTTATGCATTTGAAATATCTGCTGGGTCTTCCACAGTGAGTCTTTTAACATTAACGAACACGTTTAACTCGGGATCCAAATTACTGGTGTTCTGTACTTCGTAAATTAATTTATATCTAATAAATTTACTAGTTTTAAAGTTACAGGTACATGTATAAGGTTTGATAGCTTGGCACTTGGGCAGAAATGGAACAAAACAATCTGCCATTTCTACTCTCACACGATTCTATTGGCCGATATAACGAAAGTAGTTCAACCAGTGCTAAAACAGGCTACTTTTACCTGGATTTTTCCCCTTGATGGCTACCGGCCCCATTCCCCTACCCCCTAGCGGAAACTCTGCTACAGGCCACATCCCTCATACAATGGACACCAAACTTAAATGAATCTTCAGGGTGACCTCTATATTAGAGCTTCAATAAAAACATGGCAGTCATGAGCCATCTTGGATTTAACTTTTTACATAACCAAATCATTTGCCACGCCTTATGACAAACATTTTTCATCTGATTCATCCTGAATTTCGTTTAAATTCATGGCTGCCGGCATTGGATTCTACTCTTTGCTTTACTAAATCTTTTGGCATTCCCTAGTCACTACTTTTTACCCGATTAATTCCGAACATCGTATGACTCTCCGGATTGACCTAGTATTAACAATTTGAAATTTCTGCATTCCTTATCACTCCATTGATTGTAATGTATGACAGTATTATGTATTATCCCTCTCCGGTTTGAGCTACAGTGTCATAGACACTTTAATATTCATATCTTATGAGACTCGCGGTCATATTTTCTAAGAGAACGCACTGTGATTCCATCTTTCTGCCTACCAGTGGGTGTATTTTATATTTTGACACATGTCTTTTGATGCCTATAGTCATGATTATGTGTAAAACATCTATCATCAACAGATAACTTTAAAAATAGATCGACATTGTTCTTATTATCATTATTAATTATCCTCCAATATCAACATTTCATATATGAAAACCATTGTTATGAAAACATTACTATTACAGTTACATTACCAATTAAAGTTCAACCAAAAATGTAAACATTGGAAGACGTAAAAGTATTGAAATATATTATGGAAAACAGATTTAGACTGAAATACTTGAATAACTGGTACGATCATCGATGTTTGTTGACAAATTGCTGATACAGTAGTATTTATATAACAATGGTTTCAACATGCGAAATATTGATAAATTGGAGAATCATTTTATATAGTGAAAATAAGAACAAACTATAATTTGCCCACATTTTTCATGGTGATGACTGATTTACACACATCCGCCCACTGTGAAGGCTTACATCCCTTTAAGTAGGCTGCTTCATAGTGTGTACTGGTAATTGTCCCCCGAAAAAAAAATTCGGGGGACTATTAAAATAGCCAGTGTCCGTCCGTCCGTCTGTGCGTCCGTCCGTCCGGAAATGGTTTCCGGATGATAACTTTAGTTTGGTTATTAGATCAAAAGCAAATTTCATAGGTGAGTTTATCAGACCAAAATAAAGGTCAAGTTCGAATATGGGTTTGCTCCGCCCATTTTTGCGAGAGTTTTGGCCCTTTTTTGACTTAGAAAACCCCTGAAAGTTGGTTTCCGGATGATAACTTTAGTAGAATTTATCGGATTCAAACCAAATTTGGTATATTACTTTCTCCCAGCAAAACACAGGTCAAGTTCGAACTTGGGTTCTGCCCGACCATTTTTGGCAGAGTTATGCCCCTTATTCGACATATAAAATTCAGTTTTTCTTCTGTTTTTTGGTTTCCAGATGATAACTTGATTTTGGATTGTTTATATGCAAAACCCGTTTTTTTGTGGATTACTTATATCAAAATACAACTCAAGTTCGAATTTCGGTTTAATCCGATAATTTTTGCGAGAGTTATGGCCCTTTTTTGTCCGCCGACCCGACATATAAAACCCCCAAAAGTTGGTGTCCGGATGATAACTTTAGTAGAGTTAATCAGATTTAAACCAAATTTGGTATGTGTCTTTCTCCCAGCAAAACACAGGTCAAGTTCGAATTCGGGTTCCGCCCGCCAATTTTCACCAGAGTTATGTCCCTTTTTTACTTAGAATTTTTGCCAATTTGAGGTTTCGGATGATAACTTGGAGTAAATGTGTACTGAATGAAATTAAATTTGGTATATGTAGGTTCACTAGCACAAAAGACAGATCAAATTCGATTTCGTGTTCCGCCATGCCAATTTTTATGTGCAAACAACGGTCGTATCAAGCCGATGCTTAGAGGCGGACATGAGGTCTACCGACCTTTTATTGAACTTGTTTTACTTAGAAAATTTCTCATTTTTTCGGTTTCCGGATGATATCTCCAGTTTGGATCCTTTAATTGCAAATACCGTTTTTATGTGGATCAGTCATATCACGATACAGGTCAAGTTCGAATTTGATTTGGTTATTTGTATGCATGTCAGTAATGAGACAATGCACAAGTGTCTTATCCATAAAGTATACTTCTACAAAGCCTCCGCTCCAAATGAAGCCACCGGTTCATGGGACACTGTGGCCGAGCGGCCTTTTATTTTGATGTTAAACCACATTACATGTAATGGTGTCAAGATTCACCGGGACACGGGTGTACAGAGATGAAAGTTTAACAGAATTTGACGGAATTCCGGGATTTAAACAAAAATCACAAGTCTGCCAGAATGAAAATTAATTCCGGAATTATTTTGAAATTTTGTATTTCTAATCAGCTTTTGGTGATTGTTTCTTAACCCTTTGAACCCTGACGCCCTACCACGACCGACACCCTGACCCTGGGCTCCTCGTGGGATTTTCCTTTAAATTTTATAGTGTCTTGTTGGATGATGTTGGTTATGTTTAATTTGTGACACAGGTATGAAACTGATCACTGATCATTATAAAATCGGAAGACTTTGCCACGCGGCAGCGTCTTGGTAACGGTTGCTAGGCAACTACCCGGAATTGACTGGAAAAGGCAATTATAGCATGGTATGTCATAACTCAATGCCAGTGATTGTGTTTTTGATGACGATAATACCCTAATGTGAAATTTGAGATATATCCGACAAGAATTTAAGAGAGATCGAATGAAATTAATTATTTAAGGTAGCAACGGTTGCTAATCAAGTACCACAAATGAACGGATGACACCACTGCACTAACCATTAAGTGGTAGTGTTCCCTTAATTTATACAATATATAGTCGCATAATGTATATGTTCAATGGTGTCACCTGTTTGAAACTGTGCATACATAAGTATGTTATGCATGGACCATTCTATGCCACCCAATCTCTCCTTAGTAACGGTTACCAGAAAACTACCCGGCATTAGCAAGAAACTGCAATTATGATGCAGCTATATGTCCTATATATAACACCACATTTCGCTTAAAACGCATGTTTTTGTCATTTACAACCTATGTTCTGCGCATGCGCATATATTCCTACCCGATACTATAGCAGGTAGACATTCCATATACACACCCTGACCACCGCCGATGTCTATGGGGCCATTTAAACATATATTAGTGGGTATGTCGTGCATAAGTACGCTATAAACCATTTATTTCGCATTTCGCTGCTCTGCGCATGCGCCAAGAAATCAACTTGATATGCGATCGAGGCCCTTCACCATATAAATATAATTTGAACAGGCTTTTTACATTTGATATATATAACTAGAGTTTAGACGTCGATTTGTTATTGAAGCGCATAGCTATAAACTATAAACACGTGGCGGTCGTTATAATGGCCGGTATACCGGCCGCTAGGGTATATGGAGGTTCACGCAGCAGCCGGTATTCCGGCCGCTGGGGTTCAAAGGGTTAAGATAATTACAAATCTGACCGAAAATTATAGGGTGGGTGAGATTTGGGAAGTGAAAATCGAACATCGATTAAGTTCACTGGCGATTTCTTGTTGTTGCTGTTGATCGGTCAACTAAAAAGCCGGCCGTTATTTTTTAGCACCGGCAAGCACTGGCTGACTTTTTGATTCACCTGTTGCAGACCAAGTTGTTCATGGGGGAGATTCCATTCATTACGGTCTCTACAATGGGTAATGAAATTACAATGGGCAATGAATGGAATGACTGGGCGTAAATACGCCGGGCTACGCTCGCTACACCTACAGCCGAGGTGGTGTAATTTCGAGTGTATTGTAATGTGACATCACTTTCCCCACGAAGATCGGTTGTCAACTGAGGAAGCAAATGGAAAATATTTATGTAATAGATTAAATGAATTTTATTTTTAATAATTTGTAATAAATATGTAATACTAGCTGATGTGCCCGACTTCGTCCGGGCTATTTAGGGATTTCTTTGTGATCGAACAACGTTGAAAAGTATTAGGAGAAAGAAAAAAAACTATTGTTCGATCGGTCCAGAAACATGCCTATATGAGCATATATGAGCGAGGTCAAGGTCAAGGACACGGTCGCACATGAAATTGGACCTGCCCATATTTTTCCTGGGATCAAAGTAGGCCTACAAACCAAGTTTTAGTCAGATAGGTCGAGGTCCAGAAACATGCTTATGAGAGTATATGAGCGAGGTCTAGGTAGTGATGGGCGGTTAACTGAGAAAATAACTCGGTTTCGGTTTAAAACAATACCGACCGAAACCGACCGACGTGATTCTGCCCCAACCGATGTTACGTTTTTTTTTATGTTTATTTTTCAATTGAATTGACTTGATAGTTGATAGTGTTGTCAAATTATCGGCCTCCATGTTCAATAATGTGTCAATTTTGATTCTACCACTGTGTTGTTATCATTTTTAGTCCAGGAGATATTGGTCGACCTCTGCACCCCCCCCCCCCCCCCCCCCCCCCCCCCCCCCAGGACTCAACTTCACCCCACTAATTTTCTTCCTTAAGGTCTCCTCTAATTTTTTTCTCTTGTTAACAAGAAAAAAAAGTGGCCGCAGAGACTCCAGACAAGATGGCGTCCATCATGGCGGCCATTTTTAGCTCAACTTACTTGTGTAAGTTTGAGCTATTGCCATGGTTTTCGTCTGTCGTCCGTGTGTCCGTGTGTCTGTGTGTCCGTCAACAATTTCCTTTGGCGCGGGCTACAGGTTGTACCTTTGGTCTGATCTTCATGAAATTTGTCATGAGTGTTGACATTGACATGTAGATGGGAACGAGTCATTTTGGGGTCATTCGGCCAAAAAACATGCCATCTTGGATTTCAAGATTCAATCCATTGGCGCGGCCTACAGGTCGTACTGTTCATCTGATCATCATGAAATTTGTCATTGATGTTAATAATGACATGTAGATGGGAACGAGTGATTTTGGGGTCGTTCGGCCAAAAAACATGGCTGCCAGCAGCCATCTTGGATTTTACTCTATGCATGACTAAATCCTTTGGCGCGGGCTACAGGTTGTACCTTTGGTCTAATCTTTATGAAATTTGTCATGAATGTTGACATTGACATATGTAGATGGGAACGAATCATTGTGGGGTCATTCGGTCAAAAAACATGGCCGCTGGTGGCCATCTTAGATTTCAAAATTCAATCCATTGGCGCGGGCTACATGTCGTACTGTCCGTCTGATCATCATGAAATTTGTCATGGATGTTAATATTGACATGTAGATGGGAACGAGTCATTTTGGATTTTACTCTTTGCATGACTAAATCCTTTGGTGCGGGCTACAGGTCGTAGCTTTGGTCAGATGGTCATGAAATTTGTCATGAATTATAACAATGACATGTAGATGGGAACGAGTCGTTTTGGGGTCATTCGGTCAAAAAACATGGCCACCAGCATTTTACTCTTTGCATGACTAAATCCTTTGGCGTGGGCTACAGGTCATACCTTTGGTCTGATCTTTATTAAATTTGTCATGGATGTTAACAATGACATGTAGATGGGAACGAGTCATTTTGGGGTCATTCGGCCAAAAAACATGGCCGCTGGCAGCCATCTTGGATTTCAAGATTCAATCCATTGGAACGGGCTACATGTCGTACTGTTCGTCTGATCATCATGAAATTTGTCATGGATGTTAATATTGACATGTAGATGGGAACGAGTCATTTTGGGGTCGTTCGGCCAATAAACATGGCCGCCAGCAGCCATCTTGGATTTTACTCTTTGCATGACTAAATCCTTTGGCGCGGGCTACAGGTCGTAGCTTTGATCGGAACATCATGAAATTTGTCATGGATGTTAACAATGACATGTAGATGGGAACGAGAGATTTTGGGGTTGTTCGGCCAAAAAACATGGCCGCCAGCAGCCATCTTGGATTTTACTATTTGCATGACTAAATCCTTTGGCGCGGGCTACAGGTCGTACCTTTGGTCTGATCTTTATGAGATTTGTCATGAATGTTGACATTGACATGTAGATGGGAACGAGTCATTTTGGGGTTGTTCGGCCTAAAAACATGGCCGCTGGCAGCCATCTTGAATTTCAAGATTCAATCCATTGGCGCGGGCTACAGGTCGTACTGTTCGTCTGATCATCATGAAATTTGCCAATGATGTTAATAATGACATGTAGATGGGAACGAGTGATTTTGGGGTCGTTCGGCCAGAAAACATGGCTGCCAGCAGCCATCTTGGATTTTACTCTTTGCATGACTAAATCCTTTGGCGCGGGCTACAGGTCGTTGTGTTGGTCGGAAGTTTATGAAATTTGTCATGGATGTTAACACTGACATGTAGATGGGAACGAGTGATTTTGGGGTCATTCGGTCAAAAAACATGGCCGCCAGCAGCCATCTTGGATTTTACTCTTTGCATGACTAAATCCTTTGGTGCGGGCTACAGGTCGTAGCTTTGGTCAGATGGTCATGAAATTTGTCATGAATTATAACAATGACATGTAGATGGGAACGAGTCGTTTTGGGGTCATTCGGTCAAAAAACATGGCCACCAGCATTTTACTCTTTGCATGACTAAATCCTTTGGCGTGGGCTACAGGTCATACCTTTGGTCTGATCTTTATTAAATTTGTCATGGATGTTAACACTGACATGTAGATGGGAAAGAGTGATTTTGGAGTCGTTCGGCCCAAAAAACATGGCCGCCAGCAGCCATCTTGGATTTTACTCTTTGCATGACTAAATCCTTTGGCACGGGCTACAGGTTGTACCTTTGGTCTAATCTTTATGAAATTTGTCATGAATGTTGACATTGACATGTAGATGGGAACGAATCATTGTGGGGTCATTCGGCCAAAAAACATGGCTGCCAGCGGCCATCTTGGATTTCAAAATTCAATCCATTGGCGCGGTCTACAGGTCGTACTGTTCGTCTGATCATCATGAAATTTGTAGGTCGTAGCTTTGGTCAGATCTTCATAAAATTTGTCATGGATGTTAACAATTATACGTAGATGGGAACGAGTCCTTTTGGGGTCAATTGGCCAAAAAAAATGGCCACCAGCAGCCATCTTGTATTTTAATCTTTGCATCACTAAATCCTTTGGCGCAGGTTAGACATTTCAATTAGTACCTTTCCTATTCCTCCATTTACTGTCAACCATTAAATTATTCCCCTACCTAAGTTGAGCTACAGTGTCATTGACACTTTCATTTTAAAATGCACCAGGTCTCTTTGATCGCCATTATAGTAAAGATGATATCACATGCGGTCTTGTTTTCCACTCGATTCGTTATGCTAATATACAACCCTTACAAATTAGCCAAAAATCCGATACCAAAATCCAATATGGCGGCCAAGATGGCCGCCGAAATGTGAAAATATGCTATTTTTCTGACATGTTACCACCTTTTGTTTGTCTCTGTAGTAAAATGTTGGCATCTTTGCATCATATTATACATTTATCATATAGAGGAGTCATTGGCGACCACGTGGGGACCATAATATACATTCATTGCTGGATATATTTCTCCGATATCACGTTTTCCCAAATGCCGGTATAATAGGTCAAAGCCGAATCTACGTTAATAACGTGATGTAATGTTTCGAATCAATGATTGTTATTGCTATTATAACAACACCCATGCATATATATGTGCAGGAGATACTCAAGCTAGGATTCCTCTTATACCTGAGTTGAGGAATATTTACCCAAATCCAAGATGGCGGCCAAAATGGCCACTAGAAATAAAAAATCGCCGAAAATCTTTATTAAATTTGTCATGGATGTTAACACTGACATGTAGATGGGAAAGAGTGATTTTGGAGTCGTTCGGCCAAAAAACATGGCCGCCAGCAGCCATCTTGGATTTTACTCTTTGCATGACTAAATCCTTTGGCACGGGCTACAGGTTGTACCTTTGGTCTAATCTTTATGAAATTTGTCATGAATGTTGACATTGACATGTAGATGGGAACGAATCATTGTGGGGTCATTCGGCCAAAAAACATGGCTGCCAGCGGCCATCTTGGATTTCAAAATTCAATCCATTGGCGCGGTCTACAGGTCGTACTGTTCGTCTGATCATCATGAAATTTGTAGGTCGTAGCTTTGGTCAGATCTTCATAAAATTGTCATGGATGTTAACAATTATACGTAGATGGGAACGAGTCCTTTTGGGGTCAATTGGCCAAAAAAAATGGCCACCAGCAGCCATCTTGTATTTTAATCTTTGCATCACTAAATCCTTTGGCGCAGGTTAGACATTTCAATTAGCACCTTTCCTATTCCTCCATTTACTGTCAACCATTAAATTATTCCCCTACCTAAGTTGAGCTACAGTGTCATTGACACTTTCATTTTAAAATGCACCAGGTCTCTTTGATCGCCATTATAGTAAAGATGATATCACATGCGGTCTTGTTTTCCACTCGATTCGTTATGCTAATATACAACCGTTACAAATTAGCCAAAAATCCGATACCAAAATCCAATATGGCGGCCAAGATGGCCGCCGAAATGTGAAAATATGCTATTTTTATGTTTACCCATACCATGTATGGTAAACATAGTGTCGTTGTCCGGATTGACCACTCGTCGTGCGTCCGTCCGTCCGTCTGTCTGTCTGTCTGTCCGTAGACCTGATCAAAACCAAATTTTGTATATGTGGTTTTCAGCCCAAAATACAGATCGAGTTCGAATATGGGTTTGATCCGACTTTTTTTGACAGAGTTATGGCCCTTTTTCGACTTAGAATTCACGCATTCTGCCATAACTCAAACATTTTTAATCTGATCGGAACCAAATTTGGTATGTGAGTTTCTCGGCCCAAAATACAGATCGAGTTCGAATATGGGTTTGATCCGACTTTTTATTACGGAGTTATGGCCCTTTTTCGACTTAGAATTCATGAATTCTGCCATAACTCAAACATTTTTTATCTGATTGGAACCAAATTTGGTGTATGAGTTTCTCAGACCAACATACAGATTGATTTCGAATATGGGTTTGATCGGATTTTTTTTAATGGTGTTATGGTCCTTTGACATATGATTCACACATACATGTACTTCGATAAATCAACCATTTTTCATCTGATAGGAACCAAATTTGGTATGTGAGTTTCTCAACTCAAAATACAGAACAAGTTTGAATATGGGTTAGATCCAATTTGTTATACCAGAGATATGGCCCTTTTTAAACTAAGAATTATCCAGATTATAACCCAAGTAACTTACAATTAATGAATACCTGCTTCTCTGTGAGCAAGATAAAAGACAATATAGTTTATTGCTTTGAGAGTTATTTATAGCCCTCATATGTTAGGTCTGTATAAGAGACACAGTGAATTATTGGATAAATTGATTTAGCTATCTTTTTAACCACAACTTAGCCAGGTGAATTTATTTAACTAGACCAATGGAGCTCTCTAAGTCCTTGGATGATGGGACTACATTGGATCAAACAGGGCAGAGATAGGTGATTTAACCCCTTTTACCCATTCCATGTCTTTTAAAGGTACTCAACCCGATAAAACTCCTCTCAATTACTATTTCAATGTCTTCGGGGGTCAAAAATATTTGATTCGAGTCGAGGAAGTCACCCATCAAAGCTCAGATTTGTTAGATATCGATTTTAGAAATCTATTATTTTTCATTATCGGGAATACTATCTGGCCCAGAACTCATGCAAAATTGCGTTAAAATTACCACTTGATTTTAGAGTTATTCATCCTTGTCTGTTTGAATAGATTTTGAGTACACATCCAGAGCAGATTACGGCAGATATTAGTACTCATCTCGAGAACATAACAAATTTGAAAAATCAATATCTAATAACTCTGAGCTTTGTTTGATGGGTTCCTCGACTCGAATCAAATATTTTTTACCCCCAAAGCCAAAGAAATAGTAATATAGGACCCTCTGATCGGATTGTTGTTGTTGGAATCTGTTGAGATGGGGACCCTCTTTACGGGTTGAGTACCTTTAACCTTTTCCATTAAATAAATAATTATATTATTTTGATATCTCACATGGCAATTTGCAACAACATGAATAGAACTGCTCACACTATGATAGTGGTGACAGGCTCTAGAGTTTAGATGTTATATTAACCCTTCTATATTGACTCATACATTCCAATAATTTGTGTTATTACTGGTTATTATGTACATTTGTCATATACTACTTTAGATCATAACAGTATACTCTATAATTCAACATTAAAAGATTATGATTCTGATCTTAACAATTTACTATCGCCAAGGGATGGGTTAAACATCTGCCGATCGTGATCGGCCTCTCGTTCTGACATGTTAACACCTTTCGTTTGTCTCTGTAGTAAAATGTTGGCATCTTTGCATCATATTATACATTTATCATATAGAGGAGTCATTGGCGACCACGTGGGGACCATAATATACATTCATTGCTGGATATATTTCTCCGATATCACGTTTTCCCAAATGCCGGTATAATAGGTCAAAGCCGAATCTACGTTAATAACGTGATGTAATGTTTCGAATCAATGATTGTTATTGCTATTATAACAACACCCATGCATATATATGTGCAGGAGATACTCAAGCTAGGATTCCTCTTATACCTGAGTTGAGGAATATTTACCCAAATCCAAGATGGCGGCCAAAATGGCCACTAGAAATAAAAAATCGCCGAAAATCACCGATTTTAACATCAGTGAGCTTTATTGTCATGAAAACTCCACACCTGCTTACTATTGTGAGTTGGGAACACTTAGGTGAAGAACTTTCCTTGTAGCATATGCAAATAAAAGTCCCCCAAATCCAAAATGGCGCCCATAATGGCGGACAGATTTTGAAAAATCACCGAAATTCCCTCATATTCACATCATAGGCCATTATTGTCGAGACAACTCCACCCATGCTTACAGTTGAGTTGGAAATACTGAGGTGAAGTAATTACCTTACATCTCATGCAAGAAATTGTTTTCCAAATCGAAGATGGCGGCCAAAATGGCGACCGAAATTTGAAAACAAGTCTACATTCCTTTACTTTCTTACGATGGGCGTTATATTTTCGCGATTTCTATCCACCATTACATGTTGATATGGAATAGTGACATGAAGTATTCATTATGGTTTGGCAATTGATACTCACAGCCAAGATCGCTGCTAAATTGGCGGCCAGAAATTGAAAAGAAATCGATATTTTCACATATTAATTTCAACTTTTTGTCATAATATCGGTATGTATGGACGAAACTGTACATAAACCATCTACTAGTTCAACTTAAAGGTATCAAAACGCATAACATAGCTCGTATCCTTCTGGAAAGATGAAAAACCACAATTAATATCGTGATGTGGCATTTCGAAATCCTTTCTCCACTTAGCGCTGATAATGGCCGTAAGTGTAGGTGCGCCGAATAGTTATATCAGAACAATTACCTTATAACAGATTCTGATTTGCCACGTCACGTCCATAATTATCTCGACCAGCTTCCATTTCTTTGTCTGATAAATCTTGGTCGCTCACACCGACAAAGTATTCACCACTTCCTGGGAGTAGGGTCCCTCTAATCATAACGTTTCAAACAATTCATTTTCCGGTGTCTAGCTTACGATTTTAAATATTTTGCTAAATATGATATTTGTGCGTCATCTTGAACTAGGAAGGCATATGACCGATGAGTATACAAGCTTACAGAAGGTCATCTCTATGTATGTGTCTCATGCCCCATGGGGATAACGACATATACACCTGGCGAACCAGTTAGCTAGTCACTTCTCAATAGATGGTTTGTCAACTCACAAACTGGGTGAACGCATTGGCATTTGTGGACAACTTCGACAGTGTTCCGAAGTAAACTGTGTCTTGTTGAATATCTCCCAGTAGAGAAGAACAATGCTCGCGGTGCTAGTTTGTGGACATGTGCCATGATAGTGGGAATGAAATGGGCCACGGTATACACCACCACAACACCTGGTGCATGTTTAAGATATAGAATGTCATGCGTGTCGGTTTTATTTGGTGTGGTAAGATTGTATTTCCACATCCGTTTCGAAGCCTTTCTGATTCAACTACGTACATTTTTGTCTGGATAATACTATGTTAGCCTCTCTCAAAACAGTCGGATGGACTAAAGGATAATGTCTTTATAGCATGAATGTATGCGTTTTTTGTTATCCTCTCTCATGGTTAGTGTCAGTATGTGGGTGGTATTATTCAAGAAAATGTCAGGAACTGTGGTGCATTTATTTCACTATGTACTTAAAGAACAATTTACAGTCTCGATGGCAATGGCTGTGGACGTTGGGGAACGCGACTTTTATGATCATATAGCTTTATATATATATATAACTTTAGAATATAGTAGTTAATGTCTCATGCAGGAAAATGGTCGCAATGGTGATGTTACCAAGAAATCACATGGTGTACCAACGTTTGTTGAACTGAATGCAAGAGCTCATCAACGTAACATTCCTCTGGATGTTCTTCACGTTGAACATTTCACCCTTTTGTTGATGGCATTTGTACTTTATTGAACCATACCACCCAGCGTGATTATGACATATCAACCAACTATCAAAGGTATCGCCTTTAAGACTACACCCCAGTCTTGGTGGGGCTTACACAGCAGTAACCAATGGCACACGCCTGGTCCAGTTGTTTTTAAGAACGGCTTCCAAACGGATGGGAACATACAATCTTAGCATACAAGGAAAGCAAAGCCACACATGAGATCCTGTCTGAATCTAAAACATAACAAAATAAGGGGCGGTGCAGTCATGGTCCAATTTCATTTCCACTATCATGACACATACCCACAAACTAGCACCGTGTGTATTGTTATCATCTGCTTTGATCTCTTCGGTGAGACGATTGCTGGACGCCAACAAGCTTGTTCTTATGATCATGTTCAAGGAGTTTGGGTATGTTATGCATTATGGTCTTCTACGCCTTAGCAGAAATGCATCCGTCAAATGTCGGGCTTTCAACATTCGAAGCCATATACAGAAGTTGTCCGGGTACATCAGTGCATTAGATGAGTATGTGAATTGATGAACCATATATTGAGAAGTGGCTGTTTGGGAAGATCACCAGGTGTACACGTTGTTATCCCCATTAGGTCACCAAAGCTGACAATACGCAGATATATAGGTCCTTCTGAAAGCTAGTATACGCATCGACCGAATACCTTTCTAGTGTATCGCACAAGATGACGCCTATACCCCATATGTAGCATCTGAATTATACCATAAGCTATACCACGAATGAGGCTCGCTAAGAATTCCAAGCTTTCGAAACAAACACGTGAGCTGGACACGGCATATGTATTGTTTGAAACATTCCGATTAGTGGCACCCTTCTACAAAGAAGTGTAGTAAACTGTTGTTGTGAGTGAGATAGATTAATCTGACAAAGAGACGGAAACGGGTCTAGATAATGCTGAATGCGGCAATTCAGAATAAGCTCAGGTACTGTTGTTTTGATTCTTGGAAGTCATAATATGACTATTCGGCGCACCTATATACGGTTACGGCCAGTATGAGCCCTTAGTGGAGAATGGATTTTCAAATGCCACATCGCGATTGTGGGTTTTCATCCTTCCAAAAAGCTACGACTTACATTGGAACTAATAGATGGCTTATATTTCGTCTATACAAATCGATATTATGACAAAAAGTTGAAATTAGTATGTGATAATATAGGCTTCTTTTCAATTTCTGGCCGCCAGTTTGGCTGCCATATTGACTGTGAGTATCACTTGCCAAACCCTAATGAATAATTCATACATATCAACATGTAATGGTGGGTAGAAATCGCGAAACAATAACGCCCATCCTAAGAAAGTAAAGGAATGTAGGCGTGTTTTCAAATTTTGGCCGCCATCTTCGATTTGGAAAACAATTTCTTGCATGAGATGTAAGGTAATTACTTCACCTCAGTATTTCCAACTCAACTGTACGCATGGATGGAGTTGACTCGACAATAATGGCCTATGATGTGAATATGAGGGAATTTCGGTGATTTTTCAAAATCTGTCCGCCATTATGGGCGCCATTTTGGATTTGGGGGACTTTTATTTGGATATGCTACAAGGAAAGTTCTTCACCTAAGTGTTCCCAACTTACAATAGTAAGCAGGTGTGGAGTTGTCATGACAATAATGCTCACTGATGTTAAAATCAGCGATTTTCGGCGATTTTTCTATTTCTGGTGGCCATTTTGGCCGCCATCTTGGATTTGGGTAAATATTCCTCAACTCAGGTATAAGAGGAATCCTAGCTCGAGTATCTCCTGCACATATATATGCATGGGTGTTGTTATAATAGCAATAACATTCATTGATTCGAAACATTACATCGCGTTATTAACGTAGATTCGGCTTTGACCTATTATACCGGCATTTGGGAAAACGTGATATCGGACAAAAATATCCCGCAATGAATGTATATTATGGTCCCCATGTGTTCGCCAATGACTCCTCTATACGACAAATGTATAACATGACACACAAAGATGCCAACATTTTCCCACAGAGACAAACGAAAGGTGGCAACATGTCAGAAAAATTGCATATTTTCACATTTCGGCGGCCATCTTGGCCGCCATATTGGATTTTGGTGTCGGATTTTTGGCTAGTTTGTAAGGGTTGTATATTAGCATAACGAATCGAGCGGAAAACAAGACCGAATGTACTATCATCTTTACTATAATGGCGATCAAAGAGACCTGGTGCATATAAAAAAAATGGCCGCCATGATGGACGCCATCTTGTCTGGAGTTTCTGCGGCCACTTTTTTTTCTTGTTAACAAGTGAAAAAAATTAGAGGAGACATTAAGAAAGAAAATTAGCGGGGTGAAGTTGAGTCCTGGGGGGGGGGGTGCAGAGGTCGACCAATATCTCCTGGACTATATGGTAAGCGACCACTTTTGTTCTTTTTCAACAGTTGAGTGAACACTCCGACAAAAAAGGTCCTGTTGGCTGCTGTTGGTGCTATTTTATGTGCTTCGAACGTGCCGAGCGACGCCTGATTAACAGTTTAAGACACCCAGCAAACATGAGACCATCTATGCCTGACTGTTTAATTGTCCCCCGAAAATTTTATTTTCGGGGGACTATTGTAATCAGCTCCATCCGTGTGTCCGTCCGTCCACTCTCACGAGAGGGTTTTGTGTGGCTTTATTTGTGGAGAGGAAGCCTTTGTGTGTCTTTTTTGACTTTTGTGGCTAGCCACATAACTTGGACAATAAAAAAAAATTGAGAATTCAAAAAAGGCTTTTGTGAGGCTCTTGAATCGCCTGCCAGAAGCCACCCAAAATTTTTTGTCCATCAGCTGTCCATCAAATTGTCCAAAAATATTGACAACCCACCTCCAACATTTCAGTCAAAGCGTTTTTAGTCGGGTTTTGTGTGGCTTTATTTCTGGAGAGGAAGCCCTTGTGTGTCTTTTTTGACTTGTGTGGCTAGCCACATAACTTGGACAATAAAAAAAAAATTGTGTGTCCACTGGCCTAAAGAGTCAAGACACAGCCAGATTTGGATAAAAGGCTCACAAATTCATTTAATAAACCACACAAAATGCACTGTAATTTATTCATTCAACTATCTATTTGCGAGAACAAAAACTGTTTTAAAAAGCCACACAGAACGGACAGTTTACAAAAGCACACAACTATCTGTTTGCAAGAACAAAAATAAAAGCCACACAAGTAATTTTTTACAGACTCACAAAATTTTAGCCCCACGACTACCATTTCGTAGGTAGTACCGTCCGTCCGGAGTTATAACTCCAGTAATGATCATCCGATTTGATTGAAACTTGGTATGTAGGTGTTCTGCAATTCTGGGTTTGATCCGATGTTCTTTTATGGAGTTATTTCCCTTTTTTCAACTTTTTTGGTTTCCGGATGATATCTTAAGTTTGGATCCTTTAATTGCAAATACCATTTTTATGTGGATTGATCAGTCATATCAAAATACAGGTCAAGTTCGAATTTGATTTTGATCCGATGATTTTTCTCAGAGTTATGGACTTTTCTCAGAGTTATGGACTTTTTTCGACTTAGAAAATTAAATATTCTTCTTTTTTCTTTGGTTTCCGGATGATATCTCAAGTTTGGATCCTTTAATTGCAAATGCGGTTTTTAATTGGATCAGTCATATCAAGATACAGGTTGAGTTCGAATTTGAGTTTGATCCGATGATTTTTCCTAGAGTTATGGACTTTTTTCAACTTAGAAATTCAATTTTTTTCTTTGGTTTCCGGATGATAACTCAAGTTTGGATTGTTTAATTGGAAATTCTGATTTTTCCCAGAGTTATGGGCCTTTCGACTTTGAAAAACATTTTTTATAATTTTCTGTATGAGGGTACGTTGATGGTGTAATCAACTCCTCCTACAGTTTTGATCGTAGATATTTGAAACTTCAGAGTATTGTTACCCACATATTGGAGATGTGCAACATGTATATAGATGACGGGAATTTTTTTTTTTTACGGAATTATTAACCCTTCGACTTAGAACATTTCAACATTTTTTTTAATTTCTTTAACAAAGCGGCATCGACTTGCCACGTTGTCGGGGGACACTGTGGTCGGCCGACCTTATATTTGAACTTATGTTTAAATTTGATTTCATTCAGGGGACAAATATTTAATAGCCAGCATCAAGACGAGTCTTGTGACATAATTCAAATGTGACGTAATTCAAATGTTTTCGATCAAACAATCTTCTCTGTCGCACTCATATTTCGTCATCTCTATGAATCCACTGTATTAAAGCAACCTATTTTTAGAATGCAACACATGGTACCAAAATTACGTCGCGTTGGTGATGGGGCTGCACGGTGTGATTAATTGAAATATAAGTCATGCTGGTAACAGTACTTAATCGCTCTGTGTTTTAAGTGTTTTTATGTACTTAATTCCCATCTGCAGTGGTTTTCTGCACTTAATGTATGAAATTTGCTTTTGATCTAATAACCGAAACTAAAGTTATCATCCGGAAACCATTTCCGGATGCACGGACGGACACACGGATGCACGGACAGACACCGGCTATTTTAATAGTCCCCCGATTATTATTTTTTCGGGGGACAAATATACAATTTAATTGAATGACAGTTAAAATTATTTATCCAAAGTATCAAGGTTGTTCTAAAATTAGGTTTATTTGCTTGTGGTGACTATTTGTCTGAGTTTATGAGAAAAATTTACATTCCTGGCGCCAAATGTTTGTGGTGATGAACAAAATTCAGAACTTTCCAGCTAAAAAATGCCACTATCATAAAGCTGCCAGGAGAGGCTGAGAATCAATCCCAGAGCTTCAAAAACCCTAGATCTTCCAGGGGTGTAGGCCGACCCTGGAATCAGCCTAATTGTTTTTTGCCTCGCTGTTCTCCGCTGCGCTGCGCTATTTCAGGGATTTTCAGAAATACCCACTTTCATCTCTGCAGGTGTACCGCGAAACACAAGCTCACGATATGCACACATCGGTCTGAACACACAAATCCTGTGTATCACGATACATTGTTCCTGCTCGAAAACTACCCAAACAGGGTTAAATAATTGTCTCAGTTAGTGAATTACATCACACTCAGCAGGTAAAATAAGGTAATTTCCACAGAATGTGACAAACACTGCATATTAGCTCCCAATCTTTAATAAATTCACTGTTGAATACCTTAACTAGTTGGACGTATGTTGCTACAGAGTGCCGCTAAAGGAAGCGCAAATTTTTTAAATTGTCGGAGTTGGGACAAAAATGTGCGCAAAATGCAGCTTCCTTGAAATAAATTGGCCTATTAAATTGTGTATATAATATATGAAATTATATTCATCTCTAATCTCTTCCTAATTTTCTGCCCTGTCTCAGTTGGTTTGCAGTCTGTGTAATCAGAAGCACATTTTTGTAAGTGCACTTTTCAAATAGGTATTCATCGAAGGAATCAAATGGCGACAGTATTATTAATACCACGGTTCTGTTCAGATTGTTGACATTCTGGTACATTGACTTCCGGGAAGCATAAGACTTCCAGGTATTCAACTATTTATAGATTGACCTACTTTGAAAGCTATTCCGAGAACTAGGTGTTAGTGTGACAGGTTTATATTCTCTGCAGTCAAATGCTGCATAAATTAATATTTCATTTAATATCCTTTGTTAGGAAAATATACAATTGGGAAAATGGACTATTTAGAACACTAGCAATCATTTGTTTTTCAATTCTAAAGGGCTCAAATATATACACACTAACTAGATACCATGGATCCCGGGTGCCTGAAACTACACACAATTGACACAAAGATAGTGTCATAGTAGATACATCGATGAGGTGTTTATTAATTTTATTTCCTCGTATACAATACTCCAGATATATCTAGATACGTATCGTATCATGGCATGTGTATCATGATACGTATCGTACTGCAACATAAACTTATCTGGATACCACTAGTTGCACGATTCTAGCATTCTATCTAGTTTGGGAGATTTTATTCTCTGTTTGATCTGGTTGGTTGTTGGCGGGGCTTACCAATATTTCAAGTCCTGAAATTTTGCGAAAACAGTTATGGGTGACTTTGTCAAATGAGCATTGAGTAACTTAAATTATTTCCATTCTCTGTGTAAATTTGTCAACATAAAATTGAACTGGAGTATGCAGTTTGGGATCAATTCCAAACTATGATATGACCGTACTTATGAAATATTTTTGGCTGTCAGGAACGATATTTGTGTGTCAAAACTTTTCCGAATTGTGATGTATACATGTATATAAGGCCAAAATGAATAATATGTGCGTTTTGATCCCCTAACGGACCCAAAAATATTAGGGGCGTGCGGTGTGCTTTTCGACTTATGGTTTGGCTAGGTCGGACGGGTGCAAGACCAATTTCATTCATATTTGGTATATGGGTCTGTTGCAACATTATCTCGATTGAGTTCGAAAACAATGTTTGTTCAATCTTTTATACAAGAGTTATATGGGACTTAGTTGTCTATTTTTAGCAATTTTTATTGTTCACTTAAACAAACATTGATCAATTTCAGTGATATTTGATATATGAGTCTAGGACCACTTCTAGATGGGAGCTATCGAATTTGAAAGATTTTCGATGAAAACAATGGCCACTGGCAGCCTTCTTGGATTTTACTCTTTGCATCTCTAAATCCTTTAGCACACCCTACAAAACTATCCCTCATCTGGTCATCACCAAACTTCATATGGATCTAGGGGTGACCTCTAGATGGGTGCTTAGCATTTTTTCCGAATTTTAAAAAACATGGCTGCCAACAGATTTTTGGATTTTACTCTTTGTATGACTAAATCCTTTAGCACACCTTATAGGTCACATCTCTCATCCAATCATAACCAAACTCCATATGGATCTTCGGGATGACCTCTAGATGGGAGCCTCCATTTTTTCCCGAAATTCATAAAAAAAAAAATGGCCGCCAATAATTCTTTTGCGACATATGCACTCTTTCAGGAAATAAAACTTGACGAGCGCCATCTTCCGACGCACACCCCTTGTTTTATTATGTATTAACTCTTTCAACCCGACAGCCCGCTAAAGCTGGCACGACGTAATTTACGTTCACCCCGGCAGCCCGCTTTAGCGGGCAGAGCGCAATTGTCGGGAATAATACATTATTTCCAAAGATATACAAATGATTTTATTGGTTAGCGACTTGTATATCCTTTGGGTGATATTCCGTATCAATAGTTAATTTATTGGTGCGCACGAATACCTAGCATGTACGCCATTAAGAGAATTTCCAGGCCTAAATATAGACAGCACCTGTATGACGTCACGATTACTATTTTGGGGTTTCCTAAAAATCAATGACACAATACTGCCGACAGGTGTGGTGTTTTGAATCATATTTCGATTTTGGTTTATTGTCTCACAAACACATAACCGATAACATTATTATTATTACGTTTGTGAAATAAAGATGATGTTCACCTTTCTAACGATGTTTTATTTGTGGTATCTGTCTAATGTCTCCTATTTTCGACGCAATGTTATGGAAATCAACGTGCCGCACAACGCAACTTTAATAATAATAGCTGCACGTGCATATTACAAACATGACATCGACATTAATAATCATTTTGGGAATCCGATCAGGACATTGGTAGTTGTTATTCCCCCCCCCCCCCCAGGGTTAAATAATTGTCTCAGTTAGTGAATTACATCACACTCAGCAGGTAAAATAAGGTAATTTCCACAGAATGTGACAAACACTGCATATTAGCTCCCAATCTTTAATAAATTCACTGTTGAATACCTTAACTAGTTGGACGTATGTTGCTACAGAGTGCCGCTAAAGGAAGCGCAAAATTTTTAAATTGTCGGGAGTTGGGACAAAAATGTGCGCAAAATGCAGCTTCCTTGAAATAAATTGGCCTATTAAATTGTGTATATAATATATGAAATTATATTCATCTCTAATCTCTTCCTAATTTTCTGCCCTGTCTCAGTTGGTTTGCAGTCTGTGTAATCAGAAGCACATTTTTGTAAGTGCACTTTTCAAATAGGTATTCATCGAAGGAATCAAATGGCGACAGTATTATTAATACCACGGTTCTGTTCAGATTGTTGACATTCTGGTACATTGACTTCCGGGAAGCATAAGACTTCCAGGTATTCAACTATTTATAGATTGACCTACTTTGAAAGCTATTCCGAGAACTAGGTGTTAGTGTGACAGGTTTATATTCTCTGCAGTCAAATGCTGCATAAATTAATATTTCATTTAATATCCTTTGTTAGGAAAATATACAATTGGGAAAATGGACTATTTAGAACACTAGCAATCATTTGTTTTTCGATTCTAAAGGGCTCAAATATATACACACTAACTAGATACCATGGATCCCGGGTGCCTGAAACTACACACAATTGACACAAAGATAGTGTCATAGTAGATACATCGATGAGGTGTTTATTAATTTTATTTCCTCGTATACAATACTCCAGATATATCTAGATACGTATCGTATCATGGCATGTGTATCATGATACGTATCGTACTGCAACATAAACTTATCTGGATACCACTAGTTGCACGATTCTAGCATTCTATCTAGTTTGGGAGATTTTATTCTCTGTTTGATCTGGTTAGTTGTTGGCGGGGCTTACCAATATTTCAAGTCCTGAAATTTTGCGAAAACAGTTATGGGTGACTTTGTCAAATGAGCATTGAGTAACTTAAATTATTTCCATTCTCTGTGTAAATTTGTCAACATAAAATTGAACTGGAGTATGCAGTTTGGGATCAATTCCAAACTATGATATGACCGTACTTATGAAATATTTTTGGCTGTCAGGAACGATATTTGTGTGTCAAAACTTTTCCGAATTGTGATGTATACATGTATATAAGGCCAAAATGAATAATATGTGCGTTTTGATCCCCTAACGGACCCAAAAATATTAGGGGCGTGCGGAATGCTTTTCGACTTATGGTTTGGCTAGGTCGGACGGGTGCAAGACCAATTTCATTCATATTTGGTATATGGGTCTGTTGCAACATTATCTCGATTGAGTTCGAAAACAATGTTTGTTCAATCTTTTATACAAGAGTTATATGGGACTTAGTTGTCTATTTTTAGCAATTTTTATTGTTCACTTAAACAAACATTGATCAATTTCAGTGATATTTGATATATGAGTCTAGGACCACCTCTAGATGGGAGCTATCGAATTTGAAAGATTTTCGATGAAAACAATGGCCACTGGCAGCCTTCTTGGATTTTACTCTTTGCATCTCTAAATCCTTTAGCACACCCTACAAAACTATCCCTCATCTGGTCATCACCAAACTTCATATGGATCTCGGGGTGACCTCTAGATGGGTGCTTAGCATTTTTTCCGAATTTTAAAAAACATGGCTGCCAACAGATTTTTGGATTTTACTCTTTGTATGACTAAATCCTTTAGCACACCTTATAGGTCACATCTCTCATCCAATCATAACCAAACTCCATATGGATCTTCGGGATGACCTCTAGATGGGAGCCTCCATTTTTTCCCGAAATTCATAAAAAAAAAATGGCCGCCAATAATTCTTTTGCGACATATGCACTCTTTCAGGAAATAAAACTTGACGAGCGCCATCTTCCGACGCACACCCCTTGTTTTATTATGTATTAACTCTTTCAACCCGACAGCCCGCTAAAGCTGGCACGACGTAATTTACGTTCACCCCGGCAGCCCACTTTAGCGGGCAGAGCGCAATTGTCGGGAATAATACATTATTTCCAAAGATATACAAATTATTTTATTGGTTAGCGACTTGTATATCCTTTGGGTGATATTCCGTATCAATAGTTAATTTATTGGTGCGCACGAATACCTAGCATGTACGCCATTAAGAGAATTTCCAGGCCTAAATATAGACAGCACCTGTATGACGTCACGATTACTATTTTGGGGTTTCCTAAAAATCAATGACACAATACTGCCGACAGGTGTGGTGTTTTGAATCACATTTCGATTTTGGTTTATTGTCTATCACAAACACATAACCGATAACATTATTATTATTACGTTTGTGAAATAAAGATGATGTTCACCTTTCTAACGATGTTTTATTTGTGGTATCTGTCTAATGTCTCCTATTTTCGACGCAATGTTATGGAAATCAACGTGCCGCACAACGCAACTTTAATAATAATAGCTGCACGTGCATATTACAAACATGACATCGACATTAATAATCATTTTGGGAATCCGATCAGGACATTGGTAGTTGTTATTCCCGTTATTCCCGTTTATTAGCTCAACTTTACAACAAAGTTTTGAGCTATTGCCATGGGTTGGTGTCCATCATCCGTGCATCAACAATTTCCTTCGGCACGCCCTATCAATCTTCACCTAACTTCAGGGTGACCAAAAAATGGGAGCTATCAAATTTTTACGAATTTCGAATTAAAACATGGCTGTCAGCAACCATCTTGGATGTTAAATTTGAATCCATTGGCACACTATACAGCCCGTATTTATGGTTGGATAATTTTTAGCTCAACTTTACTTTATAAAGTTTGAGCTATTGACATGGCTTGGTATTCGTAGTCCGTGTGTGCATGATTCGTCAACAATTTCCTTTAGCATGGGCTACAGGTCGTACCTTTGGTCAGATCATCATGAAATTTGTCATGGATTTAAACAATGACATGTAGATGGGAACGAGTCATTTTGGGGTCATTCGGCAAAAAAACATGGCCACCAGCAGCCATCTTGGATTTTACTCTTTGCATGACTAAATCCTTTGGCAAGGGCTACAGGTCGTACCTTTGGTCGGATCATTATGAAATTTGTCATGGCTGTTGACATTGACATGTTGATGGGAACGAATCATTTTGGAGTCATTCGACCAAAAACATGGCAGCCAGCGGCCATCCTGGATTTCAAAATTCAATCCATTAGCACGGGCTTCAGGCCATACTATTTGTCTGATCATCATGAAATTTGTCATGGATGTTAATATTGAGATGTAGATGGGAACGAGTCATTTTGGGGTCATTCGGCCGAAAAACATGGCCGCCAGCAGCCCTCTTGGATTTTACTCTTTGCAAGATTAAATCCTTTGGCACGGGCTACAGGTCGTATCTTTAATCGGATCATCATGAAATTTATCACGGATGTTAACAATGACATGTAGATGGGAACGAGTCATTTTGGGGTCATTCGGCCAAAAAACATGGCCACCAGCAGCCATCTTGGATTTTACTCTTTGCATGACTAAATCTTTTGGCACAGGCTACAGGTCTTACCGTTACTCGGATCGTTATGAAATTTGTCATGGCTGTTGACATATAGATGGGAACGAGTCATTTTGGGGTCATTCGGCAAAAAAACATGACCTGTAGGCCATCTTGGATTTCAAAATTCAATCCATTAGCACAGACTACAGGCCCAAGTGTTCGTCTGATCATCATGAAATTTGTCGTGGAAGTTAATATTGACATGTAGATGGGAACGAGTCATTTTGGGCTCAATCGGCAAAAAAATATGGCTGCCAGCGGCCATCTTGGATTTCAAAATTCAATCCATTAGCATGGGCTACAGGCCGTACTGTTTGTCTGATCATCATGAAATTTGTCATTTATGTTAATATTGACATACAGATGGGCACTAGTCATTTTGGGGTAATTCGGCCAAAAAAATGGCCGCCAGCAGCCATCTTGGATTTTACTCTTTGTATGACCAAATCCTTTGGCATGGGCTACAGGTTGTACCTTTGGTCGGATCATCATGAAATTTGTCATGAATGTTAATATTGACATATAGATGGGAACGAGTCATTTTGGGGTCATTCGGCAATAAAACATGGCCACCAGCAGCCATCTTGGATTTTACTCTTTGCATGACTAATTCCTTTGGCACACCCTACAGTCCACTTCCCTCATCCGATCATCACCAAACTTCATTTTAATCTTGATATTGATTTTATACTAGATGGAAGCTATCAAATGTATTTGAATTTCATTGGAAAACAGCCATCAGCAATCATCTTGGATTTTACTTTATATATCTCTTCATGTTGATAATCTAGTATTACTTAGACCTTTCAACTTTCCGCATTCCTAATCGCTCCATTGACTGTAACACATGAAATTATTCCCTTTCAAAGTTGAGCTACAGTGTCATTGACACTTTCATTAAATTTTGCAGACACGATTTCGATCACCTGTAGATGGGAGCTCTCAAATTTGAATGATTTTCAATGAAAAACATGGCCTCCTGCAGCTATCTTTGATTTTACTCCTTGCATGACTAAATCCTTTTTATGGATTTTCGGGGTGACCTCTAGATGGGAACCTACTATTTTGTCCGAATTTTTTTACTCTTTTTATGACTAAATCCTTTGGCACACACTACAGACCGCATCTCTCATTCAGCAGCCATTTTGATTTCAAATTTGAATCAATTGGCCGGAGGCCGCATTTATTGCAGAATTGATTTGAAAATTTACAGGCATGTTTAGAATCACCTGTAGATGGGAGCTATCAAATTTGAACAATTTTCGATGAAAAACATGGCACCGGCAGCTATCTTGGATTTTACTATTTGCATGACTAAATCCTTTGGCATACCCTACAGACCACATTCCTCATCTGATGATCCCCAAACTTCATATGGATTTTCAGGGTGGCCTCTATATGGGAGCCTCCTATTTTGACCGAAATTTATTAAAAAACATGGCCGCCAGTGGCCATCTTGTAATTATTTACTCTTTGTATGACTAAATCATTTGACGCACCCTACAGACCATATCCCTCATCCGATCATCACCAAACTTCATATGGATCTTCGGGGTGACCTCTAGATGTGAGCAATCTATTTTGACTGAAATTCATTGAAAAAAATGGCCCTCAGCGTCCATCTTGGAATTTACTCTTTTTATGACTAAATCCTTTGGCACACACTACTCTCGTCCGATCATCACCAAACTTCATATGGATTTTTGGGGTGACCTCTAGTTTACTTTCCTTCTTCTTTATCATTCTATTCATTGCTCAGCAAATTTACTCTGTCCCAAGTTGAGGTATAGTGTCATTGACACTTTCATTGTTTTCTCTACCAACATTCCCAGGTATATTTTAATCATCATTTAAAATAATAATCATGTTGATAAGTTATGATAACCACTAGCCCTATCAAAATGTGCAGATAATTTGGGAAACTTCGCGTACACAAAAAAAAGCCATGCTGTCATTATGTCATGTGTCTATTCCTGGTACTGAATGTAGGAATCTGCATTTTAAATACACGGACAGCGTTGACATTACTGACAAGTAGTATCACAACAAACTTGCTTACTGTTTAATTAACTCCTTTCAAGGGTGAATGAGTCTCCTAAATAAACATTAGAATACACAGCGGCACCGTGTGTATTAAGGCATTGGTAGCCATCATTGTTAGAACATTTACTCTGCAGTATGCCAGTATTGGAGAACCATTCATTTTCGTAAGGAAGGACAGTCTCGGCTATTCCCATATTGTTGATACGGCGTGTACATAAAATTGGAAAAATGATTAAAGTCAGACATTTATTTGAGATTTTGGACTGTCGATGGGTTTATTATTCACGTGCATTAATCTTTGTTACATAGTGATTTGATATACAATGTCAAAGGTAAAAAAACAGGTGCAAATGACTTTTGTCACCTTTAATATATTGTCAATTGTCTTAGAATATTTGTGCATTTTACTTCAATTGATGTGAGTTAAAAGTGAAAATCCACGACCAAACATTTTGTTCCGTGCGGCCTGAAATAAACAAGTCGGTACTTTGAACTGAAGTTGATGTAACTTCACTCTCTTGGTCGATAAAATTTAACTCTTATCTATAACTTTCATCGAAATAATAAAATTTTGAGCTGGTCAGTTGCCGTTTGTACACATGCAATCATTTTGTGTTTTGCTGATCATGGTTATATTTGCCCTCATCTGTATCTCTCAACCCACAGCTGCACGCAAATTATGTCAGCATTATTCTGGAATTAGGCACATGGACTGTGTAACAATCAACATTTTTTGCTACATTGTAACTGTTTGACTGAACATGACTACTTATTGTCACTTTCTACGTGAGATTCCCATTTCAAGTTCCATGCTCGACCAAAGGACCATGCTGCCACGGTTTTTGTCTTTAACTGTTCAAAACCCGTACGTGTGTAATATACTTGAACATTACTTAGGTTCATAAATCTTTGCGGGCGAAAAATACCTTACCACACACACGCTCTTTATTGTTTCATTCTGAAGAACATTCTGGTCCTGATTTTTATAGATTCATCAATTTCAATGACTGGACAGTGAATTTAAAGGGAGGTCCACAGTGGTGGATGTAGTCACTAGTCAGTGTAATTTAAAACCAAATATTATTGTATTGACTTACATTGTAACAACTCGGGCTCCACCCAATGGCTTACATTTCAATAGCACATTATAATATAATAAGTTGTGAATGACAGGCTTATGAGTCAATGCTCTAATGATGAAGCTGTCACTTTTGCACAGCATTCCAATGCTTCCTTCTCAAATAGCCACATGTTTAATACCAAATCTATAAGGATATTTTTGTCAGTAACATCACACATGCGTGTCACCTAATAATTAACTAACTTCTAATCAGGATGGATTATGACACCTTGATTTTATGACAGTATAGGATGTTGACTACTTATAAGATTATTACACCTTGTCACCAGATGGATTAGATCTCAAATACAAATAGATCATCTGGCTGACGGTATTTAACCCTTTACCCAACAGAACGGCCCTGTGCCAATGCATTCTCTTATATGGTCGCCTCGCATATATAAGAGAATGCATTGGCTTAACACATATTAAAAATGATAAAATTGTCAAAGAATGTAGAAAAATATTATAAAAATTGTTAAAAAATGTAAGAAAAAATTATAAAATTGTTAAAGAATGCATTCTCTTATATATGCGAGGCGACCTATGGTCGACTCGCATATATAAGAGAATGCATTGGCACAGGGCATAACTCTAACCATCACAATGTGGTCAATGAACCGGTTCCAATGATATCCATATTTGTATGGTGTTATTGAGACAGACGGAAGATATTTTAGGCTGTTGAAGCTTTATTTGGGCGTTTTTTGCCATTTTGTTGGGTAAAGGGTTAAACAAAGGACTCAATCAAACCACATTTATCTTGCCCTCTTTGTAAAGTCATTTTAAAAATGGCAACTAAACCGCTGCCGAACGGCAAGTACACTGTGGCCAAATGCCAAGTACACCATGGCCGAACGGCAGGTACACCACGGCCCAACAGAAACTACACTGTGGCCCAATGGCAACTACACTCCGGCCCAACTGCAGTTAGCCGGTGGAACGGCAGTGTAGTTGCAGTTCGACCACGGGGGCAATGCTAAGCGCACACACTTGTTGTTTTGAACAGGATACTTTGTAAGATGTTTTGTCAAAAATGTTTAATTATTCATTTTATTTTCAGTGTGGTAACAGATTCATCCAGCTGTACCTTGACCTGTGTGTTTATGGAATCAACTTGGATAAAGGTTGTTTGGAAGAAGCAACGAAAAATGATGACACAAGCATGATAAATGAAAGAAAGAAAAATATGGCTAAAACTAGTGAAAGACTGACTGTTCTTCTATGGTCCCTGAACAAGAAAGTGAGGAAATACAGTGCCTTGACTGCCTATTCTTTGGATCCGTCAATGAGGAGGATTGAGTTTGCTCATCGTGCTTTTACAGACTTGACGCATCCACCATGTCTTTGTTCCTCTGAATCTGATCTTGAAACGAGCATTTTTATCACATCAAGTGATACCGATCCATTATGTGTTACATGTGAGCTGAAGGAGGGTCCAAACTTTCAGGACTGTGACAAAAAATATGAAGTCAATGTGGCTACAATGTATGAAGTGGAGAGACTGCTGAATTTATTGCGACCAAATTTCCTGAACCCTGATGCTGATTGGTCAAGTCTTGAGCCTGTCAGTACACTGTATTTGATAATGACAACCAAGCCCAGGTTTCCTGCTGGTTTGTTGAATGCTCTCATATCAACATCTGGTCAATTGAACTTGAAAGTTTATTTAAATTCTGCAAAGATATCACTGAACACGACGGACCTGAAGCTTCTGGGTTTCATACGAAGAATAATATGTAACCCATCAATTTCTGGAAACTTAAAAACAACTGTGATAAATGTTCTAAAGAAGCATCTTCTTGACAGAGAGGGAGAACAGAAGTTCACTCAACTGACAAACCCATTTTCCCATGCTAAAAAATCAAGTTTGACTGCTGAAAAACGACAAACCATGCATGTTGATACTTCAAGACCGCCTGTTGCAAGTTCAGCTACAAAACATTTGCCTGTGTCTGTACATTCCAACAAAACAGACTTGGCAAATTTGCAACTAAGTCGGCAACAAGTAGGAAGCAGAACTCTGAATATCTCTGCTCCTTCTACAACTAGAAATCTCGCTAGTTCTTCATCTTTTGATAGAGTATTAACTACTACATCAAAAGCTCCTAGAACAACTGGTCTTCACTGCACTCCATCAACTTACTCACAGAATGCTAAGACAGGGGCTAAGACAGGGGCAATGAAACCACCCATGGCACATACCAATTACCATGCTCAGCATCCCCACAGTCAGCAGTTGGAATGTTCCAGAAATATAAATCAAACAGTGATGTGCCAGAGTTTCATTGCTTCACAGAACTTGCCGATATTCACCATGGCATCTCAGATTGTTGGAATGACGACAACTCCAGCTCCAGCTCATCGACAGAGTGCCACCGTCACAGCTAGACATGCGGCCAGAGATGCTGTTACTCATTTGAATGTTCATCTACAAAATCAGACAAATAGTCCGCAAATGTTCTCACCATCCCTGCCTCAGAATATCCCACTATCATCAGTGTTTAAAGGTGTGCCTATGACTGCTCAGACTACAGTGCAAACTATGAGGCAAATCCCGGCTCCAGCTGCTCACAGTCAGAATTCTGTCAATCTGATTCCACAAACAGTGTATATAGTGACTGTGCCACAGTCGGTGTTACCTATGCAAAATATCTCTGTCACTGCTGGGAACACAAGTGGAACTGTTAGACCAAATATTCCAACAGTGATTACAAAAGCCAGCACTTCACAAACAATGATGGCACCGCAAGTATCAGCAAAATCCTCCAAGCCAAGGAAGCAAGGGGTCG
This sequence comes from Siphonodentalium dalli, assembly GCA_032622095.1. Classification (NCBI taxonomy): domain Eukaryota; kingdom Metazoa; phylum Mollusca; class Scaphopoda; order Gadilida; family Siphonodentaliidae; genus Siphonodentalium; species Siphonodentalium dalli. The sequence continues at coordinate 157,284,165 of CP136061.1, read as the reverse complement.
ACAATAATCAGTTAAATAGTGTCACTGGCACAACCCAAATATTGCCACCATCTACCTCAAAGCCTAAAGAACGAAAACATCGCCCAAAACAACCTAAAGTATGCAAGACTGAAGTTCAGAAAGAGAGAGACAGGCTTGCAAGTCTGAAACTTGTTGAGTCCATCAAGAAGGCTACTGTGGAATTTATTTCACAGAATTCTAGGACAAGTGGGGGAAATACTGCAGGCAAGTTCAACATTGCTGTGCCTTTATCAAACTCCAACAAACAAATGCATGTTCTGCAGTCTAAAAAAGATAACAAATTATCAGTTGCTTCAGTTAACCAGGAAAAAATCCTCTCACTTAACAAGTCACTGATATCAATGACACAAGCCTCCTATGCCTCTGTTTCATCTGTGGGACCAAGATCTGGTCAAACTAATCTCATGCAGCCACCAGAGATCACCACTCAGGCAATGGTGTACCAAGTGAATGCAAATGTTTGCTCTGCTGGGAACATTATTCCGCTGTATACTCACAGGGATGTGAATGCATCACAAGAGACTAGAACTGTTCCATCCAGTTCTGATATTTACAAAGGAAGGATCAAAGTGTCTAAATATGTTCCTACAACAGTCAAGAGCCAGTTAACCTGTTCTTCTATCATTGAACCTAAATGCAGTAATGCTGGATTTCAACATTTACCAGCCGAGCAGCTTTACCAACCAGACCCACTGAAGACCCCAACTACCGCTAACAACAACATGACTAATATTAAAAAAAAAGAACTCATCAGCAAAGAAATTTTATCAATTTTTACTGAAACAAAGATAAAAGATGCGAAGACTCTAAACCTTTTGAAGAAACAGATCATATCACGGACAAATTTACAAGAGTCCTTGGCTGATGATCAAAAGCAAAATATGCAAAACCGTGAAAACAAAGGGTCAATAGCAGGTTTAAATTCTACATTGGAAACATCAAAAGTGGGATCTACAGCAGTGACAACAACACCATCTACAACAACATCAACAACACCATCATTCACAGTATTGACGACAACAATAGCAGAGGCTCACAATGATAATCGCATAGATTTCTCTCTGCTCGACTCTGAGAATCCCTTTAGCATTGAGGCCTGCCAGTTAGCGAATCTTGAGACAGCCAGGAAGCCACTGACAACCAATGATCATATATTTTTCAGTGATAGTTCAACCGAGACGTGTCAAATTACAGAGTTCTCTCCTGTTAGTCAATCAGAGGAAACTTCAGCTGTCACTCCGGTCTCAAAAAATATCAGTTATTCTCCAGTCTGTCCAGTCATCGAAGAACAAGAAAGTCATATCAAGCAAGATTTCAAACCATCTGAGCCAGTTTGTGTGAATGGAAATAAAAGTGACTACACCAGTCTCGCCAGTCCTGTAACAAGTACTACTAAGAAAGTGAAAGTGAATACTTCAGATGAGCAAGTGATTACCAATAATTCAGGCCAGCTAGATGGTCTTACTAAGGCTTCTCCTCTCCAAGAGACGCACACAATTTTTCAAGGAAATTTACAGAATAACTCAAAGAACAGTGCTATGGAAGATGCAATTGGTGAACATTGCTCATTCGATTCAAAATCTAACAGTGATCTTCAAGTGCAACTGTTGCAGCGGATGCTTGATAGTATGGATTCATTCTGTAAATCTGTCGACTCTGACCTACCCTTACCAGATCAAGCTAAGACTAGTTATTTGCAGAAACTAGACACTGGTTCAAGCATGGAAGCAAATTACATAATAAAGAATCCTATCAGGGCTGATTATAGCAAGAGCAAGTCAGCATGTATGCGGAAAGGGAACAAGATGCGTTACATTTTGTACCACAAGTGTCTAATTTGTATGGAACTCTTCGAAACCCAGAAAGAGTTGAAGGAGCACATCATTGAAGGATGTAAACCATCTGTTGAGTTCATACAGTACTATCAAAAGATACGACTAGAATCAGCAATTGATCAACTGCAAGTGTTTAAATGTTTAGACTGTGAAGCCTTCTTCGCTACCAATAAAGAATTGATGAGCCATTTTAATACTACCCCGAAGCATGACATGATGAAACTAAGAAAAGAACCTGGCTTGCAGATCGAGTGCTCAAAATGTGGAGCTTCTTACCTCTCTTTCGGACCTTTTAAGATACATCTCGCTAGGTCCCATGGTATTGAGGATGTAGAGAAATACTTAGAAGTTCTATGTGCTGAACCAAAAACTGTAAATTTTGGAAAGAAGATAACAATTACACGTGACACGGTGCCAGAAAACTTGACTGATATTTCTGACAGCTATAGGGCTGATCTGCATGATGGTGTTTCCCTCTCAGAAACTCAGCTTCCAGCCCAAACGGAATCAACCGAAGAAGTGGCGGGAGATTCTATGATGAAATCAAGTCAACAGACAGGGGATGGTTTTAACATGCCTGCCTCAGAGCTGAACAATCTTCAATCCAGAAGTAATGGAGGACACAAATCCAGCATGTATGCCTATGTGGATATGGAGAAGGTCGAAGCTTCAATGTCAGAACAAGGAGCTACTGAGAAATCTGAAAAAAGTGAAGTGTCTAACATAGTTGGGCAGAAGATCGAACAAAAATTGGAATATGATACAGTGCAGAAAACGCTATCAGATACTACTCAGCCAGTTGATGAAGAGTCTTTAGAAATTCAACCTGTCAATATTTCAGACTGTCCACCTCAACTGACCGAAGAAGGATCAACTGATGTAACATCGGATAAAGCAACATTTATGGGTGCACATCCACTACCTGAAGATGTCTGCGCTGACATAATATCTAGTACAACATCCATTGTGAGTACACCCCAACTGACTGGAGATGAGTCCGCTGATATAACATCGAATGATGTGCCCAATGTAAGTACACCACAAATAAATGAAAAGAGATCTGCAGATTTAACATCAGATGAAGTGTCCAATTTGGGTACATCACAACTAACTGAAGATGGATCTACTGATGTAACTTCTGATGAAACATCTGTTTCGGAAGGCAAAACTGATGACATAACATTGGACGCAACATTGATTTCGCGTGCACTGCAACCGATGAGAAATCGATCGCCTGCCGTGATACCAGACGCAGCTTCCACTGATGCTACAGATACACTGAGTGACACATCTGATAATGAAGGCAACAATGTATGTGAAAAAGCTCTAAATATCCCTGCTGGAAAGAAGAAACAGAAACACATAGTGAATGTTAAGAAGCTTAGAAAGAGGGAAATACCATTCCACAGATCAGAATGTGCCATTATATCAAAGTACAGAAAGCGTCCGCAGCGTAAGTCGAAACAGATGCTTCTGAAATCTGGCTTCCTGACTAACCGGAGATTTCCTGAGGATGTTATAGATTCAAAATATCCCAACATGAAAAAGAATAAATTCCAGAAGATAATAAAATCTGGCAGAAAGCATGACAATATTATTAACAGAATCAAATGTGATGATCATGCAGCAGATTCTTCTGATCTTGATAAATGTACTGTTATGAAACCAGTCACAAGATCATTTGTCATACCTCAACAAGAGAGAGTGGAAAAGACCCAGAAATATGAATCTGGAGACTCTGATACCAGTGGGTCGAGAATTCTCACCAGATTACATCACCGTAGGAGCAGATCAAGTGATTTCAATACACAGAAGATAGGTTCCTCCAGTCGAATGCTGAGACAGCGGAGTATTTCTTCCAGAACTAAACGTTCCAAAACTGAAGCCATGGGGCTTACTGCAAGGGCAGAATCTATGGATGAGATAGATGACTCATACATCAAATGCAACAATAAAAACATGCTCATCTCCAGAAATAAGTTCTACTGTAGACTGTGTAAATTGAACTTTCAGTCCAGTTTTTCAGTTTTAAAACACTTCACAATATCGCATTTGAAATATTTCCGCATCAACAGGGATGGACCAGAAAAGAGTTTTGATTGTAAATTTTGCTATAGGGGTTTTTCCAAGTTCTCCCAATATGCCAACCACCTCAAGTTACACTGCAGTGAAATACAGAAACTATCTTATGGTGATGTTTCTAAGTACAAATCTCCACGAAGGTCTGGACGCTTGAAGCATCCTGAAAACATTCACTTCTATGGAAATGTTGTGAAGAAAGTGGGCTTCCCTGAAAACAATAGCAAATGTACAGATTTAGAGTCTCATGAGTTGGTGCGGGACTCTGCCAAGAAGCCTGATAACATGCAGAAGAGCAACAATTCAAAAACCTATTTTTCATTGAAGGGAGCCAAATCAAATATTAGAAGAAATCAAATACTCAGAGAGGGTGCTGCGCTTCATAAAGTAAAAAGCAGTAAAACAGCTAAAGAAGATAATTACAGCAATAAAGTCAATTGCACAGTTGAGACTATTTCATCAGATTTTATGACCATGAGCTCTGATCAAGAAAGTGACTCCCCCATGTCTCCTATGGTTACCAGGAGTTCAAAACGAAATTCAAAACTGACAGAGCTTGGGAGATCGATAAGGAGATCCACACTGACAGACAGTGACACACATACAACAGACCTTGTTAATTCAGAAGCTGACGACAATATCAGAGACAAATCAAAATGTGATAGCAGCATTTGCCTGATGGAAACGAGATTCTCCAGTAATGAAAGCAGTCAGAATCTACTGAAAATTTCTTCTACTCAGAAGTGTGAGCAGCATGGAACAGATGAGGTGGAAACTGGTATTCTTGTAGTGGAAGCAAGTATTTCCAACAACAGCTCAAGTCCTTTGCCATGTACTGAAAGTTCTTGCGCATTAGTCGGTAAGGAACTTCAAGCTCATGCATCCAACGAAAACAACCATGAAAAATCTCGACTATCACCAGAAAAAGAATTAAACACGATCTTGAAGTCAACTGCTGAGAAACGTAAACCTGTTGAAGATGATGATGTAATTAATCCAACTCAAAAGCACAAAATGAAAAGATCTTCAAATATAGTTCCAAGTTCCCAAATTGGTGATACCATAACAGAAAAAAGTGAAAATATTAGCACTGATTCTGGTGAAGCTATCACAACTACATTGGAGAATGTTTCTGATGATGCTGCAGGATTACCTGGCAATGCACCAAAGGCAGAACAGACAGAGAGACACTTGGAAAAAGAATTAAACACGATCTTGAAGTCAACTGCTGAGAAACGTAAACCTGTTGAAGATGATGATGTAATTAATCCAACTCAAAAGCACAAAATGAAAAGATCTTCAAATATAGTTCCAAGTTCCCAAATCGGTGATACCATAATAGAAAAAAGTGAAAATATTAGCACTAATTCTGGTGAAGCTATCACAACTACATTGGAGAATGTTTCTGATGATGCTGCAGGATTACCTGGCAATGCACCAAAGGCAGAACAGACAGAGAGACACTTGGAAAAAGAATTAAACACGATCTTGAAGTCAACTGCTGAGAAACGTAAACCTGTTGAAGATGATGATGTAATTAATCCAACTCAAAAGCACAAAATGAAAAGATCTTCAAATATAGTTCCAAGTTCCCAAATCGGTGATACCATAATAGAAAAAAGTGAAAATATTAGCACTGATTCTGTTGAAGCTATCACAACTACATTGGAGAATGTTTCTGATGACATTGCAGGATTACCTGGCAATGCAACAAAGGCAGAACAGACCGAGAAACACTTGGAAAAAAAATTAATCAAGATCTTGAAGTCAACTGCTGTGAAACGTAAACCTGTTGAAGATGATGATGTCATTAGTCCAACTCAAAAGCACAAAATGATAAGATCTTCAAATATAGTTCCAAATTCCCAACTTGGTGATACCATAACAGAAAAAAGTGAAACTATTAGCACTGACTCTGATGAAGATATCACAACTACATTGGAGATTGTTTCTGATGACTTTGCAGGATTACCTGGCAATGCACCAAAGGTAGAACAGACCGAGAAACACTTGGAAAAAGATTTAAACATGATCTTGAAGACAACTGCTGAGAAACGTAAACCTGTTGAAGATGATGATGTCATTAGTCCAACTCAAAAGCAAAAAGTGAAAAGATCTTCAAATATAGTTACAAATTCCCAACTTGGTGATACCATAACAGAAAGAAGTGAAAATATTAGCACTGATTCTGATGAAGCTATCACAACTAAATTGGAAATTGTTTTTGATGACGTTGCGGGATTACATAGCAATGAAACAAAGACAGAGAAGACAGAGAAACACTTGGAAAAAGAATTAAACATGATCTTGAAGTCAACTGCTGAGAAACGTAAACCTGTTGAAGATTATGATGTCATTAGTCCAACTCAAAAGCACAAAGTAAAAAGTTCTTCAAATATAGTTCCAAATTCCCAACTTTGTGAACCCAAAACAGAAAAAAGTGAAGGTATTAGCACTGACTCTGATGAAGATATCACAACTAAATTGGAAAATGATTCTGATGACGTTGCAGTATTATATAGCAATGCAACTAAGGCAGAGCAGACCGAGAAACACTTGGAAAACATTTCAAAATCATCAGATATGATTAACCTCACACCAACTGATGATAAAGTTGAAACACCTGAACAGATGCCACAGTGTCCCAGTAATGAAGGCTCTAATTATCTTGATGCGTTCAAAGCCTTCATAATGAAGAATCAGAAAGCATCAAGAGACCGAAAACCTCAACAACAGACAGAAATTGCTCCTCAAAGCTGCTCATCAGTGCCTGTAAATCAAGGTACATCTTACAGAAAGCTGACATATTATCCAGGCATATCACAATCTTTGCTTTCAGATTGCAAATTGAAATGCCTTGGCGTGATAGTGGAAAAGCTTCCTGAAGGTCAACCAAAAACAACCGTCAAGAAAATTGTGACCAAACAAGAAGTGAAACCAAGAATAGAAAGACGCTGTTCAGTTGTCATAGAAAAGTTGAACTTGCCACAGATATCAACCAGTGGCTCATACAAAGTATTGAATAATACAATTGAACCTGTTTTGGAATCCAATGATGGTCATTCATCTCGTGAAATTGTTACGAATCCAATCAATTATGATTCATCTAGTTTCTCTCCTCAGCTAATAGATCTTACTCTAGATGACAGTGGACCCAACACACCACAGAGTGAAGAGTTTATTGGTGATAATATAACAGGACAAAAGCAACAGGATGTCAAATTGTTGGGGACACTGCTAGATGTTTTAGACAAAGGAAATGAGATGGTATCAAGAGACCAAAGTGAGACAAATCGGCCAAAGGAAAGTGAAGCTAGTCCTAAGGTTGTAGAAGGAACCACACAGACCAGAAAAGAAGATCAGTTTGTCAAGTTGTCAAACAACTGGTGTGTTGTTGCAGATGAGTGCAATAGCCTAAATATTCAAATCAGTGACATGAGTGTGGCTGGAGACAACCAATGCCAAGAAAGTCCAACGAAGGATGTCACATGTGCTGCTGCTGATGACCTCCATAATGTGTCTTTCACTGTAGACGATGACTCTGAGAACACAATTCTAGTTGAATTACTTGATTCTGACAGAGAACATGAAGAGCTTGAAAAGGAACAGCCTATTGAATCTGCAACGGAGAATGGTGTTTCTAAAATAGCAAGTCATGTAGACGCACAAGAGTTAAATCAATGTCTGATGTCCCCAAACAGTCTCTCTGCTCAGCTTCATTCTAAAATAATGCATGAAGATGATGAATCTGTTTCTCAAATGCCAGCTGAAGATATTGATGACAGAGCGGAAAAGTTAGAACCTGCAACAGTTATTGAGGATATAACTGCCACAGACACTGCGGAAATGAAGCAGGTGCAAGTAGGTGATTGCACTGGTTGTCATGACTTCACTAAATCTGATGAACATGCTAAAGGTCCAGTTAAGTATCAAGAAGATTTTACTAGTTCAGCTATCATCAAAGAGGTTAACTTGATAGTAGAAGATGAAGACGGCGATATTACAAAGGATGGTACACATACATATGCTGAGGAAACATATATTAGATCGGCTGAAGAATGTATGGGAACAGCTAGTGAATGTAGAGATGAGCAGATGGATGTACCGCATGCGGGAGATGTTAGTGGACTTACAGACAGACCTCAGGCATGCAATGCTGCAGCTAGCGATAAGGCCGATCATTTCTCGGATCAGACTGATGAAGATAGATGTCATGTGAAGGATGTGATCACAACAATTTCATTACTTACTGAAGACTCACAATGTGAGTCAAACTTATCATCAGATCAACAAGGGGTAATGGCTGATTCAAACACAACAACCAATCAATGTGAAGTGATGACTGCTTTAAACACAGCAACTAGGTCCAACTCGATGACTGGTCAACAGGAAATGATGCCTGAATCAAAAGCAACACCTGAACAACATGAGGTTTTATCTGACTCAAACGCAATAGATCAACATGAGTTAGCAGCTGACTCGGACTTGACAACTGAGTCAAATACGACAACCGATTCACAAGAAATGATTACTGAGTCAAACATAACAAGCAATCAGCAAGAGGTGATAATTATTCAAGTAGAGTCGATGATTCAATCAAATACAACAACTGGTCAACAAGAGGAGACAGCTGACTCAAACATAACTGAATCCAACTCAACAACTAATCAACAAGAAGTAATGGCTGAATCAAGCTTAATAACTGAGTCCAAAATGATAATCGATCCACAAGATGAGATAGCTGAGTCAAAATCAACAAGAGATCTAATTGGTTTGATTGCAGAGTCAGATGTGGAATCCTACCAACTAGATTTGATATCTGAGTCAGAAACAGTTAGGACTGAGACTACAAATAACCAAGAAGAGACGATGAGCAAATCAGAAACAACCAGTAAACAAGACAAACTAGCTGAGTCAGAGAAAACAGCCGACCAACAACAGGTGGTGGTTGTATCAGAAGAATCAACCAATGAACGATATACAATGGCTAAGTCAGTGACAACAACTGACCAAGTGGTGATTGATGAGCCAGAAACATCAAATCAACAAAATGTATTTGCTGAGCCTGATCCGATAACAAGCCAACAAAAAATGAAAATTGTGTCAGAAACAACCAATAAACAATACAGAATGGGCGAGTCAAACATAACAATTGACCAAAATTGGGCATCAGCCGAGTCAGAAAAATTTGTCAACCAACAAGAGGTGACAGCCAATTCAAAAATAACAACCAACCATCTACAGGTAATAACTAAGTTAGAATCAACAAATGAACAAGTTATTATGGCCAACTCTGATGCAGCAACCTACCAGATAGTCATCAAGTCAGAAAGAATCAACAAACAAGAGGCAATACAGCAGTCCGAAACAACAACCGACCAAAAAGAGGTGATATCAGTATCCATTGAGGAAGAAAAAATTGCCTTGTCAAAGATGATGATTGACCTCCAAAGTATGATAGCCATATCAGACACATTGAATCAACAAGAGTCAATAACAACAACAAACAACCAACTAAAGGTGACTGCTGAGTTGGTAGAAATCAATGAAGAAGATACCATAGCTCAAGCAGGAACACCAACCAACCAAAAGCTGTTGATGACCCACTCAGATACATCCAGCGATGGGTATGCACTGGATGAAGCAGAAATAACAATTGGTCAACAAAAATTTGTAGACATGAGAGAAGTACAACAAGAGGGATTGGTTAAGCCAGAAACATCTGATCATCAAGATGTGACACCTAACCAACAAGAGCCTGTGGGTAATTCAGTAACATCAATCAAACAACGACAGCCAGAAACATGGTACCAGCAATATACAATGATCGATTCAGAGGCTACAGTCAACCAACATCAGATGATATCCAAGACAAAAATAGCAACCAACCAAAAACCGGTGTCCAATTCAGAAACAACTAGTCAACAAGACACCATTCCTGAGTCGCAGATGACAAATGACCGACAACAGGCGATGTCCAAGTCAGAAACAACTGTTGACAAGCACAAAGAGATGTCCTGGTCACAAACAACCATTGACCAGCCAGAGGTCATGTCCAGGTCAGAAGAAACTATCAGTCAGCAAGAAGTGATCTCTAAGTCAGAGACAACCGTTTGTGAGCAAGGAGTAACGTCCAAGTCAAAAATAACTGTCCACCAGCAAGGAGTAATGTCCAAGTCAAAAATATCGGTCCACCAGCAAGGAGTAATGTCTGAGTCAAAAGTAACCATCGACCAGCAAGGATTGATGTTGGAGTCAAAAATAACCGTCGACCAGCAAGAACTGATGTCCAAGTCTGAATCAACTGTGAACCAACAAGAGCTGATGTCTGAGTCAGTAACAGCCACACAACAAATAGCAGATGAACAAGAGGTGATGTCTCAGTCTGCAACAACAACTGAACAAGTGATTTCCAAGTCAGGTACAACATCTGTCCAACAAAAGGAGAATGAGTCAGAAAAAAATAATCTTCAAGATGTAATGGCAGAGGTGAAATCTGACCACCAAGAGGCAATTTTCAAGTCAAAGACAACAGCCAAACAACAAGAAGTCATGGTTGAGTCAGAAACAACTGTTGACAAAGTGATGGCGGAGTCAGATGTCACAGAAGCACAACATGAAGTGATGGCGGAGTCAGATGTCACAGAAGCGCAACATGAAGTGATGGCGGAGTCAGATGTCACAGAAGAACAAAATGAAGTGATGGTGGAGTCAGATGTCACAGAAGCACAACATGAAGTGATGGCGGAGTCAGATGTCCCAGAAACACAACATGAAGTGATGACAGAGTCAGATTTCACAGAAGCACAACATGAAGTGATGACGGAGTCAGATGTCACAGAAGCACAACATGAAGTAATGGCGGAGTCAGATGTCACAGAAGCACAAAATGAAGTGATGGCAGAGTCAGATGTCACAGAAGCACAACATGAAGTGATGGCGGAGTCAGATGCCACAGAAGCACAACATGAAGTGATGGCGGAGTCAGATGTCACAGAAGCACAATATGAAGTGATGGCGGAGTCAGATGTCACAGAAACACAACATGAAGTGATGGCGGAGTCAGATGTCACAGAAGTACAACAAGAAGTGATGGTGGAGTCAGAAACATTAGCAAACCAAAAAGTGATGGTGGAGTCAGATGTCACAGAAACACAACATGAAGTGATGGCGGAGTCAGATGTCACAGAAGCACAACATGAAGTGATGGCAGAGTCAGATGTCACAGAAGCACAACATGAAGTGATGGCGGAGTCAGATGTCACAGAAGCACAACATGAAGTGATGGCAGAGTCAGATGTCACAGAAACACAACATGAAGTGATGGCGGAGTCAGATGTCACAGAAGTACAACAAGAAGTGATGGTGGAGTCAGAAACATTAGCAAACCAAAAAGTGATGGTGGAGTCAGATGTCACAGAAACACAACATGAAGTGATGGCGGAGTCAGATGTCACAGAAGCACAACATGAAGTGATGGCAGAGTCAGATGTCACAGAAGCACAACATGAAGTGATGGCAGAGTCAGATGTCACAGAAGCACAACATGAAGTGATGGCGGAGTCAGATGTCACAGAAGCACAAAATGAAGTGATGGCGGAGTCAGATGTCACAGAAACACAACATGAAGTGATGGCGGAGTCAGATGTCACAGAAGCACAACATGAAGTGATGGCAGAGTCAGATGTCACAGAAGCACAACATGAAGTGATGGCGGAGTCAGATGTCACAGAAGCACAAAATGAAGTGATGGCGGAGTCAGATGTCACAGAAGTAAAACAAGAAGTGATGGTGGAGTCAGAAACATTAGCAAACCAAAAAGTGATGGTGGAGTCAGAAGCAGTAGCAAACCAACAAGAGGTGATGGCCGAGTCAGAAGCAGTAGCAAAGCAACAAGAAGTGATGGTGGAGTCAGAAACATTAGCAAACCAACAAGAAGTGATGGCCGAGTCAGATACAGTAGAAAACCAACAAGAAGTGATGGCCGAGTCAGAAACAGTAGAAAACCAACAAGAAGTGATGGCCGAGTCAGAAACTGTAGCAAACAAAAAAGAAGTGATGGTGGAGTCAGAAACTGTAGCAAACCAACAAGAAGTGATGGCAGAGTCAGAAACTGTAGCAAACCAACAAGAAGTGATGGCAGAGTCAGAAACAGTAGCAAACCAACAAGAAGTAATGGCCAAGTCAGACACTTCAGGCGCCCGTCAAGAAGTGACGGCAGAGTTAGATGCCACAGAAGAACAGCAAGAAGTGATGGCCAAGTCAGAAACAGTAATAAACCAACAAGAAGTGATGGCCGAGTCAGAAACAGTAGCAAACCAACAAGAAGTTATGGTGGAGTCAGAAACAGTAGCAAACCAACAAGAAGTGATGGCCGAGTTAGAATCTTCAAAAGATCAAGAAGTGACAGTCACGGCAGAGTCAGTCACGGCAGAGTCAGATGCCACAGAAGAACAACAAGAAGTGATGGTGGAGTCAGAAACAGTAACAAACCACCATGAAGTAATGGCCGAGTCAGACACTTCAGGCGCCCGTCAAGATGTGATGGCAGAGTTAGATGCCACAGAAGAACAGCAAGAAGTGATCGCCAAGTCAGAAACAGTAATAAACCAACAAGAAGTGATGGCCGTGTCAGAAACAGTAACAAACCACCAAGAAGTAATGGCCGAGTCAGACACTTCAGGCGCCCGTCAAGAAGTAATGGCAGAGTTAGATGCCACAGAACAGCAAGAAGTGATGGCCGAGTCAGAAACAGTAGCAAACCAACATGAAGTGATGGCCGAGTCAGAAACAGTAGAAAACCAACAAGAAGTAATGGCAGAGTTAGAAGCAGTTGCAAACCAACAAGAAGTGATGGCCGAGTCAGAAACAGTAGCAAACCAACAAGAAGTGATGGTGGAGTCAGAAACCGTAGCAAACCAACAAGAAGCGATGGCTGAGTCAGAAACAGTAGCAAACCAACAAGAAGTGATGGCCGAGTCAGAAACAGTAGCAAACCAACAAGAAGTAATGGCCAAGTCAGAAACAGTAGGAAACCAACAAGAAGTAGTGGTTGAGTCAGAAACAGTAGCAAACCAACAAGAAGTGATGGCTGAGTCAGAAACAGTAGCAAACCAACAAGAAGCGGTGGCCGAGTCAGAAACAGTAGCAAACCAACAAGAAGTGATGGTGGAGTCAGAAACAGTAGCAAACCAACAAGAAGTGATGGCCGAGTCAGAAACAGTAGCAAACCAACAAGAAGTAATGGTGGGGTCAGAAACAGTAGCAAACCAGCAAGAAGTGATGGCCGAGTCAGAAACAGTAGCAAACCAACAAGTAGTGATGGTGGAGTCAGAAACAGTAACAAACCAACAAGAAGTGATGGCCGAGTCAGAAACAGTAGGAAACCAACAAGAAGTGATGTTGGAGTCAGAAGCAGTAGCAAACCAACAAGAAGTAATGGTGGAGTCAGAAACAGTAGCAAACCAACAAGAAGTCTTGGCTGAGTCAGACGTAACAATTGCCTGCACTGCAGTGAATGCTTCTGTGGAGACTATAACATCGACAGCTGATGTTCGTGAAGTCAAATCTATTGCCAACCTGGATATTATGTCAGCTACCAGTATTACAGCCAATAGGAGTAGAGCAGCCATGCAAAGTTCTCGTAGAAAGGATTTAAAAATACAACAGAATAATCCAGATCAGTCTATTTCTGCTGTGTCTTCAAATAATTGGAATAAATGTGCAGCGAAAAATTGTAGCCTTATGACCAAGAAAAGGTCATGTCTCACCACAGCCAATAGAGTCCAGACAAATAGAACTGGTTCGAGGAGCAGTCATGAAAAAAACCAAATTAAAAGGCATACTGAACCAAAGCCAACAGAATTATGTTCTGAAGAAGAAAAAACAAATAAAAAAATTTGCAAGAGAAAGAGGTCCCCTCGATGTTTGACATCTCTAAAGCAATCTAAGAATGATAACCATGTTAGGACAAGATCATGTCAAGCAAGGATTGAAAAGGAGACGCAAGGTTTATGTAAGACAAGAGCTGCTATTAAGAAGGAGCAAAGCAATTCAAAGACTGGGGACAATACATGTTGTAAATTGTGTAAGGCATCAAGGCCACAGGCTTTAAGCAGATTTCAAGATAGAAAGCGGCAAAACGTTTCCAATGAGATGAAGGCAGCTAGCAATGTTAAGCAATCAACACCAAGACTCTCTGCTAAGAAATATAAAAAACTCCGAGCTGAAGCACCTACTAAGGATTCGAGCCAAACCCCAATGAAGAAATATGATACTAGGCACAGTGTCTCTCCAGTCACAAAAGAAATGAAAACTAAACAGTTTTATGGTGGCAAATCTACAGATGCCAAAGGGAAAATGCAGAAAGTATCGAAAACTGATAGCATGAAATCAGACAAACAGAAGGCCTGGCGAAATAAAACTCGAAGATATTTCAGACGTTCTATGCAAATAAAGACATTTTCAGCAGATGTTTCAAAGAAAGAAGCTCATGAATTGGATCAATATGTATTGGAAAGGAAAACTGACTTATTTAAACAATCCTGTTTTGACGGAAATGATACCAAGCAAGATGAAATTGAAACAGATGTGAGTGACTGCTCACGAATTCTAGTTGATGACGAAGTTTCCTTTAAACAGACATCATTCAGTGTGGATACCGCTGATGAGAGCTTGGGTACTGGAGAATCAGTCTGCCAGGAAGATATGAAGCCAAACGATGTTAACCACAACACAGAAGTCCTTATAAGGTACCAAACACTAGAAGTTGAGAAATCAGATGAGAGCTCAATTAAAGACAGAAGTTCTACCATTTTACCTCGCAATGATCTGTTCCGACTTAATCCGTCTCAATGTGAATTTGATGATCATGTTACATCTAGTTCTGTGAAAAGTTGTTCATCCAATATGGATGAATCAAAGACAATATCTCCACCAGAAATAGAGACTGTAAAGCAAACCAGCAAGTTCAAGGACACTGTCATGCAATGTTGTACAACAAGAAAACTTTCTTCAGATGATTGTGTACTCACATCAACTGATATGAACAACGTTGACTGTGATTTAAAAAGAACTTCTTATGTGTGTAATCGGGTTGAGCCTGGTGTGGTTTCAAATAAACAATTCTGTGATCTATCACAAAAGAAACGTATAAGAGTGACTGTAAACAGACAGGGAAAACTGTGTCGACAACGACAGAAAACCAAAGTGGAAAGTTTCACATGGGACATTCGTGATGATTCACCTACTAAATCTAAGAAATCTGTTTCTAAGTGTTCTATTCCAGGGCATGCTAGTCAAAAGTCTCGTGAAAGTTGTCTGTTACACAACACGGATATCAGTTCACAAAAAACTCTCCAACACAGAAATAGCTCTCGCAAGTCACATATGAATGCCAAAACTTTACCACTGAACCAAAGAAAAAAAGTGAATTCCGAGGTTCCGAAATCTCCTGTTAAAGTCCCGAAGCGCACAATGTCTTCCCCTGAGAGAGCTGGTGTGAATACTGCTCCTTTGGCTAGTTTGAGGAAGAGAGCGAAGGACAAGAAACCATTCTGTTGGGATGGTGATACAGAGTTTGAAAGTTTACCTTCCAGTTCAATAAGGAGTTCTATTGTTCGGTGGAAAGCTGACTCTGATAGATATCTGAGTGATACAGAATCTGTGACTAGTTTTACTAGTGTGACTAGCGCTGACATAGAATGTGGTCATGATAATCAGATTGATGACTGCCCTTCATGCAGACGGAAAAATCTGGATAAATTGTATGCACAATATCTTCAGGCTGCTAAACAGGAAAACATGGGAGATGGGGACGATCAAAAATCTACTAATCAGTCAAATCTGATTCGATTGAAAGAACTCAAAATTCCAGATGAAAAAGTGATAAAGGCAATAAAACTCATCGGGAAAAAACAGGGAAAAAAGATATCCCATGAGCTGGATAATATAAAAATGTTCAAAGTACATTCATACCATAAACATGTTGTTAATGATTCACATGTCACAGAAAAGGAATATGTGTCCTCTCGTAGAACAGTATCAGTAGACACCTTGTCAAATGGGTCAGCAAACTATCAGAGATGGAAGCTAGAAAAAAGAAAGAGAACAGAAAGATTAGACTTTACTCATTTTCAAAAGAGAGCAAAATTTTCTGACTAATTCTGCTATGATAATGCCATTTAACCCTTTCAGTGCCAAGTCCGATTTTTGTATCAACCCATATTTCCTTGATCATTTTTTCAAATTTATTGATTATAATAATGTGATACATTGATGGAAAGAGCTCTTTAGAGCTCTTTCCATTAATGTGTCACATTATTATCATCAATAAATTTGAAAAATGATCAAGGAAATATGGGTTGATACAAAAATCGGACTTGGCACTGAAAGGGTTAATTAAAGTTAATCAATTGATTCTCACCTCAGCAAGATTGCATTTTTTGGGGCTTATTACTGTACAACAATAATTAATTAAAGCATCTCGGTACACATAGAAAGTAGACCAAGTCTTCTCGAGCCACAACAGCTTGGGATGTCAGTTGGGTTGTTACTGTTTTGGACAGTCCCATCCCGTTACTCTTCTATAGAGCGGTTCCGTGTGACGTCACTAATCCCAGCATGCACTGCGGGCGCCATGTTGGAGGTAGCAACGAATATAAACAAACACACGTGTGTGCGGAGTTCATTATAATCAAGTGTCTCTCTTTCGTGTATCATGCCTCTCAATTATTTTGTTAATGGTTGTGCGCACATATAAAATTACAAACTAAAAAAATTGAAATAGTTTAGTCCCGATCGATGATGTGTTATGAATATTAATTGCGCTGCGAGTACTTTTTATGTGAAGTGTTTGTTTGTTATATATGTACATGAATATGCTATAACACCGTGGTGATATTGACTTAAAATATCTGCTATTCAAACTTTAAACATGCATATTTAGAGAATTTTACAAGTAGTTCCGTTTAAGTAGGGCCTACATCTATGCATGTCGCATAGAAAGGATAGATGCCATGCTAACCGGTATAGTGTATGATCTTCTGCGAACGTTTAACTTAATCAAAGTTAATCTGTTTGAAAATCTAAAGCTTCCTCCACATGGCTGTGACAATACACACATGTAAATGGGAATCAACAAGTTTTCCAAGAGAATGACAAGAAATTTAATACATTGCACATGATTCGCGCTGTGTACATGCAACATTCGTCGAACGAGTTCACTTTGTGCTATTGTTGCCACATGACAACAATTAACTGACTCCATCATCAGCATTTTTTCTTTTATGTACTTAATGATGGCCGAATAAGATGTGGAATAAAAAAAAAACACTATTTGATAATCCTTTGCATCCGGCAAAGTTATTGACACCTTTAATGTGCCTCAGCCAAGCTACAGGGAACGGTTATGTATATCGTTATATTTATTTTTGCCAACTTTAAATTTGATGCCTGAGGGTGTACTGTTTTACAAATGAGAGATTATAGATTAATTACGACATGTACACCTCCGGTCGGCTTCAAGTTAATTCATCAAGGTGGGAGCTATAAATTAGCACTGTTCCAATATTATATAGTTTACTCTATATTGAAGTTATATAATGGCATTTGTTACGCACTTTGATTCACACGCAAGCATCAATCTTTGTTGGTTATCGGAAATGGCCAAAAATCGCTCTTGTTTTGTTGCTCTGTTTGTTTTTGTTATCAAACGACTGTCACTTTTACAAGATACTTCTACACACACATAGCCATCTTGCTTGAAAACATCGGAAAGAAGCTATATTCTCGTGTTACATGCATACAGCGTTTTAAAACGCACATAAAATGCACTACCGGGGAGCTCATTTGTTTCGATAATACACGGACTACATTATCATTCATTGAAAACAAATTAGGTAAGCCTGTAATAATTTTATTTCAAAACATAACTGTGATTAACACGAATGTAATGGTGTATGTATGGATCTGTAGCGTTTGGCGACAGTTCCGAGTCTGCACTCCATTCCTTTTAATAAATATCGCACCCCTATAGTAAGTTTATCTAAAATTTCGATGTATTCTTATAGAACTGTTGTTCATGATTATTAATAGCGTTGGCAAATATGGCAACTAATTCCGTCGAAGCCATAACGAGAGGTTTAAAAGTAGCTTTCTTAATTAATCCTATTAACTCAGTGCTTGCTTATGGATTGTCTATACCTCCAACATGGCGGCGTGTCCCGTATCCAATCACGTGATTAAGAACGCTCTATTACAGAAATTCATTGAAAAGATGTATTACATTTATACATGGAGTCGGGGCTTTCACGTGAACCCCTGGATGTGATTAATCATCTGACATGTCCGCGACTAATCTGTTTTGAAATTATATATAATTTACCGCGATACAAAAAGGTAAAATGATGATACGATCGTTTAATATATTGTTTACATAAATTTCTTTAAGCATGGCAAATCAAAATTCTCTGGAAAATATGGTTTTGTTTACTTATAAAACTTGTTGCTTGGAAATTTAACGGACTTCTGATATACGCATGTTTGATATCATCTTGCTTGGGAAAGGCTGCCCTCTATACAAGCAAGATAACTCCCGTCCACGATTCTGGGTTATAAAGTCTGTTAATAGAAGAGTAACGGGACGGGACTTGGTCCAACACAGCGTCAACCGATGTCCCAAACTTTTATGGATCGAGAAGACTTGGTCTAATAGAAATCTGATCAAATCTAAGTAATAGTGAGCACAAACACTATCCTTGAAAAATGATTTCCTTTCCACAATTGATGCAAGCTAAAGTTGTTGTTGAAACTCATTTTTATTCATATCACATTCACTCACTACTAATTGACTGATCTGATTTTTAGTTTCTGATTCCGCAGAAATGGCACACATCCAAAACCAGATGTCTATATTTTAATTTTTAATGTGAACAAATTACTTTTTAAAATCAAATAGATTTTGAGAGCATTAATATATATGGCAAGAAAATATTTATTGGCATTAAAATAGCACACAGATTCAGCACTGTCGAGATTGAACACATTTTATGAATATCTGTGAAAATTAAGTTATGAAAGCATTTGACAGTCCTGAATTCTGGGAATAAAATAATAAGAAAAAATATTTGCTGAAAATTCAAATCAATCAATAAATTAACTTTATACCGGTATAGAAGTTTTCAGAAAATCTGTTTATTATGTGTATCCATGAGATTGGCCAATAACATACCACATAATCAAAGGGCATTTTCTGCATCTACAAAACTAATCTGAGTTCTAAATATAGATTTTTATACCCCCACTTTTCCAAGGAAAATCGAATTGCATATTACTAGAATGTACTCAAATTTCTCACAAGTATCCAGCTAATGTGATTTAAATAAATTTGCAAGAAGCTTTCATGAAAATCTATCCTACCTGATCCTACCTGCAATAAAAATTTAAATTTAGCGCTATATGAAGGTTTGTGGATGCAAAAAAGACTGTTTGATTATGTGGTGTGAATAACAGCATGGATGTCGTATCCTGAGATTAGGTTGGGTCTAAGGGATACAAACCTATAAAGTGACAGTCACTGGGGGATAATTAATTAATATTAGTTTGTTGCCCATCATTATGTTTTTGTTTTATTGAAACACTGCCACTTACACCCCTTGCATAATGCTCTGCAGGGTTCTCGTAAGGACTAAAAAACCTGGAATATGACATAATCAAAGCCTGGAATTTGCTTGAGTTGCCATTGGGTGCTGTGAATAGCCATGATTTTAATTAATATTTACACCAATTGCTTATAATTACTACCTATCACATTTTACCATATTTAATTGAGTTCTTGGGGGGGATTCAAAATTACCAAGAATTGGCCTTGAAATTGGCTTGAACGGTCTTGAATTTCAGTATTGTGGACCTTGCAAATAGTTGTGAAATGCCATTGAATGGCTTTGAATTTTATTATTTTTCACCTTTGGGGAACCTGATCTGGTGCCAGGTACAATTTCAGAAATTGTTTCTGGGTTCATTGTATGTGGAAATAGTGTATTTTTATGAATAGCAATTAGCCTTGATGTTAAATTTTAAGCAGAGAAAGAGTATAGAATAACATGTGATTGAATGATATGTTACCATACCAGGTTTTTTGTAGTTCGATGTTATAACAATAACTGGAGGCCACATTGTAGCCCAGAACACAACAAACAAGTGTGATAACTTCAACCCTTTCACACAGATGCACCCTATTCTCATTGAACTTAGCTGTGGTTTTATCACGAGTAGCTGCCAAATTTCTGATCAAGGATTCCATGCTTCTCACTTCTCTCGGTGTTTTATACAGACAGTCGAGATCCTTACAGATGGCATTGTGAGTTGAAAATAATTGTTGTCGTTTTAAAAAGATAAAGCTTGTCATTGATTTAAGTCATAATGTCAGTATTATTGTTTAACCCTTTCAGTGCCAAGTCCGATTTTTGTATTAACCCATATTTCCTTGATAATTTTTCAAATTTATTGATTATAATAATGTGATACATTGATGGAAAAGCTCTAAGATGTATCACATTATTATAATCAATAAATTTGAAAAATTATCAAGGAAATATGGGTTGATACAAAAATCGGACTTGGCACTGAAAGGGTTAAATGTGCCAACCATATGTGAATGCTAAGTGACGACATTGTTACTCGAACAGCCTAGACAGTATTGATCCATTTACGGCATTTCTGTAGTTGAGAAATACAGGATCTGTTAAGTATAAGCACCATATGCAATGCTATAAAGTTACATAATGCACTATTCTTGCATCTCACAATGCTTGTAACTGGCATCATGTGTTGGAAGCCTTGGTGATATTACTTTGTTTTAAACGGACTCAAGGCCTTTGAAGTGTGTTCATGTGAAATTAGATAAATTTGATAAAATCCAGTAAAACAACTATCAGCGACAAGTACATTTAATAAAATATCAACTCTGTTCTAATTTTCATTATTAATAACTCCAATTAGTCCAAAGTTAATAAAATTTTATTGCTGAATGCCAAAGCATTGAAAAATATTCTGAAAATAATATGTAGACTTAAATATTTGAACTTATTATGAAATTAGCAATCTTTGATGGCAAATCTCTGTTAATAGTATTGCATTAATACATAACAATGATTTCAACATATACAATTTATTATTGGAGAACTTTCAATAATTTGTATAAGAACAAAATTTATATATTTATTCATGTTCTTCTTGGTTTTACAGACTTTTATAATTTTTGCACATTTACCCACTGTGAAGGCCTTGGTTCCCTTCAATTCACTGTCAGATGCAGAAATATCAGCCTGAAGCCATCTGTAAGGGCCTTCACTAACAGTTTACTAACAATGCAAGATTCATTGCATGTCAAATGCTTAATTTCTTTTTATACTTGTCTCAAGTAGCAAGCAGGATAACTAATTTGCTGGATGCTTCGATGCTTAGTCAATATTATTATTCTTCTAAATATTAATATCAGGAAATAGCATTTTATGTTTTTGGGGAGATTACTCAGTTGATATGAATCAATCAGTTCTGAAGGAAATTTCAATAATTACCTCATTAATTCCACTCACTTGCTGATTTGTTGCCTGCTCCAGACAGAAATATTCACCCCAAGATCATAATTAAGTCTGAGGGCTGACATTCATGATCAAGAACAACAACAAACAATTGTGTCTCATGAAAGCAAGGGCAGCAAATGTTATGTACTCAACAAGCCTTTTCTACCATTCTCATGCACATCAATGGTGCAGTATAAAGTTGTCCCACGTCATGAATGCTTTCTCAAATCTTTCATTTTCCATACAGTTTCAATAACTTTGTATGTTCTTAGAATTCTAGTTGGTGCAAGTTAGTCAGTCAAACCATTGTCACCTTGCTAATTGTCTTTCACTCTTCATCTTGGCACTTAAATCATGAAAATGGAATTCACATGATATTAGCCATTTGTGGAAATTTATAGGCTGTGTTAATTTCAGTAACCTAATGGTGCTCAAGGTAGCAATATATAAAATGTGAGTTCCTTCCTAAATATGTAAGTTTTTTCTCCAAATATTCGGGTTCCATCGTTATGAAATTTGCCACAGGTATTGTCCATCAGAAATATAATACGGCCTGTGAATAATGGTCATGTGGGTAGCATCGCTCTGGAATGAGTACCAATTAAGGAATTTAATGTCTTTTAAACATTACAGTAAGAAAGATATGTTGAGAGAGTTACCAAACATACCATGCATGCGACTGTGACCTGTTGTGAACAAGAGCGACATATCATGCTTACTGTACCCTTGTTGTCAAACCGAATATGCATAATTAGTATACCCTTCCAGATCACCTTGTCAGACCCACGCCAAGTCCATGTCTACAAGTTTATGAGTAATATGGCCACTCACTGAGCATAGATAACTGCAACAACATGGTTATATGATCAAATTTTGCTGGTTTGGATCCTTGACTGTGATTTTTAAATTTTACATAAATGATGCTCATTCAAGAATAACTCCAATCAATTTTTACACAGCTGCTCAACCTGATCATAAACATTCTATATATCTGTAAAATTTCATAGCAATCGGATCCATTTCATGGGAGATATGGGCTAATTTATTAAGGGAACTTACTTTTCTGAGGTGTTTATTCTTGTATACCAAAATTTTGCATGGCTGATGGCATCCATAATATTATGTCCCAGGGAAAGCCATGCAACCTTGTTGAACAAATCACAGGTTAAAATCAGTTTTAATTAAACTTTTGGATGCATGACAAACATATTCACTATGTTTTTGGCCTACACTTGTTTATTATATTTTCTCAGCAAAATAGGGCAATTTTTGTGATTTTGTCTGGGTTTTTATTGGAAACCAGAGTGGTTTTCCCAAAGCCATACCATTCGATTTACTGATGTGAACCGACAAAGATAAGAATTTATGCTATTTAAAATTAAGGAAAACTATATTGTTATCCCTGTTTGAATCCATTGTGGCAAAAATTATCATAAAATGCAATGTATGTGTCGCTTTATCAATGATATCTTTATTGTAAATTCCACCATCGCTATGAAGTACACTGAATGTCGAACAACCACTGTCGACCACTGGACAGGTTTATATTGAATACCTCTAACTTCGCCTGGCAAGTACCAACAGGCTAATATTGCATAAGTTGTGCCGAGAGTTTGTGTCCAATAGTAGTTTATAATTGGTTGATAAATTTTGCAATACACCGAGTGCATTGCTACACAGGAGTAGGGGCCTAGAGCACTGGCGTGTTTCGTGTCCTTTTGTTGCTGTGGAATGTTGCACAGATTTCTTTTGAAATTAGAACATGGCTGTCTCACTGCAGGATTATATTCTTCGGTTGTGAACATGATATTATAGTCTGTGTGTGCTAGATGGGCGAAGTTAGAATTTTATCAATCTAAACCTCTCAATTGTTTGGACTGTGATCTATGACCCTGGCATCAACAATGTTTTAGATCCGGGTTATAAAGTCTTGCACACCAGTGCAATTACTCCATGCTTCATGTCATCTGATATTTCATCAGTACTAACTGGGGGAGGTGTATTGTACACATATTATACATAGGAGTGAGGCTTTTTGGAGAAGTTTCCAATCACTTTCTGTTATGTTGAATTTCCCTTATGGACTTATATCTCCAGACCAAATTTCCATCATCTATGACGATGGTCAAAGTTCTATCATATGCCTTGCCCATAGTACACATTAATGTTATAGATGAATCTGCGTCCTTGTGTAGCATAGGTGTTCCCATAAGTCAAAGAAAATTACTAAACAACAAATATTCCTCAAAATAATTGCTCTTCATCAGAATGGTGTTCCACAGTACAATAAGAAATGGTCCATCTTTGATGGAAGAATGTGTTGTTCACATTCACTATTTTGATAGTGACAGCCTCTGGAAAACAAGTCTTTGTTTTAATACATTTAATACTAACGTCACTGGTGCTCACTCGACATAACTGAATACACATGTTTTTATGACGTTAAGTTCTGGAAAAGCCAGGAAAAGCTACCTCTTTACAACAGTATTAACATTATAGAGGCATTGGATGGATCTTTATACCATGCTGGCATGGATGAAAACACTTTGTCTAATCAAATTATATATTTGGAAAGAACAAGTCATGGATTTTTAGTTCAGCAATATAGTAGAATACTAAAGGCCTGTTTAATACATCTCAACAAACGCGGGTCGTGCTATCTTTGCTTGGCTCGACATGGGCGCATCTCTGGCACGTCTTGCATTTGTTTGATTTATACGTCGAGCCAGCTGGGATGTGCCGTAATCATCTCACATATATATCTGAGAATGCATTGGCACATGGTTTTTGAAAAATTTCAGGTAGGTCCAGCCACCGAAACATCTTTTTAACCCTTTCATGGTACAGCATTAAAGATCCTTTCCCAGTGCATTCTCTTATATATGCGAGTCTCACATAGGGAGCCTCACATATATAAGAGAATGCACTGGCTTACAACGTAAATGTAAATATTGTTAGGCCAATGTATTCTCTTATATATTCGAGACTGCCTATGGGAGACTCACATATATAAGAGCATGCATTGGCACAGGGTTTTCACAAAATTTCAGGAATCTTCAGTCATGGAAGGGTTAACATTATACTGATCCTATCTCAGGGGTATGATCTGATTTTTTTATGGTATTAAAAACGTACAGATGGTAGCTTTATGGTATCAGATCAGATGAGCCGAAGTAAACCTCTTGTTGTTATTTGTCTGGAAACTACATTCTACTGGATTAGTTTGGAAGTTTTTATGATTGTATATGGAAGGAGTATCTCTTGTATTGGGAATGAATTTGTTATATATTCAACTGTATTCAATGTAAATACCTATTCATAATATGTATATTCACAGAATTAAATCATTTCTACAGATGTATCAATATTACCTATTACTCAAATTTGGCAACAATTTGACCGGTAATTTTGCTTTCAGGTTTTTTGGAATCAAAAATTCTCCAAGGTACAAAAAAAAAGTGGAAAGCAAGATATCCAGCATTGAATGTTTCCTCTACCTAGACCAATTACCCCCATTTGCAGTCCCGCAATTCTTTGAACATCTCCAGAACTGTAAGACCGAATGGGTTCGTATTTGGTGTGGATGTTCCCTAGGCGATTCAGCTATTTTCAATTGAGGTCACCTGGTCAAATAGGTGCAAAGCCAGGACCATAACTTTTTTCCTCCATAATAATTCTTAAAACGACTTCTTCTCTTTAGATTAAACTCCTTGCTCAATATTAAAAAAAATTGTAAATGATAAAAAAAAAATATATATATTTTTTTAAATTAACTTTTTAATTTTGTTTAGGGTTAACTCTTTCCTTAATTAAAAAAAATATATATACACACACCCCCCCCCCCCCAACCAAGTCACCTCCCCCATGTAATTAGATATATCAATGCCGACAGTTATCCCAGCAGTAATGAAAATGCCTGGCTTACAGTAGGTGTTATGAGAGTTTACAAGTGTAGTATTAAAGGATTACACTGGTGTAATTTTTAGCTCAACTTTACTTTATCTTGGATTTTACTCTTTGAATGACTAAATTATTTGGCACGGGCTAGAGGTCGCACCTTTGGTTGGGTCATCATGAAATTTGTCGTGGATGTTAACATTGACATGTAGATGGGAACGAGGCATTTTGGGGTAATTTGGCCATAAAACATGGCCACTGGCAGCCATCTTGGATATTACTCTTTGCATGACTAAATCTTTTGGCATGGGCTACAAGTCGTAACTTTGGTCAGATCATTATGAAATTTATCATGACTGTTGACATTGACATGTAGATGGGAATGAATCATTTTGGGGTCATTTGGCAAAAAAATATGTCAAAGCACCAATCCTTTAGCACAGGCTACAGGCCGGAGTGTTCGTCTTATCATCATGAAATTTGTTGTGGATGTTAATATTGACATGTAGCTGGGAATGAGTCATTCTGGGGTCATTTGGCCTATAAAACATGGCTGCTGGAAGCCATCTTTGATTTAATTCTTTGCATGACTAAATCCTTTGGCATGGGCTACAGGTCGTATCTTTGGTTGGATCATTATGAAATTTGTCATGGCTGTTGAAATTGACATGTAGATGGGAACGAGTCATTTTGGCGTCATTCGGCAAAAAAAATGGCCGCCATCTTGGATTTCAAAATTCAATCCATTAACACGGGTTGCAGGCCTGAGTGTTTGTCTGATCGTCATGAAATTTGTCATGGATGTTAATATTGACATGTAGATGGGAACTCAGTCTGAGTAAACTCATACCTAAATATTCATTACAACATTGAATATAAGGTCTGACGGATAACATCGCTATCTCATTTCCAAGTCCTCGGGGATTCCGTAATCTGATTGATTGCGTAAATTATTTTCCGTCCAATGAAACCGTATGGGTTAATAAACAAGTGTTAGTGGGCGGAGACTCCCATAATGTCACCTCTAAATATAGTAACAGAGCGGAATTTCTCCGATCGAAAGCGATGCTTGCAAATACAACAGAGACAGAAACAATGGCTTCGAAATTATATAATCGGTACGATTCGGATTAATTTGAAGGATGTGCTAGACCTGATAGATAGGCCTGCGCATGGTACCAACTTTGCCTCCCATAAATATAAATAGAACTCACTCATGTCCGTGTATTTGATCTACTTTATTTTACCATGGTTTGCAAATCAAATTATTTGTATTAAAAAAAGTCATCTGAAAGTTAACACCGAGGAAATGACTTAATATTATGCTTTTAAATAGTTCTAAAGCATCATTTTTGATGACAACCTTATTTTTTGCTCTCGGATGCAGCTTTCCGGTTGATGCAGCGAGTTCATCTCCCGAAAAAGAATAGTCGCACACACGACAAATATTATCTGCTGTAAGTTTATGTCGCGACACAGGCCATTGCTATTGCGAAGCACAACAAATAACACGTGGGGACACCTGTCAATCATCGATGTATTTTTTTTAATCCGTGACGTCATTTTGGGGAAGCTCTTCGCTGAATAGAAATGGTTTTGGCGACATAAGCTCCAGACTCTATATTTCAAATATAGAGTCGACGTTCACCCAGACTGATGGGAACTAGTCATTTTGGGGTCATAAAACATGGCCGTTGGCAGACATCTTGGATTTTACTCTTTGCATGACTAAATCCTTTGGCACACGCTACAGTCCACTTCCCCTATCCGATCATTACCAAGCTTCATATTGATCTTGATCTACTAGATGGGAGCTATCAGATATTTTTGAATTTCATTGGAAAACAGCACCCATCTTGGATTTACTTTATATTATATCTCTTCATGTTGATAATCTAGTACATTTCAACTTTCTGCATTCCTAATCGCTCTATTGACTGTAACACATGAAATTATTCCCTTTCCAAGTTGAGCTACAGTGTCATTGACACTTTCATTATCGATGTCCACTAATCCACTGAGCACTTTGCCAAAAAGTTTGTGTGATAGGCTGCCCCTAACTGCAGTTATGGCGAATCATGCGATTGAATATTACATTATAGATTATGCAGTCTGAATCTCATTAATCTTCCTTCAATGTTACATCACATGAGGGACTACTAGCGACACATAGTGTCAAACCTGAAAGGCTGTCGCAATTGGCTTTTATCTACTGCTTGTTTCTACAGAAACAGCTGAACCATCGGAGCTAAAAAATTGCACATATGAGTAATTTGACCCGAGGAATCTTATTAGATAGGTCCCATTGACATCAGTTGTCTTAAAAGGGTTTATTAGATAGGTCCCATTGACATCAGTTGTCTTAAAAGGGTACTAATAATTAATTAAATTAAATAATTCATTCATTCAAAATTGTTGCAATCTGGTCGGTGAAAATTGAAACACGTGGATAAATTGACCCATAGAGTGCCATGAGATAGATGCTGTTGACCTCCGATGACTTAACCACTTCGCTGCTAAATGACGTTATGACGTCGTGTGCTGGGCTGTTGACGTTATTGCCATTTTCCATTGGGGAAAATATAACGGGAATATCACAAGAACCATAATACTGACTTGGTTGAAAGGATATTATCGTTCATAATCGCGGAACATCATACACTGTTTGAAACTTGGAGATATAGTTATTCCGATGCACCAATGTCTGAGTTCCACTTATGTTTAATGGCCTACTGCTAGTGTGCCGAAGTAGGTCCGTAGTACCTACGGACCATATAGCACACAGCGTGCACTTTTACGTCCATAATAGTTACGGACGACATAGCAGTTAAGAGGTTAAGGGGCATATATTAAGAATAAAGAGCTTTCCTTATGTAGGAAAATTGTTACAGATGGGTCCTGTCCAGGGGAATGGCATGGGGTAGGCACATGTTCTCATGTTCCACCCATGAATAATGGCTGAACTGAGAATAAAACATTACTTACCTTGGACCTCAGATGACTTAAAGTGGGACTAATAGATTATATCATAATATAAAGACCGTTTATTATCATTCCAGTAGATATGTGGGAAAATTGGTGTCTGATTTTTAAATAAATTGGTGTTTATAATAACTTTTAAATATAACACCTCTGTCCTGATTCCATTTATGACCTGTATAAGCAGGACGCGACCTACCTCTGGCTGATACTCTTCCAACCATACAATGTTTTACCACAATTTCCCACATATCTTCTAGACTGATAATAAATGCTCTTTTTTGATAATATAGTTAGGCCTATTTATCCCCCCCCCCTTTTAAGTCATCGGAAGTCAAAAGTAAGTAACTAGTGCTTTATTCTTAGCCAGTATGCACCTATCCCATGACATTCCCCAGGTATCTGTACCAATTTTTCTACAACATTCTTTATTGCTCATATTTGCCTCTTGAAGTCATCTTAGGTCAATGGCATCTATCACTTTATACTCTACATGTCAATTTATATATGTGTTTCAATTTTTCACCGACCAGATTGCAACAATTTTGTGTATATGATTAATTATTTAATTAAATTAATTATTAGTGCCCTTTTAAGAAATCTGATGTCAACGAGGCCTATCTTATAAGATTCCCTGGGTCAAATTACTCATATGTGCAAATTTTCAGCTCCGATGGTCCAGCCGTTTCTGTATAAACAATCGGTAGATAAATACACGCTTCCCTATAGCAGACCTATCAATTACTCCCCTTTGGTATAACCACTAGAAGTGCGCAGTTATTCATTATTAGTCTTGGTCGGATGCTGGGGTCAGATGTTTTTCCAGATAGGCTGTGGCCAGAGTACGCATATACGGCACTTTAGCTGTGGCCAGAGTATGCATATACGGCACTTTAGTTTAGCTGCTAAACTACCGTATACGACACTAAATTTTTAGTTGAACTTTATCCGAACAGCTAATAGTCCATATTTTCATGTATGTGGCCCTTTAGCTGTTTGACTAGAGTACCCTATAAATCGATTGGCACCTGAATATACAGACATAACTGTTTTGAGTATTGTGAATTGCGTGCATGATGGCCTTCTGCATGCATAAATATGTTGCTATGTCGACAGGGGACTAGTTTATGTCGAGTCCATACTGTAGCAAAGCTTGCCTTATGTCATTAGAATGCTAATGCTTATGATAGGTACTTATAAATGAATACTACCGGGGTAACTTTGAACACTGTTTGTGCTTCCATGTGGGTTTGTTTAAAACACTCACGTTATGCTAAATTTGAATGTTTCTAAAACATGGCAAGGAGTAAGTAGTTCTCTAATAATATATGGTCTTAACTATGCGCACACATTGATGACCCATGGATATTCGAGAAAAAAAACGGTGTTCAAAGTTACCCCCACATTTTGGGTAACATTTTTCAAACTGATATGAGGAGTATTTCTCAAAGTAATGACATTGCTTAAACATCTTACACCAAATCATTAGCATAAAGCTATGAATTTGATTCATACATGTATGTATTGTGTGAGCAGTGTGACCGATTACCTAAAGCATATGATCGCTAAGATCCCCAATTTTGCTTTTAGTACTTTTTAGCTCAACTTTACTTTGCAAAGTTTGAGCTATTGCTATGGCTTGGTATCCGTTGTGCGTGTGTGTGTGCGTACAATTTCCTTTACCACGGGCTACAAATAGTAACTTTGGTCGGATCATTATGAAATTTGTCATTGTCGTTGACATGGAGATAGGAACGAGTCATTTTGGGGTCATTTGACAAAAAAACATTTCAAAATTCAATCCATTTATTAATAGCACGGGCTACAGGCCGGACTTTTTGTCTGATCATCATGAAATTCAGTTATGCTAATATTGACATGTAGATGGGAACTTGTCATTTTGGGGTCATTCGGTCATAAAAAATGGTCGCCAGCAGCCATCTTGGATTTTACTCTTTGTATGACTAAATCATTTGACACAGACTGCAGGTCGTATCTTTGGTCGGATGAAATTTGTCATGGATGTTAACATTGACATGTAAATGGGAACTAGTCATTTTGGTGTCATTCAGCAAAAAACATGGCTGCCAGTGGCCATCTTGGATTTCAAAATTCAATCCATCAGCACGGGCTACAGGCCGTACTGTTTGTCTGATCATCATGAAATTTTTTGTAATTTATGTTAATATTGACATGTAGATGTGAACGAGTCATTTTGGGGTCATTTGGCCAAATAAACATGGCCGCCAGCAGCCATCTTGGATTTTACTCTTTGCATGACTAAATCCTTTGACATGGGTTACAGGTCGTACCTTTGGTCGGATCATTATGAAATTTGTCATGGCTGTTAATATTGACATGTAGATGGGAACGAGTCATTTTGGGGTCATTCAGCCATAAAACATGGCTGCTGGCCGCCATCTTGGATTTTACTCTTTGCATGACTAAATCCTTTGACATGGGTTACAGGTCGTACCTTTGGTCGGATCGTTATGAAATTTGGCATGGCTCTTGACATGTAGATGGGAACGAGTCATATTGGCATCATTTGGCAAAAAAACATGGCTGCCAGTGGACATCTTGGATTTCAAAAGTCAATCCATTAGCACGGGCTACAGGCCGGAGTTTTCGTCTAATCATCATGAATTTTGTCATGGATGTTAATATTGACATGCAGATGGGAAACGAGTCATTTTGGGGTCATTTGGCCATAAAACATGGCCACTAGCAGCCATCTTGGATTTTACTCTTTGCATGACTAAATCCTTTGCCACGGGATACAGGTAATACCATTATAAAACTTCTCATGGCTGTTGACATTGACATGCAGATGGGAAACGAGTCATTTTGGGGTATAAAACATGTCCGCTGGCAGTCATCTTGGATTTCACTCTTTGCATGAGGAAATTCTTTATTGGCACCCCCTACAGTCCACTTCCCTCAGCCAATCATCTCCCAAAACATATTAATCTTGATATTGATCTACTAGATGGAAGATATCAAATGTTTTTGAATTTCATTTGAAAACAGCCGCCAGCAACCATCCTGAATTTTACTTTATATATATCTCTTCATGTTGATAATCTAGTATTACTTAGACATTTCAACTATCCACATTCCTAATCGCTCTATTAACTGGAACACATTAAATTATTCCCTTTTCAAGTTGA
Organism: Siphonodentalium dalli; assembly: GCA_032622095.1. NCBI lineage: Eukaryota > Metazoa > Mollusca > Scaphopoda > Gadilida > Siphonodentaliidae > Siphonodentalium > Siphonodentalium dalli. The sequence goes on along the minus strand of CP136061.1, from coordinate 157,252,602 downwards.
GCTACAGTGTCATTGACACTTTCATTATTTGAACTACTGTCATCATCTTAGCAGTGCATGGCGTTATGGTTTATACCTCTCTTATTGAAGAGCTCTTGGAATTTAGCGAACTCGGGAATCCGCTATTGCGACAGCCTTTCAGGTTTGACACTGTGCCCCCTTAAGTCGTCGGAGGTGAACAGCATCTATCTCATGGCACTCTAAGGGTCAATTTATCTACGTGTTTCAATTTTCACCGACCAGATTGCAACAATTTTGAATGAATGAATTAGTTAATTATTAGTGCCCTTTTAAGACAACTGATCTCAATGGGACCTATCTGACAAGATTCATCGGGTCAAATTACTCATATGTGCAAATTTTCTGTATAAACAATCAGTAGTTAAAAGCCAATTGCTACAGCCTTTCAGGTTTGACACTGTATGTCGCTAGTAGTCCCTCATGTGATATCACATGAAGGAAGATTATGATTCTGACTGCATAATCTATAATGTGATATTCAATCTTCAGTTATAGGCGGCCTATCACAAAAATCTTTTGGCAGCATGCTCAGTGGATTAGCGGGCATCGATATTACCTGAGAAAAATTATAATGGTCTAATCCTTTAACCCACATGCGTGTTTTATTCCCAAAGTTTTGATTTATTTGATTGTGTTCTCATAATAGTGGGGAACACATGTTTTCCTCAAATTGAACATGGGTGTCAATTAATTGTCTTGTCCAGCATCCAAGTAAACACATGTCCTATTTTGGCAGGGACGTGATTTTGAATCCCAGTCACACAATGAACCTCCGTACCAAATATAATTAAGCTAAATCAGCCAAATAGATCTTAAGAAGTTGTTTTCAGAATTGCCATGGTGGGGAAGAGCTGTTTCAGACCCTGCCCATATTTGAATTGGTGACCCCCATTTGAACAAATCAGTCAACTAGCTATTATTCCCACCAAATATGACACTATTCGGTCTTGCTGTTTGGGGAAGATGTTTCAAGAATTACAATGAAAGAAAAAAGTTATGTCCCTGGCTCGGGCCCCTATTTGACCCAGTGAGCCCCATTTGTGAAGGAAGCATATTAAGAGGGAAACTGTCCTTCGCTTGGCCCCCATTTGACCAGGTGACCCCATTAAAAAAAATCTGAATTGCAGTCAAGGAAGAACATTCCATGCTATATAAGCCAACTAGTTCTTGCAAACATATTTTAAGAATTACTATGTAGTGAAATAGTTAAGTCTCTGGCTCTGCCCTTATTTGACTTTGTGATCCCATTTTCACAAATCTGATAAGGATAAGATTTAAGTTCCCCAGTTGAAGTTGGCAATATTCACCCATTGGGCACCTCATTTATGAATTTTATCTTCTGCAAATTAGGGGATATAGAAACACTCCAGAGGGTGAATTTGGTGATGCTAGCCCGCTGTGCGGGATAGCATCACAAAAAGCGTGTCTGTTCCTACATTGTGCATACCTGGCCTCAAGCAACACAATGAATTATACAATCAAGCCTTGAAATAGTGTGATGGTGTGTCTGTCATTTGCAGAATTAGGTCCCCAGAGGGTGAATTTAGTGACGCTATCCCGCACAGTGGGCTAGCATCACTAAATTCACCCTCTGGGGACCTCATTCCGATAAGGCCCTCAACTGCTATGGAAGACCTAGAATAAGAATGAAGTTCCCCAGTTGAAGTTGGTGATGTTCACCCATTGGGCACCTCAATTATGAATTTTATCTTCTGCAAATTAGGGGATAAAGAAACTTCCTAGAAGGGAAATTTAACTGACAACAATGTAAATTTGATACTATAGATACTTCCCAGAAGATGAGGCCTAAGCAGAATGAGGTCTCCAGAGGGTGAATTTGGTGATGCTAGCCCGCTGTGCAGGATAGCATCACTAAAAGCGTGTCTGTTCCTACATTTTGCATGCCTGGCCTCAAGCAACACAATGTATTATACAATCAAGCCTTGACATAGTGTGATAGTGTGTCTGTCATTTGCAGAATGAGATCCCAAGAGGGTGAATTTAGTGATGCTATCCTGCACAGCGGGCTAGCATCACTAAATTCACCCTTTGGGGACCTCATTCTGCTAAGGGCCCCAACTGCTATGGCAGACCTAGGATAAGATTGAAGTTGGTGATGTTCACCCATTGCGCACCTCAATTATGAATTTTATCTTCTGCAAATTTGGGGATATAGAAACTTCCTAGAAGGGAAATTTAACTAACAACAATGTAAATTTGATAATATAGATACTTCCCAGAAGATGAGGCCTAAGCAGAATGAGGTCTCCAGAGGGTGAATTTGGTGATGCTAGCCCGCTGTGCAGGATAGCATCACTAAAAGCGTGTCTGTTCCTACATTTTGCATGCCTGGCCTCAAGCAACACAATGTATTATACAATCAAGCCTTGAAATAGTGTGATAGTGTGTCTGTCATTTGCAGAATGAGATCCCCAGAGGGTGAATTTAGTGATGCTATCCTGCACAGCGGGCTAGCATCACTAAATTCACCCTCTGGGGACCTCATTCTGCTAAGGGCCCCAACTGCTATGGCAGACCTAGGATAAGATTGAAGTTGGTGATGTTCACCCATTGCGCACCTCAATTATGAATTTTATCTTCTGCAAATTTGGGGATATAGAAACTTCCTAGAAGGGAAATTTAACTAACAACAATGTAAATTTGATACTATAGATACTTCCCAGAAGATGAGGCCTAAGCAGAATGAGGTCTCCAGATGGTGAATTTGGTGATGCTAGGCCGCTGTGTGGGATAGCATCACTAAATTCACCCTCTGGGGACCTCATTCTGCAAATGATATTAGTCCTGATATGAACAATACATGAGAGATTGGGAATTAATGACTTCTAGCAGATCTGCAAGGAATGTTTATAAACATGTCAAGATTGACATGATTGTGTAGGCATACCCAGCATATATACAGTTACAGCCAAAGTAAATGCTTCTTATTAATGATTCTGTCAAGAATTTGAGTAAATTTTATTTTTGGGACCAGGCCAGGGTGGCAGAAGCAGTTCACTTGAGTGTTAGTTTTTCAATTTTCAAAAAATGTTAAACAATATATATATATAATTGACCATGGAGTTAAATACAATTTTGTTTTAAATATTTTAATAAAAAAAACAATTCCAGTTTTTAGCTCAACTTACTTTTGTAAGTTTGAGCTATTGCCATGGTTTGGCGTCCGTGTGTGCGTGTGTCCGTCAACAATTTCCTTTGGCGCGGGCTACAGGTCGTACCTTTGGTCTGATCTTTATCAAATTTGTCATGAATGTTGACATTGACATGTAGATGGGAACGAGTCATTTTGGGGTCATTTGGCAAAAAAACATGGCTGCTGGTGGCCATCTTGGATTTCAAAATTCAATCCATTGGCGCGGGCTACAGGTCGTACTGTTCGTCCGATCATCATGAAATTTGTCATGGATGTTAATATTGAGATGTAGATGGGAACGAGTCATTTTGGGGTCGTTCGGCCAAAAAACATGGCCGTCAGCAGCCATCATGGATTTTACTCTTTGCATGACTAAATCCTTTGGCGCGGCCTACAGGTCGTAGCTTTGGTCGGAACTTCATGAAATTTGTCATGGATGTTAACAATGACATGTAGATGGGAACAAGTCATTTTGGGGTCGTTCGTCCAAAAAACATGGCCGCCAGCAACCATCTTGGATTTTACTCTTTGCATGACTAAATCCTTTGGCGCGGGCTACAGGTCATACCTTTGGTCTGATCTTTATGAAATTTGGCTTAAATGTTGACATTGACATGTAGATGGGAACGAGTCATTTTGGGGTCATTTGGCCAAAAAACATGGCTGCTGGTGGCCATCTTGGATTTCAAAATTCAATCCATTGGCGCGGGCTACAGGTCGTACTGTTCGTCTGATCATCATGAAATTTGTCATGGATGTTAATATTGACATATAGATGGGAACGAGTCATTTTGGGGTCAATCGGCCAAAAAACATGGCCGCCAGCAGCCATCTTGGATTTTACTCTTTGCATGACTAAATCCTTGGGCGCGGGCTACAGGTTGTAGCTTTGGTCGGAACTTCATGAAATTTGTCATGGATGTTAACAATGACATGTAGATGGGAACGAGTCATTTTGGGGTTGTTCGGCCAAAAAACATGGCCGTCAGCAGCCATCTTGGATTTTACTCTTTGCATGACTAAATCCTTTTGCGCTGGCTACAGCTCGTACCTTTGGTCTGATCTTTATGAAATTTGTCATGAATGTTGACATTGACATGTAGATGGAAACGAGTCATTTTGGGGTCATACGGCCAAAAAACATGGCCACTGGCAGCCATCTTGGATTTCAAAATTCAATCCATTGGTGCGGGCTACAGGTCGTACTGTTCGTCTGATCATCGTGAAATTTGCCATGGATGTTAATATTAACATGTAGATGGGAACGAGTGATTTTGGGGTCGTTTGGCTAAAAAATATGTCCGCCAGCAGCCATATTGGATTTTACTCTTTGCATGACTAAATCCTTTGGTGCGGGCTACAGGTCGTAGCTTTTGTCGGAACTTCATGAAATTTGTCATGGATGTTAACAATGACATGTAGATGTAGATGGGAAACGAGTCATTTTGGGGTTGTTCAGCCGAAAAATATGGCCGCCAGCAGCCATCTTGGATTTTACTCTTTGCATGACTAAATCCTTTGGCACAGGCTACAGGTCGTACCTTTGATTAGATCATTATGGGGTAATTCGGCCATTTTGGAATTTACTCTTTGCATCACTAAATCCTTTGGCACACCATAATCACCACATCCCTGATCTGATCATTATGAAACCCGTCATGAATGTTGATATTGACATGTACATCTTGTCTTACTTAGACATTTCAATTAGCACCTTTCCTATTCCTCCATTTACTGTCAACCATTAAATTATTCCCCTACCTAAGTTGAGCTACAGTGTCATTGACACTTTCATTTTAAATATTCTTTTATTTTTTAATATATCATTTCTTTTCTATTCTTTTCTTTGTCTGAAAGAGATTAAACTGAACCCACATTTGACCCAGTGACCTCATTTGAACAAATCTGAACCCCAGTCAACCAAGGATCCTTCATACCAAATATGAACCCATTTGGCCTGATGGTATTTGAGAAGATGTTTAAAAGAATTACTATGGAGGGAAAGAGTTATGGCCATGGTTTCTCAACTAATCAACCTGGTGACCTCATTTGAACAAATCTGAATGTGAGTCAACAAGGGAACATCCACACCAAACATGAACCCATTCGGCCTTATAGTTTTGGCGGAGAAGATGATTCTTGACGGACGGACAGACGAAGAGTGATGACTATAGCTCCACCGGAGACTTTGTCTCAGGTGAGCTAAAAAGGGCCGCTGTATCTTTAGCTGGGAAATACACATACCAACTTTGTTAACAGATGGACAAACAGACAGACAGACTGATAACATAATACAAACTTTTTTCAAAAGGGCAAAAAAGGGCGTACAAGTCGAAAATGGTTAATGACTCCTTAAAAAAAAATTCCGTCATCTATATACATGTTGCACATCTCCAATATGTGGGTATCAATACTCTGAAGTTTCAAATCTCTAGGATGAAAACTGTAGGAGGAGATGATTACACCATGAAGGTACTCAAAAGTGTGAGACGGACGAATGGACGGAGCACTTAATTGTTACTGCAATGGTCTCATTCAATCATTTGTGGTATTTGCTTAGCAACAGTTGGTACCACTAAATAAGACATTTAGTTCACTCATCTGGTTGGGTATATCTCAAATTTCACATTAGGGTATTATTCACATTGAAAACATGATCACTGGCGTTGAATTATGACTCTAAAAGCTATATTTGCATTTTCCCAGTCAATTCCTGATAGTTGCCTAGCAACCATTACTAAGGAGTTGCCGCGGGACAAAGTCTCTCGGTCTTATCATGATCAGTGATCCATGGGGGACAAACGTAAAGTTTCAGATCCGTGCCACAATTTAAACATAACCAACATCATGCGACAATAACACGGGGAGCCCCAGGTCAGGGTGTCGATCGCTGTGGGGCATCAGGGTTCAAAGGGTTAATATTTGTACAAAATAACTACTTTTAGCAGGGGGGAGTGTGGAAATAAATTGCACATATAGGGCCCAAAATTATTTTTTTCCCGACCCCTAGGGTTCCACCACCCCATTTGTGCAAAAAAAAATATTTTTTGGAGACCCACCCCCCTTTCTCATTTTTTATAAAAATTTCAGAGGTTTTTAGTCTTATCCACCGGGGTGGGGTGGGGAATTGTTTTTGGTTAGGTATACACATAGATATATGGTTATTATATAGGGTTAATATTTGTACAAAATAACTACTTTTAGCAGGGGGGAGTGTGGAAATAAATTGCACATATAGGGCCCAAAAAGTTTTTTTCCCCGACCCCGAGGGATCCACCACCCCATTTTTGGAGACCCACCCCCTTTCTCATTTTTTATAAAAATTTCAGAGGTTTTTAGTCTTATCCACCGGGGTGGGGTGGGGGAGGGGAATTGTTTTTGGTTAGGTATACACATAGATATATGGTTATTACACCAGGTCAGGGTGTCGATCGCTGTGGGGCATCAGGGTTCAAAGGGTTAATATTTGTACAAAATAACTACTTTTAGCAGGGGGGAGTGTGGAAATAAATTGCACATATAGGGCCCAAAAAGTTTTTTTCCGACCCCGAGGGATCCACCACCCCATTTGTGCAAAAAAATCTTCTTTTTTTTTAGACCCACCCCCCTTTCTCATTTTTTATAAAAATTTCAGAGGTTTTTAGTCTTATCCACCGGGGTGGGGTGGGGGAGGGAAATTGTTTTTGGTTAGGTATACACATAGATATATGGTTATTATAGGTAGTCGCGTTCTTATTGCGTTTTTGTGCATTTGATTTTCTTCCATTTGTAAAAGAAACGATAAATGGGCAACACGAGGCATGGTTTTAGCCCACTCGTGAATAATTTGCGCTGACTTTCTTATTTTATGCGTGTGAGAGGTATGCGATCACGTGCTTCCCCTTCACATCCACATACGATGCCACGAAGGTCGCCGCACGTAGATGAGCAGATAGCTGTCCATACCATAAGTTACACGGCTTTTTGAGGGGGATACTGTGTGGTATGCCCCGGTAGAGGCTCGTATATCCCCCGAGGCGACCCCCCCCCCCCCCCCCCCCTCAACAAGCCGTGTAATGATGTATTTACCCCCAGTCTCTATTAACAATACATTCCCAGACATAAAGCGCAGAAACGAGCCATGAACAGTTCCCAAAATTTGCCCATAAATACTTGCTGATAGATAGACAATATATATTTTGTATCAATAATTGGATGATATATTTGGGTATTCACACGAAACATATTCTTTTCAATATAAGCCCTATGTGTTTTGCCTCATTTCTAAATGTTGAATCCAGTTACAAGTTAACCATTTGTCACACGACTATTATGCAGGACTATTAATTAGAGCCCGAACATGTTGCGTTCTATTCAGCACTATGCGAACATAGAGAATACCTATATATGGTTTGCCGAATAATACCTGCAATATATGCGAATCTTCACGACCGGCGATATTTCAGGAATATATTATTCGAGAAACCATATGTGTTCTCTTTATGTTGCTTATGGTAAGCAATTCTGCAAAACTACAAGTATTTATTTATCGAAACAAGTATTTAGACGCCGAAGTAGCAAAACTTATGCAAACAATATCAGCTGTTCCGTTGGCAAATTAAGCATCTCTAAATTTTGGTGGAAAATTTCCTTCATGCGCTTAAGAGAATAGTGCCTACCCAATGGTTGAATATTACACACAGCAACCCAATTTACAAATAACTGAATACGTAATAAAACGGGATCATTTGTTTTTCTTTAGAACTTATCGCAGTAATAAACTATTTTCAGTCTTCCGCGGAATTTCGCGTAGTTCCATTGATAATACACGCGTCAATAATTGTGTACCCTTTTTTAAACAGAAGTATCTACAGTGAGATAACGTTTGAAAATTATTATCCATGCCAAAGTCCTGACGAAAGAGCGCATCGTATGTCATTTAAAATTACAGCTATTTCATAGGGAAACATAACAAACAGCGCTTGTCCCCACACCCGGTTGTAACTTACAATCTGACTGACAACGTCACGTTTAAAGGGGTACTGTACGCCAAACGTTGTTGGTTTCTATAGTCTCAGAGTCGGGCATAGTATAGGCATACTAGTCCCATATAATCATTTAAGTTATTGTATCGTCGCTAGTCAGTGAGTGGCTTGAGTGTTCTCCCCGTATCATCATAATATTTTAAGCGATCGTGTGTGCGATCGGTTTAACAATCCAGTATCCCTCAATTACTTTATTTGATTACGGAAATTCGTAATTTAATTGACGCCATTTTATGGCTCCAGTCATAAATTCAATTTATATCAAATTATTAACTTTTAAATTATTAAATTTTAAGATAGCCTATTAACCTGAGCGTTTAAAGAATACATCTTCGACTCAAATTACTTATGTTTCTATATATCATCAATATTAGATCGTTGTTGTCACCGGAAATTTAATGAAAATAGCGTACAGTACCCCTTTAAGTCATGCACCATGTCCCGTAACTCTTGACAGTGGGCGTAGAAAAGTATACGTGAAACATCGTGGTTATGAATTACCTTGAACTAGCAGTTTCACCAATCGTGACATTGTTCTAGGGCGCTGAGCTTAATTGACGTCACCTAAAACAGGATCGATAGGTCTGCTACTGAATTATTCTTATTGGTGCCGATTGGTGTGAATTTATCTGATAACCTATAAAAAGCACACCACATGGTAGCTATTGATGTGGGACAAAATCGTTAGCTCCGCCAACATCGTGGGATACTAGGAGATTTAATACCCGGATGTCTCTTTTTGAAACCTCTTGAGAACCAGGTATTAAATATCCATGTATCCCAGATATTTCAGAAGATAAGTATAATACCACTGTTGCTCATATGTAAAATGTAATAATTCCCACTAGCTGGTTTATAGTAGACATTGCTCGAGAATATTCAACTGTGGCTTTTATCCCATTAATTCGGAGAATTTACCACCTATATTTGGAAATTTCAGCTGCCATAGTTAGATATAACAAATTAACAGTGCATGTTCGTTAATAACAGGCACAAAAAAATCGAGACTGCACCTCGGCATGTCATTTATAGGTCAGGTTTTGATGCGTCCCAACCTGAACTAAAACTGTCCGAACCTGAACCAAATTTGTCCAAACCTGAACGAAAATTGTGTCTGAACCTGAACAAAATCATCGCGAATGTTGCGAATCCGAACCGGAACATTTTGAAATTTTCAAAGGTCGTTTTTCGGAGTTAGACAATAAAAATATCGCCGGTTTTGCATTCCGAAGATGTGTGGTGACCTAATCTATCCACAACAATACAAAAATTTGCGGATTCATGAGCCCAGGACAAGAAAAATACGAAAAAGCGAACATTTCGCCACCTCGATAAAATTTTGAAAAAATCTTGGAATGTCCGAACCTAAACGGGTATCCGACAGTGAATCAGGTCAATGATATCTAAACTCTCCTTTACCCCAGAAATGTGCAAATAGTTCTCCATCTAAAAAAAAAAAAATTAATGTGTGTCTATTAATAGTAAAACCGAAAGTTCTTGATCAGTAAGACTTGCATTTATTGACCAAAGCAAACTATACATATATTCATATAGGTTTACAATAAGACTGTACAGTAGTAAATTTTGTAACAAATGATATATTTCTTTGTCGATTCCAAATACTTTCAAAAGCATGCCTGTTCTCTCGGACATCACTCTCAAATAATAACAATCCCCATTAAACAAGGACATCCATACACAAAATCCAATCTCACAGTCATACTAAATGTGATGAGTTCAGAATTTTAATTTCAGAACAAATTAGAAGAGAATTACAATGTTACATGATAAAAAAAAACTGAATCAGCTACAAGTATCTAACAAAAACATGATCATGCTAAAGCAAATTACTGATTAATGTCAAAGACCCTAGAATACCAAATTACTCAGAGTAAAGAAACAAGGGTTGCGCATCTGTTCGAACAAGAATCACTAAAAATGGACAAACAAGAACCATATCTCAAAACTAAGGGCCATAACTAAGATAATGTTGTGAAAGATCCATACACCTATTATGAATGGAATCAATTGACATTTGTTCATGTTTTCACACTAATGGTAATAACGTTGCTAAAAATAGACAAACTGAGGGCCGTAACTCAGGAAAAAATTATCGGACAAACCTGGTTTTTCGAGAATGATTGAGATATTGTTCTGAAAGATTCATATACCCAATATGAATGGAATTGGTTGAAGTTTGATCAAGTCAACACGCTAACAGTCATACAATTGCTAAACAAGAAGATGACACTCGTCAAGTTTTTTGGCCCAAAAGAGTGGATCACAAAAGAATTACTGGCGGCCATGTTTTTTTTAAATGAACTTTGGGAAAAAAGGGATGTTCCCATCTAGAGGTCACCCCCGAAGATCCATATGAAGTTTGGTAACGATTGGAGGAGAAATGTGACCTGTAAGGTGTGCTAAACGATTTCGTCATACAAAGAGTATAAAATCCAAGATGGCTGCCATTTGTTTTAATATAATTCGGAAAAAATGTTAAACACCCATCTAGAGGTCACCCTGAGGATCCATAGGAAGATTGGATGAGTGATATACTCTGTATGGTGTGCTAAAGGATTTAGTGATGCAAAGAGTGAATCCAAGATGGCTGCTGACGGCCATGTTTTTCATCATAAGTCATTAAAATTCAATAGCCCCCATCTAGATGTGATCCTAGATCCATATGCCAAATATCGTTGAAATCACTCAGTTTGTTGGAGTTATCATGCTAACGGTTGCGAACGATAAAAATATAATATAGAACAGAAGTGCAATACTTTCAACATTTATGAAAGAAAAGTTCTTCATCCAATTTCACTACCACCATTTGACAACTGTTTCAATATGTGCAATGTCTTACAAAAATCATCTATTTTAAATAATTATTAATATTAAGCCATAATGAATGAATGAAATTCACAATGAATAAAGAATTGTTAGCTAGAACAGGCCCCTTAGATTCTCCATCTTTTGATAGATATCTTCTCTTTTTGATTTGATGCCAGCCTCAGCATCAAGATAAGCCTGCTTGCTGAATTTATTATTCATGAGCTTCTCAGCAAATGATATAGCTTGGCTGATTTGCTCTTTATATTGGTTATCCAATTTCTGCAGCTCAGTTACCTGGAAACGAAACAAAATTCAAAATGATATAAACTCAAACAAGAAATCTCAACAAGAATTTCTATCCTAATTGGATGAAACTCGCTTTGTTGAATAACATTTGATGCAGATGATCATTATTATTAACCCACCAGTTACATTGCTGAATTTTATCAAAGAGGCATAATCCAAATCAATGCTCGCAATTTACTATTTCCTTGGCTTCGGGGGTAAAAAATATTTTATTTGAGTTGAGGAACCCACCCATCAAAACTCAGATTGATCTGATATCGATTTTTGAAATCTAACAATCTAACAATAAGTGTTAGTGGCCCAGTAAAGGCTGATGAGAAGATGGTCTCGGACCAAATTGCAGATGAAGATGAATAACTATAACTTTTTTGTTTCAGATATTTGACAAACCGGCAAAATTTTGTTGAACAAAATGTTGATAAATAACAGTTTTTGGGCAATTTTATACAATAGTGTGGTTAGCATTATTGTTGGGCAATTAATCAATTCTGACAACTGAAGCAGCTTTAAAAAAAAAATGTTGTTGGAATCTGATGATATGGGGACAATCGACTCCGATTGTGTACCTTTAATTATGTATTGAGAGTAAACTCTACCAAGATTGTGACGTGCGCAACTTTTTGCTCAGTACTTTTAAACTCCAGGCACGCGATGGCCCGCAAGAGCAATTGTGTGCCTCAAAATCGAAGGACTGCACAAAACGCCTAATTTTACCCATTTTTTAAAACTAAAATTTGACAGAGCTAACACAGAGCTAACACAGAGCTAACATTTCTGCAGCTCAGTTACCTGGAAACGAAACAAAATTCAAAATGATATAAACTCAAACAAGAAATCTCAACAAGAATTTCTATCCTAATTGGATGAAACTCGCTTTGTTGAATAACATTTGATGCAGATGATCATTATTATTAACCCACCAGTTACATTGCTGAATTTTATCAAAGAGGCATAATCCAAATCAATGCTCGCAATTTACTATTTCCTTGGCTTCGGGGGTAAAAAATATTTTATTTGAGTTGAGGAACCCACCCATCAAAACTCAGATTGATCTGATATCGATTTTTGAAATCTAACAATCTAACAATAAGTGTTAGTGGCCCAGTAAAGGCTGATGAGAAGATGGTCTCGGACCAAATTGCAGATGAAGATGAATAACTATAACTTTTTTGTTTCAGATATTTGACAAACCGGCAAAATTTTGTTGAACAAAATGTTGATAAATAACAGTTTTTGGGCAATTTTATACAATAGTGTGGTTAGCATTATTGTTGGGCAATTAATCAATTCTGACAACTGAAGCAGCTTTAAAAAAAAAATGTTGTTGGAATCTGATGATATGGGGACAATCGACTCCGATTGTGTACCTTTAATTATGTATTGAGAGTAAACTCTACCAAGATTGTGACGTGCGCAACTTTTTGCTCAGTACTTTTAAACTCCAGGCACGCGATGGCCCGCAAGAGCAATTGTGTGCCTCAAAATCGAAGGACTGCACAAAACGCCTAATTTTACCCATTTTTTAAAACTAAAATTTGACAGAGCTAACACCCCCCCCCCCCCCCCCCCCCCCCCCGACATACATAAAAATCTACTTCTCTGCCCCCGAATCCCCCCCCCTACAACCAGTGAAATTGTATATTGCTTGCAACCTAATTCTGTGTGAATGCTACCTAAGAAATTCACTCACTTTTTCAGCAGAATCAGATCCCTCAGCCTTGAGTTTGGCTTGTATAGTCTGTATCTCTTGAGTAAGTTGGCGGTAATCAGCATCAATTTTCTTCCGGCTTGACATGAAGTTCCCCAGATCTTTGCTGCTTTTGTATTTGTTGATGGCATCATCATAGCTCTGGTACAATGCACTACGCTTGTCCTGAGCACTTTGAACATCCTCAATTAAACTAGCAACTCTCATCTTACTCTCTTTAGCTTCATCCTGTGTTGGTAATAAATTCAGATATAATAATATTAAAATGTGATTGCAAAAGACAGAATCCGGATATCACTATTCAGCAAACATTCGAAGTATAAACTGAGGATGTGCTGATTGTACAGGCAATACATAATTTTCAGCTATTAAATAAATACAAAAAAATAAAATAATAAAAGGTCAACCGACCACAGTGTCCCCCGACAACGTGGCAAGTTGAAGCCGCTTTGTTAAAGAAATTTAAAAAAATGTTGAAATGATTGAAGTCGGAAAGGGTTAATAACTCCGTCAAATAATTTTTTTTTGTGTCATCTATATACATGTTGCACATCTTCAATATGTGGGTAACAATATTATGAAGTTTAAAATCTGTGGGATGAAATCTGTAGCAGATGATTACACCATGAAGGTACTCAAAAGTGTGACGGACGGACGGACAGGACAGGCAGACAGACAAATGGACAGAAAGACAGACAAACGGACGGAGCCCGTTTCTATAGTCCCCCTTTTCTTTCAGAATGTCGGGGGACAAACATATAAAACACCCCACCCCACACACCTATAGTATTTATAATTCTGTGCGTTCACTTAGGCTTGCCACGATTATTCGATTAATCGACTAACCTTCGGCAGGTGTGGTAGTCTACGGTTAATTACATTCGTCGACTAATCGCCCGAGGAGGGGGGTGGGTGGGTATGGTTGTGTAACTTGTGTATGTAAGCAGTACTTTTCATCGATCTCATGCCTGGAAGTAACTGTTAACTGCGTATGCAGCACAATTCTGTTGCGGCGTCCTCTGCCTTTGATGTTGCCGCCGACGTTTGGCGGTCATCTTCAAAGAATTTTGTGTGCGACATCGAAATGTTAATTATGTTTATTGTTTAACTGTGAATATTAATTTACTATTAGTGCCACTGTGCTAGATATATTTCCGAAGCGGTTGCCGGTTACGTATATAATATAAACTATTAATTTGTTTCATTATTTCTTGCAATTCTTTATTGAAAATGTCCAGGTTATGAAAGTTAGGCATGGAGCATTATTTTTCTAAGCTGACAGTCAGCATGGAGTTGGGATACTGTTTGTTCGGAGGCGAATTTCCCCATTTCTCCGGAAAATTACGAGATGGTGAGTTTATGAGATCTCCTATATGTCAAATATTGCCAACAATTATCATATTAATATGGAAATGTCCTGTGTTCCACAGAAACGTTGATATATATGTGTCATGTGTTGCAAATCTATTGAGTTCAAAGCACCAACGTTGTACATGGTCGTTGACTATTCAGTATATTCATGTTAGCAGAAGCTACTTAGGCCACATAAAAATGCAACTTCGTTTCTCAAGGACCGCCGCGTCTTAAAAAACTGTGCGCATTGGCACTTTTTGTCGCCAGCTTATAATAAGCTTACTACCCTACCGCGCGTTGTTCCCAATTTTCAATGTTGAGATTGGCAGGATGAAAGCAATGTAAGTATATAGAGTTATGCCTCTTTGATGGTAAAAGTACACATGATTCCGGGTTGCGAGATCGAGCGCACCTCCTCGTTGTTTCCGGTATGAAAAATGGCCACGCTCGTAACTAATAAATGTTGCCATGTTTGGAAAGAAGCTGGGAGCACCTCTTCAACACCTTGTACCATGGACAGTTATACCATGCCCTAATACACATTCTTTTCAATTCCTTCGGGAGAAAGTTATTGACGAAAACAAACCGGATAATTCTTACTGAATACCGAGAGGAAACTCAGGCATACAATTCTGAAATCACTTTTCACACTGTTTCAAGTTCGCGTTTCAAAATTGAAAACATCGGATTTTTATTGTGTTGATGAACAGTTAAATGCCTCTGATGTTGCAACAACGTTCGGATATTCGGTCGATACATGCAACTCGAAATAATTATAAACAAGACAGTCAATGACTGTGGGGTCGCTCACCAGACTGCAAAGACTGATCAGACTGGGACTCTGGAGACCAAAACAGTCAGCACTTTTCATAATCACTTTAAAAGAAGTAGATTTAAACAGGATATGTGGCTAGAGAGACTAAGTATGTAGATTGGTGAAAATCCACCTTGAAATTGTCAACTTTACACTACTGAACACCCCCCCTCCTCCAGCTCAACAAGTCCCCTCCTGACCGGGCACCAGATTCCCAAGTCTTAGGTTGGAATTTCACAACCGACACCTCAAACTTTCTCAATTGTTGGAAATTTCCAATCTCACAAGCGCCTTTTTCTAAAACCATTTAGACATGTTTAAAGCCCAATTATCCATGGACCCAAAACACAATAGATGTATGTCAGACCAATCAGTCAGGTGGTTCCAAGGTAGATGTTTTATGAATTTGGTATTTCAATGATTTTATTAGACACAAAAGTGTTAACTCCCCATAGCCTGCCATTTCTTGACAGGTTGACCTCATTGTAACAAATCTGAATCTCAGTCACTAAAGGATCCTCCCAATTCCTCCATACTATATGTAAGCTAAATAGTCCAAACTCTCTTGAGAAGACATTTTAAGAATTACTATAGAGACATATAGTTATGTCCCTGGTCCCACCCTATTTAACCTGGTGACCCCATCTGAATAAATTAGAATCCCAGACACCAAAGAACCCTTCATACATATCATCAATATCAGTAAAATAGACCTGATGGTCCTTGTGAAGGAAGCATATTAAGAGGGAAACTGTCCTTCGCTTGGCCCCTATTTGACCAGGTGACCCCATTTAAAAAAAATCTGAATTGCAGTCAAGGAAGAACATTCCATTCTATATAAGCCAAATAGTTCTTGCAAACATATTTTAAGAATTACTATGCAGTGAAATAGTTAAGTCTCTGGCTCTGCCCTTATTTGACTTTGTGATCCCATTTTCACAAATCTGATAAGGATAAGATTTAAGTTTCCCAGTTGAAGTTGGTGATATTCACCCATTGGGCACCTCATTTATGAATTTTATCTTCTGCAAATTAGGGGATATAGAAACTTCCTAGAAGGGAAATTTATCTAACAACAATGTAAATTTTATACGGTACTATAGATACTTCCCAGAAGATGAGGCCTAAGCAGAATGAGGTCTCCAGAGGGTGAATTTGGTGATGCTAGCCCGCTGTGCAGGATAGCATCACTAAAAGCGTGTCTGTTCCTACATTGTGCATGCCTGGCCTCAAGCAACACAATGTATAATACAATCAAGCCTTGAAATAGTGTGAAAATGTGTCTGTCATTTGCAGAATGAGGTCCCCAGAGGGTGAATTTAGTGATGCTATCCCGCACAGTGGGCTAGCATCACTAAATTCACCCTCTGGGGACCTCATTCTGCTAGGGCCCCCAACTGCTATGGCAGACCTAGGATAAGATTGAAGTTCCCCAGTTGAAGTTGGTGATGTTCACCCATTGGGCACCTCAATTATGAATTTATCTTCTGCAAATTAGGGGATATAGAAACTTCCTAGAAGGGAAATGTAACTAACAACAATGTTAATTTGATACTATAGATACTTCCCAGAAGATGAGGCCCAAGCAGAATGAGGTCTCCAGAGGGTGAATTTGGTGATGCTAGGCCGCTGTGTGGGATAGCATCACTAAATTCACCCTCTGGGGACCTCATTCTGCAAATGATATTAGTCCTGATATGAACAATACATGAGAGATTGGGAATTAATGACTTCTAGCAGATCTGCAGGAATGTTTATAAACATATCAAGATTGACATGATTGTGTCTGCATACCCAGCATATATACAGTTACAGCCAAAGTAAATGCTTCTTATTAATGATTCTGTCAAGAATTTGAGTAAATTTTATTTTTGAGACCAGGCCAGGGTGGCAGAAGCAGTGCACTTGAGTGAAGGGCCAGGGGCCACAACCAACAGAAATGTAATGGCATTAGTTTTTCAATTTTCTAAAAATGTTAAACAATATATATATATAATTGACCATGGAGTTAAATACAATTTTTTTAATTTAAAAAAAAATATTTTAATAAAAAAAAAACAATTCCAGTTTTTTTTAAATATTCTTTTATTTTTTAATATATCATTTCTTTTCTATTCTTTTATTTTTTGGTTAAAGAGTTTAATCTGAATTTTTTTTGTCTGAGTTATGTCCCTGGCCCCACCCACATTTGACCCAGTGACCTCATTTGAACAAATCTGAACCCCAGTCAACCAATGATCCTTCATACCAAATATGAACCCATTTGGCCTGATGGTATTTGAGAAGAAGATGCTTAAAAGAATTACTATGGAGTGAAAGAGTTATGGCCCTGGTTTCTCAACTAATCAACCTGGTGACCTCATTTGAACAAATCTGAATGTGAGTCACCTAGGGAACATCCACACCAAATATGAACCCATTAGGCATTATGGTTCTGGAAAAGAAGTCGTTCTAAGAATTCCTATCAAGGAATAGAGTTGTGGCCCTGCTTTCGCAACTATTTGACCCAGTGACCTCATTTGAACAAATCTGAATGAGAGTCACCTAGGAAACATCCACACCAAATATGAACCAATTCGGTCCAATGGAACTTCAGAAGAAGATGTTCAAAGAATTGTTGATGGATGGACGGACGGACAGATGGACGGACGTACCAACAAATGGGTAGATATGTGGCTTCGACCTATGTGGCTAGAAATGGTAATGTGGCTTTAGTTTTTATGTGGCTTCTCAAGTAGCCATAAAATTTTAAGTGGCTATCAAGTAGTAGATAGTGATAAAACTCCAGATTATGGATTCATAACATGTTGGAATTATAGCAGAAGAAGCTGATTAAAACTCAAAAACTTGCTCACAGCAACTGGGACAGTGGAATAGGAGAAACTGACAGGTCCGTGATTGGGTGGCTAGCCACATAAATGTCTTGTCAGTGTCCGACATCTCCTATTGACGGGTCATGGATGTCTAAATCGATGAACTTTTTTTCTCCAAATTTTGAGTGACTACAAAATTAAATAAGCTGATTAGGCCAAATAGATCATTTTAGAACGTCCATCTGAAAGCTGTTACGTGGCTAGCCACGCAACGGAAGTTATGCACATAAATATCCATTTTACACAATCTTAGCCACATAAGTAGTCATTAGTAAACACGGACGGACGGACGGACAGATGGACGGACGGACGACGAGTGATGACTATAGCTACACCGGAGACTTCGTCTCAGGTGAGCTAAAAAAGGATGACATTGATGTTACAGTTCCAAATTATGCTGGTGATTCATGTATTAAAAAAAAAAACGTTTTTGAACTTCTATTCTAATGAAGAAGGAAAGTACCACATTTCCAACATACAACAGCAAACCAAGAAGAGATGATTTATCGAGAGACTTTGTGTGTTTCAATGAAATGAGAACACTTGGATTTCAAAAGGCATGCTCTTTATCAAGAATGTTTGAACATTTCATTGGGTATAATGACCCCAAAAATTAAAAAATAATAAAATTTGTCTGCTTCTATATCATTTCTAATTGCATATATAAATTCCTTCACAAATGAAATATAGTTTCAGACTTTCCCATTTTAGATCTGTTATCATTTAGCTGCATGTACTCTGTCCACCACCTAAGGCTTTCCATGTTATATGATAAATTTGAATATAAAGGAGTGTTTTGTTACACGGTATCATTAAAATATAATTATAAAAAACAAAAACCTGCCTCCCTCATCTGAAAAATTTGAAATAAATAATAATAACATATACCTGCCTCCCTCATCACTTTTGAAAAAAAAAATTCCTTGAGAAACAAACACCTTTTTTTATGTGGCCTTACTACTGAAAATACTGCTCATTGCACGAGAATGACTTTGTTGGTAGAGGGTATTCATGTGTACCCTCTATAATGTGTACACATGTGTACATGGTGTAGCCCTACACCCCGACTATATGATTTTGTATGTTAAACATATTTGTAGGTATGGAAATGCATGTACACCTAAATTATAATATAGAATTTTAAGACATAAAAATCCATCAACATGTCTGCTGGTATATGATATTAAAGACGTTATTTAACCATTTACCAACAAACGGTCCATTTACCTCTTTTATGAAAACATTCAAATCAATGAATCAATGATCTGTTCGACAGAGAATCACCAAAAATGGACGAACTAAAGAACCATAACTAGGAACTAAGTTCTAGTATCCATCATTAATTGTACTCATCGTCATTTCCAAACACTAAAGCACCCCCCCTGAATAAAATTATTTGAATACTATGGATGAATATTTGAATACCTAAATCCACTATTCATTTCAGCACTACCCTGAAAATTCATATGTGGTCGGTGAGAAATGTTGCCTTTAGGGTGTGCCAAAGAAAATTGTTGACGGTCACATGGACGATGGATAGATGCCAACCCATGGCAATAGCTCAAGCATGACTTTGTCAAGTTTAGCTAAAATTTTAATACTCACTTTAGTTATGGAGAAGTCGAGTCTGACATAAAGTATGACAACCAGGAACAGCAGATAGAATGCTCCAACGACCAACATGGGCTCTCTTAACAACATGAACTTTTGAAACTTGTAGTTAAGCTGGAAGTATAAAGTGACTTGTTATCTTTCAAAATGTGTTCAGGGCTGCTGACTTTCTATATCATCTACATGTATGGTGTCTTAAAATGAAAGTGTCAATGAAACTGTAGCTCAACTTGGAGAGGAGATGTCATACATTACAGTCAATAGAGCCAAAAGGAATGCAAAACGTTACTGTTTAAGTAATACTAGAGGTCAAATCGTAGATGGGAAATGAGACTATAGGGTGTGATATGGAATTAGTCATGCAAAGAGCAGCATCCATGTTTTTAATTGAAAATCATTAAATTTTGATAGCTCCCATCCCATAAGCCATGAAGTTCCTAAGTATCAATCAAATATCACTGACACATTTTTGACAATTTTAACTGAGTTTTCAGTGGCCATTCTTCATGTTTGTAACAAGTTTGAACATAGTTACAATTACAGTAATGAATCGGAAATCTAAACTGGCAATGGATCTGTTCGTTCTACATTATGTGCATCTTTGCATGCACAACGTGCCACAATTATTTCGTAGTGATAAAATATTCCCAGGGTGTGCCAATCCTAGTCATGCAACGTGTAAATTCAAGATGGCTGGTGGCAGCCATGTTTTTCATCCAAAATCATTCAAGTTTGATTGCTTTCATCTTGGTGATCCTAACTATGGTCGTAAATTTAAAAAAAAAAATTCTCCAATAAATGTCGGCTACAGGGTGTGCCGATTTGAAATAAAAAATGGCCGCTGGTTGCCATGTTTTTTATCAAATTTTTGAAAAAAAACAATGGCTCCCATCTAGAGGTCACCCCGAAGATCCATATGAAGTTTGGTGATGATCGGATGAGGGATGTGGCCTGTAGGGTGTGTCCAAGGAGAGTGTTGACTTTGTGAAGTTGAGCTAAAACAATCAGTACTTGCTCGCTTTTATGCCATTGTAACAAAATCACGAAGAGTGGATGCTCTTTCTCTCTTCAATGTTTCCTTCATGTTCAAACCTGATTAGATAACAGGTTATTTATTGTCATTGCAATAATCTTAGAATTTCCAGTTACCAACACACATCTCAGAGATGTCTTAGAGTTTATGCGCACCTCAAAATCTTGGATGTGTTGATCAACTAGGTTACTCTTGTATGCCAGAACAACAGGTCTCCCAGTTACATCAAGATAAGTGTAATGCAGTCCTCCGTCTTGCTTCTTTACATCAAATGGTGTATCAAGGTTGATATCACTGCAAAAGAATTCAAACTAGAGATGGGCCTGTCCCAGATGGGACTGAGGTATACCCCCCGTATTCAACATGTTATTTGAATGTAGTAGCCATTACTGTACATTGGGCACTGAAATTATGTGAACAGGTAACCCTAAATCCCCTAAGCCCTAACACTAACCTTGAACCTCTTAACCCTTAATCATAATCTTAAAACCTATTGACTGAAAAATGTAGGAATAAAAGCTCGGAAAAAATTATGCATTTTGAGAACATTTTCTAAGTTGAAAAATGGGGCGGATTCCACAAAAAAAATTCGGACAGACCTCATAATCGCAGGTGCATAGGTTCCCATGGTACTAATTATCTGTGCCAAGTTTCAAAACAATTGATCAGAAAATGTAGGAATAAAAGTTCGGACAAAATTATGCATTTTGAGAAGATTTTGTAAGTTGAAAAAGGGGGCTAACTCCACCAAAAAAAATCGGACAAATCTCATAATCGCAGGTTCGCAAGGTACCGTACTAAATATCTGTGCCAAGTTTAACAAATATTGACCAGAAAATGTAGGAATAAAAGCTCGTACAAAATTGTATCCATGGACGGACAGACGGACGTACAGACAAGCTGATTCCAGTATACCCCCCCCCCCCCACAACTCGTTGCAGGGGGTATAATTAGAGGAGACATAAAGAAAGAAAATTAGTGGGGTGAAGGCGAGTCTTGGGGGGGGGGGGGGTGCAGATGTCAAATAAAGATTGACAAATTATGACATCATACTACCCGTACATCATACAGGTAATTAGGTATTAACGAGAATGATATATATAGATTGATATGATTTTAATACCGGCACAATCATGTTTAACAACATGCAGAACTACATTCATATAAAAATAAGGAATGTAAATACAGCCGAAACGAAAAGATAAAGTGATCTTCCAAACTATCATAGAAAGTCTTGATTCACTTATTCCGCTGACAAATTAGAGACTGTATATGTACCGCAATGGATGATAGACAATAACACTTCAAATAACCATCATAAACATGGCCAATATACATAACTTTTTAAACTGTATTGTGCTCCGGTTTGCATATACCTTCGATCGCAATAGCAAGGGGAAAAACTTGCAGGGTTACTTTCTTACTGTGCAAAGTTCGCAAAGGTCAATATTAAACTTTCTGCTTTTATCATAATATTTCAACACATTTGACCAATAAACTTGAGGGTTTGGACAGCCTGTGGTGACAATATACCTGATAGTTATTGTTGCCTATCGTCTTTTATTGAATACCCACACATACACCATTGTATTTAGCTCCTATTAGATATCGCCCAAGGTCATTTGTGGGTATCCGTTTCAAGGTCACCACGGGCGGACAAACTGACCCGACGAAAATGTCCCCCGTCCCTTGGAACCCCCCCCAGTACGAAATTTCGTCTCGATATCCCCAGTTTTGACCTGCCGTATATGTTCACTAAAGTAGATAAACGCTCTTTAATAGAGACACCTCATATATAAACACTCATTAATTATCAGGCGATTAACCCATCAATGCCCGATTACGGTGGCAGTTGAAGGGTGAAGGAGTGGTCGCATGGGCTAGAGTGCATTGCTTGTTGCTTTTTACCCTTACACAGCAAGTTTGGGTTCAATCGGCCCAGCAGTTTTCGTCTCGATATCCCCAGTTTCCGAGACGGTCAAATGCCGTATATTTTCACTAAAGTAGATAAATGCTCTTTAATAGCGACGCGTCATATACAAACGCTCATTCAAACGCCATTGTGGTGGCAGTTGAAGGGTGAAGGGGTGGTCGCACAGGCTCGCGAATGGTCCGATGACATTTCCCGTGGCTTTTTACCCTTACACAGCAAGTTTGGGCTCAATCGGTCCAGCCGTTTTCGAGTCTCTAAATGACACATATAATTACGGAAGTCTCAAAATATATAATAGATTTAGTGTTATTTGTTCAAGATTACCTGCTGCCTTCAGGGAGAATTATCTTCACTGTTAACTGATCAATCAGCATGTCATCATATACATGGTCAATAAACCTCATCTTCAGAACATAATGATCATCTGTTGATTAAGAGTAATTAATTAATTTTCTTGGGTTGGACAGGATAGTGTATTTTTTTACAATATACACTTTAATAGAATAAACATTGTTACAGCTATAAACAGTAAGCACAGATGTTGTTGTATATTGTTCATGGGTGAGATGGTATGTCACTAGTGTTGGCAGACACAAGATGACATTTTTTAAACAACCTTGCAAAATTGCCATGCAGTCGATCATCCACTATAAAAACAAGTGCAAAGCCAAGTATGTCGTATACACCCAACAGTCAGATAAGAGGGTGGGCAATGTAAAATTTCAGGTTCCACAAATTGTAAATTAGCTAAACCCATTTATGGGTTCCTGCATATTAATCCATTTCCATATCAATTGACACGTATTCGCTTCCAAATTGAAGGGATCAAGATGTTAGTCATGACATTAAATCAGCATGATAGTAAATCATTGTGCTTTTAATGCCATGCAGTCATGAGAAAAGCAAACTTATTTGTGAAATTTTTGTGGTAGTTTACCGATCAAAATTTTCAAGGCGATTTCCCATCCAGCCGACTGCAATATTATCATGAAGTTAGCAAAAAGTTGCCACACTTGCTTGGGGTGACTGTGGCTCTAATATGCTATATACGATTTTAGATTTTTTGAAGCACCAAAAAAATGTTTAGTGTCGCTTGATTAATTAAAATAGGGCCAGTTGAGAAAACTGACCCATACAACTTTTTTTGCTATGGCTTTAAACAAAAGAATTTTGTTAAACTATTTACTGTCATTGGTAAAGAGTGATTTGTACATATAATGTCAATAAATACAACAATTAAGAATTAAGAAATTATCCCAGTAAAAAATTGAGACATACCTTGGTTGAAAAGGTACTCATAGCTAGGTACATTATAACCAACGTGATATTGAGTCTTCCATCCACCAAATAGTGGGAATCTAGGACGAAGCTCCAGCTCGACAGAATCATCCAGCTCCTTCAAATTACTTGTAGATATGTTTCCAATCACATCCCTGTAGTACACATCCCTGGCTGAGGCTGGAAGCATTGTCTGAAAATACACAAGTCAAATGCTTAGTCACCAATATCATTTGAAGAGGGGAAATGCATATCTAGTTTTCACCCTAGTCACTCTATGGGAATTTTTGCTACAGGTATTCTTATTGCTGAATTTGAAAATTGTTAGCAAATGATTTTTTTCGTGAGATAGCATTAAAAGATGGCCATCTTCTGCAATCCTCCGTTTAATGTACCTGTAACTATATGAACCCAAGTAGCACATGTTTCCATGATAGCAAATATCTTTGCCAAGTATTGAAAATAATTGACAAGAAAAGTAGAGTGAGGTTGGTATAAAGTACTGTAAATAATTACAGCAAATATCATAAGGCATTACCTTGAATGTCTTAATTGAAGAAGATGCATCCTGTTGTCTCTGGTAGTCATATCTTGAGAAAGGACCTTTCAGTTTGGCTCCGGAATGCCTCATATCAATATGCTCTTCAATAGCAATGTTACCCCAATGTGAAATCTCTATTATCCTCTCCATGTTGGTCACTGTCAAAAATGGTGACATGTTTTCATAGTGAACCCTCAGTTCAGCCTAGAAAGATATGGAAGTGTCAATGACAATGTAGTTCAACTTGGATAGGGGATAATTTCATGCGTTAGTCAATGAAGAGATTAGCCTGCAGGGTTTCCGCCAAGACAAAATAAATGAGGCCATATTGGGGAAACACGTAACGCGACGGGGCGACCATGTAATGATGGTTTGCCCAATCGGGAGAAAATTTGGATGGTTATCACTGAAAAGTAGCCATTTCCTTGCACCTGAGATTACGAAAGTTGATCATGGATGTATCATCATTTTCGTGGGTGCATTATATTTTATTTCATGGACAATACCCAAGAGCATTAATCAACAACAATAATCATGAAATTACATGTACGCACGTGAGACCGTCTGATTGCAGATTATTGAACAAGCTACGTGTTACAGAATGTTGACAAATTTAAATATTCACACAAGTAATTAAACACTAAAAAGTATCTATGAATTGACCTATTGGACAATTGAATTAAGTATTTCCAAGAATTTCAACAGGTACACTCATCAGAATGAAGGGAGATATCATTCTGTCAATTTTAAAACTATTTGTGCGCTGGGACATCATACATGTATTGCAGGGATTGTCAGCTAAAGAAGACAGTCAATGACTGGGGTCGCTTACTGACTGTACAGACAGAGAATACTGGGACTCTGAAGACTACAATAGTCAGTACTTGTCAAATCACTTTAAAAAATGTAGTTCTAAACAGGGTGACAGGTAGAGAGTCGTCGTTGAATGGTGGGAGGAGATATGGGGGTGTCCACTTTGAAATTTCTAATAGCACACCTGCCCTCCCCCCCAATACTCATTGCCCATTAGCTCCCAACTGGACCAAACTAGATTACAACTGTTGGAAATGTATCAAAGCCTAAATGATAATACCGGTATATATCAAAATTATTACATGTAATATAGGATTAGAAATCTATATACAAATACAAACATGAATTCATGTAGCATAGACAGGGTGGGTGCAGGAGTGTTAAATCTCATATCTCTGCCCCAATCAATGAGATCCATTGATTTAGTAATTTACGAGAGGCCGATCACGATCGGCAGATGTTTAACCCATCACTTGGCGATAGTAAATTGTTAAGATCAGAATCATAATCTTTTAATGTTGAATTATAGAGTATACTGTTATGATCTAAAGTAGTATATGACAAATGTACATAATAACCAGTAATAACACAAATTATTGGAATGTATGAGTCAATATGGAAGGGTTAATATAACATCTAAACTCTAGAGCCTGTCACCACTATCATAGTGTGAGCAGTTCTATTCATGTTGTTGCAAATTGCCATGTGAGATATCAAAATAATATAATTATTTATTTAATGGAAAAGGTTAAAAGACATGGAATGGGTAAAAGGGGTTAAATCACCTATCTCTGCCCTGTTTGATCCAATGTAGTCCCATCATCCAAGGACTTAGAGAGCTCCATTGGTCTAGTTAAATAAATTCACATGGCTAAGTTGTGGTTAAAAAGATAGCTAAATCAATTTATCCAATAATTCACTAACTGTGTCTCTTATACAGAGCTAACATATGAGGGCTATAAATAACTCTCAAAGCAATAAACTATATTGTCTTTTATCTTGCTCACAGAGAAGCAGGTATTCATTAGTTGTAAGTTACTTGGGTTATAATCTGGATAATTCTTAGTTTAAAAAGGGCCATATCTCTGGTATAACAAATTGGATCTAACCCATATTCAAACTCGTTCTGTATTTTGAGTTGAGAAACTCACATACCAAATTTGGTTCCTATCAGATGAAAAATGGTTGATTTATCGAAGTACATGTATGTGTGAATCATATGTCAAAGGACCATAACTCCATTAAAAAAACTCCGATCGAACCCATATTCGAACTCGATCTGTATTTTGGGCCGAGAAACTCACATACCAAATTTGGTTCCGATCAGATAAAAAATGTTTGAGTTATGGCAGAATGCGTGAATTCTAAGTCGAAAAAGGGCCATAACTCTGTCAAAAAAAGTCGGATCAAACCCATATTCGAACTCGATCTGTATTTTGGGCTGAAACCCCCATATACAAAATTTGGTTTTGATCAGGTAAAAAATGTTTGAGTTATCGCATTACACGTAAAGTGTCTACGGACAGACAGACGGACGGACAGACGGACGGACGAACGACGAGTGGTCAATCCGGGCAACGACACTATGTTTACCATACTATGGTATGGGTAAACATAACGAGAGGCCGATCACGATCGGCAGATGTTTAACCCATACCTTGGCGATAGCGACTAGCCATAACTGATAATTTGTCAAAGATATGATCACAGGAATTAATCCATATATCAGTACCCAACTTGAAATCAAAAGCTCAAATAATTTGTCTTAAGAAAGGGTTAAAGTATTTGGGTTGGGGAGGAGTAGTTTTAAATCTCATAACTCTGTCCCTATTCACACAAGGACCTCTCACTGTGAGATCCAATGGTTTAGTGATTTCGGAGGACATGTTTAAGAGTTTAAGTTAACTCATTGGAAGCAAAAGTGATAAATCCCTATCTTTGCCACTTTTGACATTCCAGATATTCAAAATTTATTATTCACTTCTAAAGAGAAATTATAATTGTTGACAAGCCAGACTGCTTAGAACGACATATATGTAGGGGATTCCATCTCGTATTTAAATGGTACTTTAATTACCCCCCCCCCTTCTCCCCAGTTATTTGTTTATCAAACATGGACAGATATAAGATCAGATCTGACCTGTGTATTAAATAAGATTAAGTGTTTCATAACAGGGGTGTATGGTTTTCAAAAATATATGTAGTTTATACAATTCAAAAGTATTATCTATATAATGTTATACAGACATAATATGATGGGGATGCTGGCCCCTATGACCACTAAATCGTTCATATAAAAGAAAGTAAGTTAGCCCTCATTTGAATGGTTTCATTACAATGTTTTACAAGTAGCTTGGGCACTAAAAGCCACAACCTTCAATGTTAATCTTCTATGTGCTCTGTGGCCCCTAAAATTCAATCAACCATGAAAATGTGAACAAATGGGAAAATAAAGTTCCTGGAAATACTAACATCTACCATATTGATTTTCAAAACAAGTCATCACTTACAATAGTCATGTATATTTATCTGCCTGTTTCCCATTGCATAGATAAATCATATTGGCTATCAGCTGTTGTTTTAATTTCAAATTGAAAGCACGTGTCTGAAGGGTTAATATATTTTTCAAAAATAAATTAATCAGTCAATACCAAAATTGATAGAAGTGAATAGTGTGCAAAGATACCCAATAGATATTAAGAGATATGAGGAAGAATCCATGTACATTATAGCATGTGTCTATGGAAACCTTGGAAAGGGTTAATTATTTTTGAAGCAAATTAATGGAATTTAGAAGACACTTATATAGGTGAGGGGGGCCCTTATCTCACACAGTAATGAAATTTCAAGAATAGGAAAAACACCAGTCTTGTGCTGCCATTTATCAATTTGATAGTTAGAATAAACAAACAGCCAGCCACCAGTGTTTATCTTGCTTGACCCACCAGAGCTCTGTATCATATGTCATCACTCATTTCATAACAGATTTCACTTGGAATGACAACATCTATAAAAATCCTCTCATATACTCTGGATGTTGGATGATCACATGGTAATTTATTGATATCATTATATTACATGAAACTATTGCAATAAAATCTTCATATTTTCAAAACAGGATATCACACCTAATTAATCGTATAAAACTAAAATAAATGAAAGTGTCAATTTTTTTTTATAATTTAATTTTTGTTTATTGTTATTAAAGTTCAAACAAAATTTAATATTTGTATATGCTAAATTTAGCAAGGAGCTAAATCTAAAAAAAAATAATATTTTTTTCTCGAAAAAGGGTCATAACTCCTTTAAAATTAATCGGATCAAACCCATATTCGGACTCGATCTGTGAAACTCACATACCAAATTTGGTTCCAATCAGATAAAAAATGTTTGAGTTATGGCAGAATGCGTGAATTCTAAGTTGAAAAAGGGCCATAACTCTGTAACAAAAACTCGGATCAAACCCAAATTCGAACTCTATCTGTATTTTGGGCTGAGAAATTCATATACAAAATTTTGTTTCGATCGGATAGAAAATGTTTGAGTTATCGCATTACTCGTAAAGTGTCTACGGACAGACAGACAGACAGACAGACGGACGAACGACGAGTGGTCAATCCGGGCAACGACACTATGTTTACCATACTATGGTATGGGTAAACATAAAAATGGTATATTTTAGAAGTTGAAGTGAGTTCGCAACTATTTGACCCAGTGACCTCATTTGAACAAATCTGAATGCGAGTCGCATCCACACCAGATATGAACCCATTCGGTCTTATGGTTCAGAAGATGTTTAAAGAATTGTTGGTGGATGGATGGATGGATAGATGGAGGGACAAGGAGTGATGACTAACTCAACTGGAGACTTCATCTCAGGTGAGCTAAAACTTGATAGCTCCCATCTAGATGTCACCCAAAAGATCCACATGAAGTATGGTGATGATAGGATGAGGGATGTGGTCTGTTGGATGTGCCAAAGGGTTTAGTCATGCAAAGAGTAAAATCCAAGATGGCTGCCAGTGGCCATGTTTTTCATAGAAAATCATTCAAATTTGACAGCTCCCATCTAGAGGTGACCAGGTGATTCTAAAAATGCCTGTAAATTTTTAAAACAATTATCCAATAAGTGTGGGGTGCAGGGTGTGCTTATGGATTCAAACTTGAAATCAAAGATGCTGGCAGTCATGTTTTTTTTTATTAATTTCATAAAAAAAATGATGGCTCCCATCTAGAGTCACCCAGAAGATCCATATGAAGTTTGGTGATGTTCAGAAGATAGAGGTGGCGTGTTGGGTGTGCCAAAGGATTTAGTCATACAAAGTGTAAAATAGAAGATGGCCACTCACGATAATGTTTTCCAACAAAATTCAGAAAAAATTGATGGCTCCCATCAGAAGAGGGATGTTGTCTGTAGAATGTGCCAAATGATTTTGTCATGCAAAGAGTAAAATCCAAATGGCTGCCAGCGGCCATGTTTTTAATCGAAAATAGGTAAAATTCGATAGCTCCCATCTCAAAGTTCTCCCAAACATGCGTGTACATGTTCAAATCAATCCTCCAATAAATGTGGGCTGCAGGGTGTGCCGATGGATTTAAATTTAAATCCAAGATGGCTGCTGGTGGCCATGTTTTATAACAAATTCGGAAACGAGAGGCCGATCACGATCGGCAGATGTTTAACCCATACCTTGGCGATAGCGATTAGCTATTTTTATAAATTTTATAAATCCTTACATCAACCTTTTCATGAGTGCTAAAGTTTCAACAATTCACACTTAATATAGTGATCATGTGAAAAATATTTAGTTATCACATTGTGTCAACAGGATTGGCGGAGGATGTTAATATTTTTAAGCAAATAAACCAAATGACCCTCACTATGCAGGTTAGGGGTGTGTTCTTGTCAACTATGCCAAGAACTACATGTATAAACATAGTCAATGGAAATATTTGAGTTATCAAAGCGGATAGAATAGGGTTAATCTTACCCAAACTAATGAACTGATAAACACAAAATAGTCTATACAAAGCATGTCATTGGATTTAGAAACCCATACAATAAGTCAGTCTCAAGAATACCAGCACCATTAATATTACCCTGGAGCCCAAATGCAACTGAGGGAATTTCAAAATAAGACATTTCCTCTAATGATGAATATATAATTGGTGATTTATTGAAACCCTTACTGAACCTGGATCAAAGTGAAAGGGATAATATTATATCTGTCAATCGCATAATATGTGTCTATGGAATGGTTTAATTTTAATCCCAAATCCATGCAAATCAAAAGTGGATCACCATCAACCTGGACATAATATAGGAGAATGATCAAACGAAAAGCTTCAAAACCATATGATGTGTGGAGAGGGTAAATCATTTGCAATGACATCACATCATGGAACTGAGGAATGTGTGGATTAATTTTTGTCTAAGATAAGACAACAGTGTATGTAGACAACAATGTCTGTAAAACATCCCTACAAATTAAGTAACAATGGACTATTCCAATTTAATATTTTAGAATAGGTGTCCTATAGTGTTTACATAAACTTTAGTAATGAACCTGTTTCAGCAAAGGGGTTAACTTAATATTGCACAGAAAACAGCACTCCACCAGATAGCCATAAATCAATTTGACATTAATATGATAACAAATCCTGCCAGCCAGGAGTACCACTATCAGGCTTTATAGCATGTCCATAGACATAGTGATAATTAACTCATTTCAATAACACATGGTCTGCCAGATATGTTCTCTTAAAATTCCCACCAGTAATTATTTGAATTATAAAGGGTCATAACTCTGTTAAAATATATCGGATCAAACCCATATTCGAACTCGATCTGTATTTAGGGGTGATAAATTCATATACCAAATTTGGTGCTGATCAGATGAAAAATGTTTTGAGTCATAGCAGCTTGGGTGAATTCTAAGTAAACATAAGAGTGAAAAGGGTTAATTAAACAATACCAAAAACCATACAGACTAAGAACGTGCTAAGAAAAACCTAGGTAAGAAATATGAGGCAGATCAGAAGAAATATGTTCAACTTATTGCATTGGATAGCATGTGTGTAAAGGGTTAATTATTTTCTAAACCGATCAACCAATCAATACCAAAAACTATACAGATGAGGGGCATGTCATCATAAACCTACATATCAAATATGAACACAATCGGACAAAATATACTTTGGTTATAGCATGGGATTTTGGTTTTTTTTATTTTATTTTCGAAAAAGGGTCATAACTCCTTTAAAATAAATCGGATCAAACCCATATTCGAACTCGATCTGTATTTTGGGCTCTGAAACTCGCATACCAAATTTGGTTCCAATCAGATACAAAATGTTTGAGTTATGGCAAGAAATATGTTCAACTTATTGCATTGGATAGCATGTGTGTAAAGGGTTAATTATTTTCTAAACCGATCAACCAATCAATACCAAAAACTATACAGATGAGGGGCATGTCATCATAAACCTACATATCAAATATGAACACAATCGGACAAAATATACTTTGGTTATAGCATGGGATTTTTGTTTTTTTTATTTTATTTTCGAAAAAGGGTCATAACTCCTTTAAAATAAATCGGATCAAACCCATATTCGAACTCGATCTGTATTTTGGGCTCTGAAACTCGCATACCAAATTTGGTTCCAATCAGATACAAAATGTTTGAGTTATAGCAGAATGCGTTAATTCTAAGTTGAAAAAGGGCCATAACTCTGTAACAAAATCTCGGATCAAACCCAAATTCGAACTCGATCTGTATTTTAGGTTGAGAAACCCATATACAAAATTTGGTTTCGATCGGATAGAAAATGATTGAGTTATCGCATTACTCGTAAAGTGTCTACGGACAGACAGACGGACAGACAGACGGACAGACGGACCAACGACGAGTGGTCAATCCGGGCAACGACACTATGTTTACCATACTATGGTATGGGTAAACATAAAAAGGAGACTCCCATCTAGAGTTCAATTTGAAGAGGAAGGTGACATGTAGGGTGTGCTGAAGGATTTAGTCATACAAAGAGTCAAATTTAAGATGGCCACTGGCAGTCATGTTTTTTGACGAAATTTGGAAAAATTTGATGGCTCCAATCTGGTGGCCACCCAAAAGATTTAACTAAATTTTGTGACGATTGGATAAGGGATATGGTCTGTTGGATGTGCCAAAGGATTTAGTCATGCAAAGAGTAAATTCCAAGATGGCAGCCACCAATTGGGGACTCCAAACATGCCTGTAAAATTTTCAAAACAATTCTTCAATAATTGTGGGCGGCAGGGTATGCCGATGGATTCAAATTTGAAATCCAAGACGGCTGCTGGCAGCAAAGCTTAAAAAAAAATTTCTGAAAAAGAGGAAGGCTCCCATCTAGAGGTCAACACGAAAATCTGTATGAAGTTTTGTGATGATCGGATGAAAGATGTGACCTGTAGGGTATGCTAATGAAAATTGTTGGACAGATGTTACGAAAGACAGACGGAAGACCAACCGATGGCAATAGCTCAAACATGTCAAGTTAGGTAACAATGAGGAGTTGGGTTTCAACAAAAAGTCAATATCTTAAAATACATTTCTGGAACATTGTCTGAAACACACATGTTTCTTGTTGCCAAGTTGTTAGGGCCTTATTTTAAAGCATAAATAAATGAACAAATATCTACTGGTATCATACTTTCTTTGAATTTCCATGTAAAAGAACTGCAAACTAAAAATTTATTTTTTAAGACAAAACTGTTGAACTTTCATCTCTGATTTATATTCAAACACAATGGGGATGCTATCAGTTCATATTTTTTGCTAACCTCATGGAATGCTTCTCTGGACTCATATGGTCCATATGATATTGCAGCATCACTTAAGGAAACTGGCTTGGTTTTTGTATACGATTCTATATTTGATGAAGCAACATTAACAACGGTGGTCTGAGTCTTTGTCTGGTAGGGTGAATAGTAGTACAGATTTCCATTGAAGACAACATGCTGCTTCTCTCCTTGTGTTATTTCTTCAGGATAAGGCCTCAATGCATGACTGAACACAGTCTCGACCACGAGCGATATCGTTCTTCCAGCTTCCAAAGATTTCGGTAAGTTGATCCTCCAAAATGATTTGTCACTGGAAACAATGAAAAATCAAGAAATTTTCAGAACTCCAAAAAAAGGTTTTGCAATAAAAATAGTACCAGTAGAATTGTGGTACGCACTCGTTCGTTACAATTGGGTTCTAATTACATCACCAGGTAGCCATAACAAAATATCAATTGATACAGTTGATATTAGTTCGAGTTATCATGCTAAAAATTCATGGACATTAATCAATTGATTAATAATAGTAATATTTTCACCAACTTCCAGTATATAACCGACAAACTCGCTCCCTTTGCGTGGATCACAAATCTGCATTTATCATGAATTTAAAGATGGTCTATCTCTTTGTAAACATGTGTTATATAGTTACCGGGGTTTAGGCGGGGTATAAAATATTAGATATCAATCGAAGACCCCTGTCTGGAAATGCTTCTATCGATTAATATTGATTATATTTCGAATATATGGTCTAAAATTTGTTAGCTAAGGAACAATAGTGGTTACTCACTGAACCGTTACTGTTAACAGAGACCAGAAATTTTATTGTGTAATTTTGTCACAAATAAACGTTAATTAGTCTCATTATTGTTAATTAGACTCATTATTGCTTATAACTATGTAATAAAACAATTGATACAAACTATCAATCTGGGACAGTTGACGGTCGTAGCATACCCTAAGTATCTCTATCGCTATATGGTATCACCAGAATAGTCTGTTCTAAAAACAGAACACTTTTATATCATCTCATTTTATAATAAAATATGTTTCTGGACATGGGTCTCCAATTCATTTAAATTTATTGTCTTATACCAACAAAACTATTTCAAACTTGTTATATGAAGAGATACTAGTAATCTATCTTTAAAGATACATGTACATAATCCAAATTTACTGTTTCTTTGGCTTCGGGGGTAACAATTATGTGATTTGAGTCTAGGAAACCCACCCATCAAAGCTCAGTTATCAGATATTGATTTTTGAGATCTATTATTTTTCATCACCTGGAATATATGGCGGCCTAGCAAATATTCGATGAGCCAACCGACATATACTCTTGATACCAAATTGCGTTGAACAAACTGTTGAAAACTTGAAATATAACACGTTTTGGAAAATTTTATACTAGAGTTGACAGTGGTTAGCATTTTTTGGTAATTAATCAATTCTGATAACTGAAGTGTCTTTTGAAGAAATGCTGTTGTTGGAATATGATACAGGGACCATCAAATCAGATTGTGTACCTTTAAGCTTAGGCATACAAAAATAATACCTTCGTTTCCGGTAACCCTCCCTCCCATTCACCAGATGCCCCCCCCCCCCCCCCATAAACTTTTTATTTGCAAAATAAAAAAAATTCCAATATTCCCAATTTACAATCTGAAAATTACCAATCTCATTCTCCCAACTTGACTTTATTCTTCCAGTTTCTATTAGTTTCAGTTGCTGATTTTAATTCAATGAGTCATTAGCCTAATTAACTTGCAAAATTGCACTCACAAAACACACCAAACTGGGATTAGTGGGTTAACAAACATCCAAAAAACACAATTCCTCAAAAATAGGCAACTTTAACCCAAAGACTTTTAGACTGATGGGTATGGAATATGTTTATTAACTCAGTCTCAAATTTGATATGTTTAGAGGCTTTGGACATATATGACATGACAACTGATTGTTCATACAAATTCTCAACAATCTGTTAAATTTTCTGATAGGCACTGAAGCATGTAACGCCAGTATGAAAATTGGATGAAACATTGATGATTTGTGGGAAGGTGCAGGGAGGTGGGATTTTTTTTAGCAGGTTGAATATTATTCACATACAGGGAACTTGTGCTTTAACGCAACATGTTATTATGGAATAACTACTTAATTTTACATGCATGTACTTAATTATACCAAGATTTATATCCAGACTATAATTTGTATATAATAATTTCAACTACCAGAATAAAGTCTATATCAGATTTATAGAGGTGTTGACTTAGTATGAGCTGGCTTGTACTTGTCATGTACTTATTTATAGAGATACTGTCTCACATACTTATATACCCCCACCCTAATTTTTTGCCATCCGTTACCGGAAACGAAGGTACTTTTGTTTGGTCTTAGCATCAATGGGTTGCTTATGGCAGAATAAATGCTCTATGCACCTTACTGACTAAGACTCCCCTAGTAGAAGCTGTAAGGTTGCCATATGTGTCAATGACACGGTGGCTCAGCTTGTAGATAGGATATTAATAAAGGTAATACATTACAGTCAATGGAGCGATAAGGAACTCAGAAAGTATAAATTAGTGTTGATACGATCAGTCGATGTCGACTAGAATTTTGGTGATAATCGATTAGCAAGCTCCTAGTCGACTAATCGCCATATTTCCCAGAAAGGTAAAACGCTTCATTGGTAGCAATCATTGATGCATGCAGTATACTTCCACATTTATCGTCGCCCGTGTGTATAAAGCACAACCGATTGTGATGGAACCCAAAATACGACCGCCTGGGTGAGGAATTATAAAAGCATGTTTCTGATCTAGATATTCAGCCATCACGCGAGCTGCTATAGTATGTTATTCACCGGAAAAACGGTACCCTTTTGATGTCTCATCAATTGGATCAATCATTGTT
This sequence comes from Siphonodentalium dalli, assembly GCA_032622095.1. Taxonomy (NCBI): domain Eukaryota; kingdom Metazoa; phylum Mollusca; class Scaphopoda; order Gadilida; family Siphonodentaliidae; genus Siphonodentalium; species Siphonodentalium dalli. The sequence goes on along the minus strand of CP136061.1, from coordinate 157,216,573 downwards.
CGGCTAAGTTGCAACAGCAGGTTTACTGTACACGTTCCCAAATTCAAAATGCGGCACCTTTGATCTACGTCCGACATTACAATAGATATGTTGTTTTGACAACAGTGACTGATACAAGATCAAACCAATTCCGATGTGACCATGTGTTCACATCAGTCCTGACTGGGCGCTGTTATAATTATGTTTATATTGTGCTGGATTATGCCAATATATCAGTCAGATTTCTAATCAAATCATTGACTCATTATCATACAACCACACACCCCTAAGTAAAGCAGAATAGCTTGCTGAACATTGGGTAAAATGTTACAGTTGTGATATTATTGGGCGAAAAATAGACTGCGCATGTGCCGGAAGTTAGTAGGAAGCTTGTTGCATCCAGCTGTTTCAAAGTCTCTCTATAGTATTTTATGACAGTCACTTTGTCGGGATCGCTCGTGAACATAAGTTCAACCCAAGTTTACACCAATATTATATATTAGTGATGGTCATGATACTTAACTGTGACTATAGGCTGTCAACATCGATAAATATAATGATAAATTTGCATGTTTTAATAAATTTATGATGACAGCTGTGAAATGGACAGATCGTTGATGTCCAAGAAAATACTTTGATAATGCCTTGTGGGTTTTTGATTGTTCTCTATATATAGTAGGTAGGGCTGCCGACTAGTCGACAACGAAATACCCCAGTAGTTTCAACACTAGTGTAAATATTTAAAGCTAAATTCAGATTGTTTGGCTTTGGCAATCCGCTGTGGCAACCCTTTTCCGTGATCCATTTTGCTTCAGCAAATTGCTTCACCATTGCTGATTGCCGTAGCCAATTATGAGGGCTGCGCAAAATAGGTTGACAAATACTTGAACTACCTTCCTGTGGGCATTATATGTCCCAGAAATATGCATTGAAGTCATAAATGAAAGTGTTGAATAAATATCCTAGCTGGTTTACGAAAGAGAGGTCTTTGACTATCTGAATACATGTAATATGTATTATATTATATATAAATGCAAGTAGGGACATTTATAAGCATTTGAAAATACATGGCAGTTTGGGGCCCCATATTTAACCTATCAATTGGTCACACTTGTAGCATTCCAGTGCGGATTATGGGATTGAAATATTGAATTCATTGAAGTCAGATGAATCAGTCCTGCTATTCTTCAGTATATTGAACAACAAAGAGTACCAGGTATATAACATGTTTGTCCATTTTATATGGTACTGGGTATGAATAAATAGTGCTTGTGCGAAAATTGGAAAACAGTTGGAGCATTACATACTGTTTTTCCATGAAGTTTGTTTACATACATGTATATAGTATAGGAATCTTTATTGCTTTGTTACTAATACATTCTTGTCGCTTGATCATATGTACAAGGAGGCCCTCGATGGGATATTTCATGTAACATAATACACATACAGAAAGATGATGTGAGAGCTTGGAAAAAAACATGAACATTTCCCTGTGATTTGTTTGTCAAACAATTGCAGGTACTTACCGTACATAGCGACAACACAAGTTTTTGAAAAAAATCAAGTGGTGATCAAATTTTCAATGTTTTTCATAGCCAGAGACATCTACCATCATATAGAAAGCAACAACAAAAATTCCTATGAATATTTTTTTTTTGCCAATTATTTTTAATTCGGACTTCGGAAAAAAAATTCTGTCAACTCATTATGTCACCCAGAAGTTGCCAAATAATGTCTGTAGACACTGCTAATGTGCTTTCCACTCTTAATTCAGTGTAGTTATATGTCTCCTACATTAGTCTGTTGTTCGTGGTGGTGTATTAAGGGACAAAAAGCTTGTAAGATCAATTGTCTTTTTTCAGTTATGATATGTGAAGATTGTATGTTATATATTTGGTTTCCAGCAATAACACTAATAAATGTAGAATGATTTGTTGAAAACTTGTATATGCCTGAGAAATCATCAGCACATGTGGTTAAATTTAACCCGGAGGTTGATTGACATGAGACAACAACGAAGACAATCGCCAGGTATATAAGTAACAGATCTTGGGCAAGACCAATGGTTAATTTTTATTACAGAATACAAAACTATCCTGTAATGCAACTTCATGTGCCCAAGCATCCAGACTACAATAAATAAAACTGGCGTCGGATGAATACATTATAAGGTGATCTTGAGAAGTTGAGTTGTACAGTTCCGGTCGTATAGAAGGACATGATAGACTCCAGTTATTATCGCATAACCATTTTTACATGTACTGAATGGAAGTTCCCACTCAGTTATAAAAGTGCATTGGAATGGTCTATAATCATTTGGTGGGTTTTCAGGAAAATATAAGCAGACAACAGATGCAAGTATAACACAAATTAAAGTACATTTTAGGGAAGTGTTCAGATAATAAGTTCAACAATTACAAGCTATCGTTTGATTTGTTAAACTTGAATATTATCTGAGCATTCCCTTATGGGTCACTACTCATCAATGACTATTTGCTAGAATAGTTTTAAGAAAATACCACATACTTTCTTTTCATAAATGAAAATTGACTAACATTTGAGTTAGATGTGTTATTTGTTTCGATAAAAAAGGGACTACTCCTGCCGAACAATCAACATTGAATTTGATGTTGATATCGGTATATGTGGAGGGGGGGTCCTGGTAACTAATCACATGGTACAGTAGTCCAAGTCTTCTCGTACTAAAACCGGCTAAGATATCTTTAGTCCAAGCCCGCTTCTATACCAATCCTATCACACGAGTTACGCCCACGATCTGTGGCGGGAATCTGTGGTGTATTTTACTCGATTTACCTAATGAATCAATACATGATGCTATATACATCGGAAAGAGAGACATCTTATGGTCATAATGGTGTATAATAATCTAACTTTCATGTTAAATTACGCATAGAATATTCCGGTTGATTGTCGCCAACATCGCTGTTTTTTCTGTTTGTTTACTTAACTGAAAGCCGAACTCAGGTTCCGAAGAACTTCGGCATTGTCCGGTGTTTGTTCTGAGTATTCTAGTTTCCGTTTCTATATATAGCGCGGGGTTTTCCGAACAAAATAGCGAAAACCGATCGCCGCAATTGTCCAGTTTCCAATGTGCTTTGAGAACAATTCCCGCACTAAAAACTTAATGACATAATGGAGGATCAGAAAGGTAGTTTTGTTGACAATTTTCGCAAGCAACTTGTCAAAATTGGAGCAAAAATTAGAACTCTTGTGTCTGACTTGCCATGCGTGTGATTTTCATCCATGTGCATTTTGACTTTTGTGTTGATAAAATAATCGGAGAACCGAATCACACAGTTTCGAAATATAGTTCTTCCGTTTTAGTGGGACTTTTCAAACTTAAGGTTAAATATTTATACAAATTTTGTTTGATTTTTTGTGTGCTTAACAAGAGCAGTATATTGCTCTGTTCGCTTAGTATATATCTTAATTTCGCTGAAGTCCACCAAATGGTCGTTGTGTTTACACTGTTTTAAACTTTGAGAGGGTTGTAATTCCCCGTAATTTATTTAATGTATTACATTTATATCTTCAATGTTTAATTAATCTATTTATTTTTTATTTATTGACACACATAATTACGATTACAATGGAGAATTCATCGTAATTTGCGTGGTCAGTCGAAAATCTACGGAATATTTTCAACGGAAAATGCCGAACACAGTTCGCGAGGTCAACTGAGTTCGCATACTTTTAAAAATTTGTAAACATTGCGGTAAATGTCTCTTTTCGCATTAAATTACCGCTTTCAATTCACAACTGATGTGGGTTTCAGATCAAATAGCATGTCTTCTGCGGAAAATATCCGTTTATTGTCGCAATTGTGATATTTTATTTCATATAATTGTGGTTTTATTTGAGCGGGTCACTAACGCTTAAGTCGTGTCATAAGAATGCATGGGCCTGGAACTCGGACTAAAGACCGGCACCTCCATCCCAATATCTTAGCCGGTTTTAGTATGAGAAGACTTGGACTAATGGTACAGTTAACCTAAATAAAGTTGATGTGTATCTTGTACCTAAATCATAGAATACATGTAGTACCTCAATCTTGGTCTTTCTTTGACCCGCAGATTTACATGAACAGGCTCAAACAATGTAAACAATGATTTCATATTATCAACACAACAATCAATTATTTTCTTCAAATTCTTGAGGCAAATGTTAATGTCTTTGAGAAGGATATGAGAAGAATGTCAACAGCATTGATTTTTGAAGGACATCAGCATTAACTAAGTCATATCACGATTAAAATGCCTACAAAAATAAAGTTATGACTCCATAGCGAATTGGATTACCAATTACATGGCATGAAAGTTATTGAATATTTGTTCATTTTTTTATGCATGAAAATAGGTTATCTATTCAGCTGATTATTACATACAAAAAAATTTAAGCTTGGAATTTGACCATGTCTATGATTAATATGAATGTTCGTTGTGCACTATTACTTATTATTCCCCCAACATTTTAATTATTTAAATGGTTATATACATAATTAAATAATTATTTGGTCATTCGTCAAAATGACAGCCACCATGTAAACACTATTAAATTAAACTAAATTTGTTTCAATATATTATCTTTGACAAAATTGCACCTCAAACTTAATTACAATTGTCTGGTTCACATCCCGGTGTGTTGCTTGTTCAACGCTTTATTTAATACTTTTGTTATACTCTTTAACTCTTTCGATGCCAAGCTCGCATAAATGCGAGTTACCCAGTCGCTGCCAAATACGCATTTATGCGAGTTCGGGGGTGCACCTGGTTTACGGGTCGTAATTATATTGTTTTGTTGCATTACAACGGGGGTTCATTTATTTTATGTAGAGTGCTGGTGTGCGCTGACAATTTAGAAGAAAGGTCAGTCTAAGTCATGCTTCTCCTGAAGTTCTATGAGTACAGTCCGAGCCAGAATATACCATTGACAAATTAACTTTTGGTGGGATGCGATATATGAGTGGAAAATAAACATCATAATTGACTTGGCGGCCTCCTTTCTGCTGATCAGTTTAGCGTCCAAAAATTCTGTCGGAATGAGGTCGGTGAAAAATACGGAATAGTAGCCGGAATATGATTAACTGGTGAAGCATTAATTAATGGGATAGAACACTCTAGAACAATAAACAAACATTTAATCATATATGAATTGAAAAAAATTACCGAAAACATAAATTAAAGCAATTCCAAGATGGCCGCCAATGGCACGTGACCCCTATGACCTTGAATGGGTCTCCACGTCGGGGCAGGTGATAGGTCATTGTCATATATACCCACATGTGAAGTTTCAACTAAATACACCGATAATTACCCGATAGTCATTGCATTACCCACATATACATAAAATACTTGTATTTACACCCAGAATGCTTGGCACTGGGGAGTATGTCCGTGTGGCAGCGAAAGGGTTAAATCGCTACAAAAATTACAAGTTTGTTCAGTGACAGGTCTGACCAGACTTCTGTTGTCACCAACACGTGTAGGCCTACTATATGTACTAGCATTGTTGTTTCCTGAGAATTTGGGCAGAACTTCCGCTGGAGACACTTGCCAGATCCTTAACACCACCCGTATCCAATCAAATTAAAATTTGGGCAGAACTTCCCCTAGAGGCGCGAGCCAGATCATTATAATCAATCAAATGGATAATTTGGGCAGTTAATGCACATTAAAGAATACTACTGTGGCTAGAGAACTTAATTCATAGTCATGCGGGCAGAACTTCTCATACTATTTCCTCCATACCATTGCCACACAATGTAAATAACGTTGATTCTTGTAGGGTAGTGGTATTTACTAAGTCAAAACACAATGAAAATGCTAGCCAAAAAATAAAATAAAAATATGCATTCCATAGCCAATTGGATTACCAATAATATGGCACGTGAGTTACTGGAAGTTACTGACGATTCCTTCAACTTTTTTATGCACGAAAATAGGCTACCTTTTCAGACGATTATTACCTTCAAAAAAATAATAACATGGAATACAACCTTGTCCAACATTAATGCCAATATTTATTATGCATTGTCATTTATTTGTATTCTAAAATTTTAATGTATAACTTGTTACAAAATCAAAGCAAAGTTCGATGGGGTCATTTATCGATATCAAAATGGTGGCCACACAACAAAAGTCAAACGGAATTTATTTCACTTACAGTTGACAATATTTCACCTGAAACTCAATTACAATTGTTTGGTGCACACTCCGATTGTCCATTTACTTAGTTTAGACAGAAAAGTAAGTAGTTTATCCAATAATTTACTGAATTTATATCACTTTTGAGCTCTGCAAAAAGACACGTTTTCCTCATTCACAGATTGAGAAACCGGAAATGGCCGGAACACTGTTGTCGCTACCGTACATGTACTAGTAAGTACATGTATAGGCCAGCATTTTTTAAAGCAAGTGTGTTGATATAACTATCTTTGCAGCGTTCGTGTGATGAAAATGCCATTTTATTATCCATCAGAAATATAATTTGTCGGCAAAACAGCACAACACATGTAAACACGTCAAAATGATATTTGAACTGAAAGTGAAACTAATATTCTGGAATCATACCAAGTAACTCTGCATGAGGGTGGGGGTGTGGGAAATACAATAGTATTGTCATATTTAAATTACAGGCAAGTATATTATTCATATTGGCAGGTTTTTCGATCGTGGGTGACACTGTCCTTTTTGGGGAAATGACCACGGTGTAAGGGGGTCGTGGAAAATACTACAGTGGTGTACGCCGGTAACAAACTAGATTACTATCGTCGACATGATACGACCGTGCAGTACTGTGTATGGTCGTGGTGATACCGCAGTCTAGTGGCAGTATTATCAGCCCATAACCTCATTAAAGGGGTTGATTAATTAGAGCAAAGCTGTATGTGGGCTCTTTCACGTTAAAGGTTGACCACAAGTGGCCAAATAGGGTGCAAAAAAAGTGTTTTTCAAATCACTTTTTCTTCATTAATTCATGTTAGGAACATCATACTGGATCGTGAACTAAAGTTTCAGAGCAGGAGCAAGTGTATTTTGATTTTTCAGGCTTGGTCTATGCAGGATTCCCTCAAAATTGAAAATACTGAACAACTAACTTCTAATGTCTGAATTTTAATTATTATGCAACTGTTTTCGGAATGATATCTCATGACATTGAGCATTGAACAATCAGAGAACATATATGTCAAAATTACTGGAAAAATCTTTGAATTTCCATATTTTTTTAATTTATGTAAATTATGAACTCTTAATATTCATATTCCCTAATTGTTATTCTCTGATAATAGAAAGATGCTTCAGTAGTGTAAAGATGTTACTTCTCAGGTTGAAGTGCATGCTTCAAGGATTGTAATATTGAAAGCATTTTTAAAATCGGACAAAATTTGACTCAACAAGAGCATATTTAAAAATTGCCAATTTCCACTGACTTTTTCTCGGAGAAGACACATTTTTTTAACATTCATTCACTGTAGACATCAGAGTCTTGTAACTCAATCATAGAAAGATTGCCGATTTTCATTGCCTTGTTTTATATTTTAGAGAACTTGAATAGACCTGTCAAACTGAGAAATGTGAAGATAAACATATTGAGACTCTTGGAAACATGACTCGACAGATGATAAGTTGGGGCAAAATCTGTTGTCCCATAACCAGTTTTTATGTGTACCATAGTATGGTATACGTAACGTTGACGTTCAGATTGACCACTCATCGTCCGTCTGTCTATCCGTATGTAGACATTTTACGCATGGTGCGATAACTCAAACATTTTCTATCCAATCGGAACAAATTTGTGTACGCATTTCTCATCCCAATATGCAGGATGAATTTGAAAATGGGTTTGATATGATTTTTAAATAGAGGTACCGTATGGGCCTTTTTCGACTTAGAATTCACACATGCTACGATGACTCGAACATATTTTTATCTGACTTGAACCAAATCTGTTATTTTGGTTTGTGATTTCGCAGCCCGAAATACAATTCAAGTTCGAATATGGGTTTGAGACAATTTTTTTTACTGGTGTGATGGTCCTTTTTCGACTTACAATTATTCAAATGTGAGGTTCACTGATTAATACAGGCTTTTACTGTATAAGAGACAAGAGACAAGGCGAATTATTCAACTAGGGTTATTTTTAGCTATATGTATCATATGTTAGCCCTATTATAATCTGTAACTCATTGACATTCACAAACAAGAGCATCGCTAGGGCGTGGCAAAATACGCCCTTTAGCCATTTTGAACTGTACTACCGCAAAATACAATAATACTTTGAGCTTAAATTTTAAGAAAATATGATATACCCCTAATTTCAATGCCAAATGCGGTCAAATTCTAAGTAAAAAAATGGCCGTAACTCATGTAAAAATAATTAGACAGAACCTGTATTTGAACTTGGCCTGTAGTTTTAGCTGGGAAATACACATACCAGCTTTGGTTCAGATTAAATAATCAAAACTGGAGTTATCGGTCGGAAACCGAAATGTTATGAAATTGGTCAAATTCTAAGTTGAAAAAGGCCGTAACTCATGTAAAAATAACTGGACGGAACCCATATTCGAACTTGGCCTGTATCTTCAGCTGGGAAATACACATACCAACTTTGGTTCAGATCAAATAATCCAAACTGGAGTTATCGGTCGGAAGCCAAAAATGTTAACAGTCAAATTCTAAGTCGAAAAAGGGCCATAACGCATGGAAAAATTATTTGACGGAACCCATATTCGAACTTGGTCTGTATCTTCACCTGGGAAATACACATACCAACTTTGGTTCAGATAGAATAATCCAAACTGGAGTTATCGATCGGAAACCAAAAATGTTAACAGACAGACGGACCGACAAACGGACAGACTGATTACATAATACGACCTTTTTTTTAAAAGGGCGTATAATGAATGGACTCTCCCATTTCATTCTGAAAGTATAAATAGGAATAGTCCATGTTTTCAGAATATGAGCAGAAAGAGAGAACCCACATTTAATGTAGTACACTATTGTAGCGCACTATTTAAAATTCAAAATTATTTGCAGTCTCACAGGGCCGATTTCCATAATACTTGGTATGGAGACATAGTTTATAATTTGTTCATAGGGTCATGGTTGAGTGGACTTTAGGGGACAATGAGGGGTGAGAAGATTAACATTGAGGGCTACTGGTATGGGGTTTTCATGGATTTAATGTCGAGAACAGAAATCAATGCTTTTCTATGTATGAAACAAATCTATTGAGTGCTATAGAGCATTTGGAAAGGGGGCTATCTTCAGTTTATCATGTCAGGGGCTTCAAGCGGTACTACCCAGGAGGCATTAAAAGGGTCAGATAACTCTAAATAAAATAAGAACTTAAAAAGTCCAGTCCAAGAAGGCAGATAAACATTGTTAATACTTGATGTGGATTATTGCGATGAACCATAATTTCCAATTTGTTCATCCTGTCATGGTTCATTGAAATTTAGGGGCCATGGAGCGCTTAGAAGATTAACATTGATTATTATTGATTTTAGCGTCCAAGCTACTTGTAAAACATTTTAATGTGTGAAATCATTCTATTGGGAGATTGGGGGATTACTTACTGTTTTTTTGTTTGAACTGTGGTAATCTGTATTGAGTGTATTAAGGGGTCATGGGGAGCAGAATCCTCATGGCTGTACGAATATATGGACAATACTTTTTTATGGTCTAAACTATTTTAATGAGAGCTATACAGAACACCAGGGTATGAACTGTGTTTATTTATCTCAGTTTACGGGTCCTATGGTATTCCAATGTAATTACTCTGCATATACTCTGTAACCTGTTAAAAAATGTGTCCTCTCCGATAATTCAAGACAATTATATTTAACTATTGAGAAACACATGTTTTACGAACAACTCTTCCATCAAACCCCTTGTAATCAGTGACATGATTATTAATAATCAAGAAATTCTTCAGATTCACAATTTACTCAGACAATTGCAGTTGAGCAGACCTGAATTGCCTCAATGAAAATAAATGAAATAATACATTAGTAGCTCAAATTGGACACAGCATGTTACATAAATTGTATTTTAATATAGTATATTATTACTACACCCCGTTCTCATTAACAGAATGGTTAAAGTTCAATATAAACCAATGTCTTCCAGAAAATCTCTGGGTTCTATGCTTGAATTCTCGGAGAGGACATTTTTTTTAACATTTAATGAGCTGCTGTACCAAATAGGAATGGTTCGGCCCACCAATTAAAGTTTATACACCCTCAATACTAGTGACAGTTTACCCACAATACAAAATGATTTTCTCATCTCATTAATATTATCAGTTGACAAAGATTCTCGGAGAGGACAGATTTTAACGGAATTTATGTGCACATATTTTGGAGAATTGAATATAATTTAAATAGACTTATGCACAGAAAACGAATTTTACAATTAATCTTCCATACCATGAAATGTCCAACTGAACTATAATCATGATCCATGGTTCTTGTAAATTGTGTTTATAAAAAGCTTTATTTTAGATTCACATGCTATAAATCATTTAACGGAATATCTCAATAACTTTCAAATTCATATATTATCAAACTGAATGCACGAAATCACTCAAATTTTCACCACATGATCAATCAGACATAAGCTAAAGGTTAAATGTGGACATTTTTGGCAAACCCATAAATTAAAATAAATATAAGAAACACAAAATCATCACAGCAATGATTGGCCACTCAAAATATGCCAAAATTGGTACTCATCGCCCTATAATTTTTTTATTTTTTCCAATATCACACGACACAATCGTTTCGACGATTCTGCGACCAATTCCACGATTCTGTGGCTTGACAACCACGGTGCTGCGGCAATTTAACGATTCTGCGACCAGGCCGATGCGATAAAAACTAAAACAAAATTCAAGAATGAATAAATCCAGAAATATGTAGGTATATGTACCATATATTATATTTCTATTAGGTACGGCGATCTTCGATTCGATAATCGATAGAGAGTTCAGCACTAGACAGTTAGCACAACAATACATAATCTTTGACACAAATAGACCGGTTGTTCTGGTTTTACACACATCACTGAGTGAAATTCGTCTTCAGAGTTTAGAAAAAATATATAATGTCCTATAAAATTGAGTGGAAACCAAATAATAACTTAGCCATACGTCTTTGGGTGATTTTTCACAACTGATGTTAACCTCAGTTCTGTGATTGACGGAGCTGTGTCAATATTTGCGGGGGTATCATCGCATTCAATTGACAACGCCGATGAGTCGACTATGACAACGACGATTGTGCGACCAGCAATTGAAATTTCATTAACTTGTGCTCACGAGAAGTCGTTTTCTAATGAATGGCACGCTCGCTATAGACATGAATACGCATATGAATCACACGACCTCAAGCCTACGAGATTAAGACTCTTTTATTTGGAGCCAGCTGAGGAAAATAATGTAATGTCGAATCGTATATTGCTATACTGTACATGTTTAATTTCCATATATGTGCACCACACATTACATGATTTAAATTGCCTTTCCGCCTATCCAACTTTCCTTCCGTCTGTCTGTACGCAGTCGACTCACAATGTCTCGGTATTTTCTTATCGCCAACATGTCTTATTCTCAGTTGCGTTGTGGTATCGATGGTGGAGAATGGTCGCCTTAGAAATTAACTCCACACATGAAACTTAATATATATATATATATATATATATATATATATATATATATATATATATCTAGGGAGAAAGAGGGGAGAGACTGGAGATATGAGGGGAGGGAGAGAGGAGGAGGGGATGTAGAGAGGGGAGAGAGAGGGGAGAGAGAGAGATGTGAGAGATATATGGAGAGAGATATGGAAATGGGGAGGGATAGATATTCTCTAATGTGTTTTTTCAAGCTGACTTTAAAATGGACAAGGTTAATAAATTATTTTGCAAATAACTGGGACGAATTTGAAATCCACTTTATCAAATAATCATATTTTAAGAAGGAAAACGGGCTAAAAAGACGGATTAACAAAAAATAATATTGATTTCCTTACCACAGCACAAGAGGAAGTAAAGACACATTCAAGACAAAATAATGTTCCATTTTAAATGTGTTTTTTTTCACTTTGGCAAAGTTGTATATATTGTATCAGTAAAAGATCCTAATATTGCATATTTTCTTATATCCACTAATGATGAATATGTGCGTGCTTCCCGGGATACTTGACATCACACCCGCAATAACCGCGCGGATTAATAGTACTTTCGAAAAGCCGCGCATGGCACCAACATTAGACATTGGAAATTTTGGTCCCAACTCCTTTGCATTGACGAAAATAGATACAAAAACAAAGAGGCAAATTGGGGGACTATATTTTTTCGTCGCCAGCTAGAGTGCGCTATTCTGTCGTATACCTTTGTGTAGCGTCTCGGCCGACACCGTAAATATATCCATTGTGCATGCATTTTCAGCTTCTTTTAAAGATTTTGATATTTTTAAAAAGGGTATAAAGAAAGTTATCAAACACGTTTTATAAAATGTTATATCCCAACATTTCTCGTTGGGGATCCTCTATATAAATCATTTATATCATCCGTCCTTAATTACCGCTATATATTTTCCGTGAACGCGGACATGTATTTCATGAATATTAAAAAAAAATCATTATATGGAATGCACCTCCAGAACTTTGACACGTAGACTTAAACCGCGGAATGGGGTCTGGGTAATCCAATATGGCCGCGACTCGGTGATCTCGCTTATTCGAAGATGTGGTGCAGAAAATGATAAAAAATTGTGCGCAATGGATATGAGGCTCATATATTTTGAACGCATCGTAAAGTATGACATGGTTACAGAAAGACACACACACTCAGCTTTTATATAGATATTAGAAGGTGACCCGACTTCGTCCGGGCTTTGACAATAGTACCCGACAAACGTGCCCGTCGAAATCCATCCGGTTTTACCCGACTTGATCTTGAATTGATCATTTTGAAGGTCAGGTCGGGGTCACGATTTGACCCGTCCAAAACACTCAGTTGACAAACGTAACCCAATGTATCAAATTTCGTGAAAATCCCATCAAAATTCTCTATTTGACCTTGAATTGACCCGATTTCAAGGTCACGCCGCACGCATATGGCTGTTCCTATAGTCTATATGAAAGTCTATCGAGTACAAAGTTACGGCTGAAGATTAGCCGGAATGCGAAAATACAGAGTTCGTGTTGTCGATAAAATTAATATTTGTACAGTTTTCAAAACAATGTATCATATAAAATTCATACTATATGCATACTAGTCCAACATACTCATTTATAGTCAATAGTCAGTGGTTGGCTTGGGTTTACGACCCGTATCAACATATATTTTTACACGAGCATGTGTGTCACGCTTTGTCCAATCCACTATATCTCTTATGTGACTTGGTCTCTATAGCTTCACATGTGGGGATCATGCAGTAAATACACAGTACTGTATTGAATCCATGACATGTGCATTATACAACGAAGGCACTGTTCCAAACATTTATTGATGCAGCATACACGGGCTTATACCCATAAATAAGCTTATACGCATAAATAAGCTGTCCGATGACAGTGCAGTGACCGATACATCGTATACAAATGAAAATTACCGTTCAACGAGTCGCCCAATCGTCGTTGTCATGGTCGAAGCGGGGCGTTGTCAAATAGTTGACACCGTTACTGCATTTCTGTGTATAGTTTAATTGAATATTGCGTCAATGGGGGTACGAATTTGACAAATAATACATTTAAACTTATCAAAGCTTACGTTGGATGTTAATTTTCGCACCGTTAATGTCCCCTTGTAGCCCAAGAAATTACTTTTTTCGATCGGTTCGCGGTTTGATCGGATTATCCAGACTTGACCGAGCCGATTGTGACTCATTTTATGTATAGATCTCATCTTCGTATGTATTCCGTGAATTAACCTGGTGGACCTGCAAAGTCTACTCTACACGATGCATGCAAGAAGAAGCCCACTTTTATCGTCCCAATTCAGTAAAAGGCCTCTTTATCTATGTTTGTCATAAAATATCACGTATAATAAGGCCGCAGAATCGTTGAACTGCCGCAGCACCGTGGTTGTCAAGCCGCAGAATCGTGGAATTGGTCGCAGAATCGTCGAAACGATTGTGTCGTGTGAATATAGCAGTGAAATTTTGTCTGCAGGTTGGGCTGTGCGTCAGTACTATCTAATTATAGAAATATTATTAGGACACTCCAAACACAGTGACAAATGCATCATTTTCCCTCCTATCCGAAAAATTCATTTTGTCAACCTTTAACGTGAAAGAGCCCATGTAAGGACACACTGGGTAGTAATCAAATACTGGAGCAAAATTTCACTCAGACAAATTTTAAGGATATTCTCTTACATTTCTAGTTTTGTCAGTCCAGTCAACAAGAATCATAATTGACACTTTTTTAAGAGAATTGAAAACCTTAGAAGTTTAACTCCTTGTTTCCTTCACTTAATTTTTATTTATAAGAATCATAACTCCAATCTCAATAATTGCTATACAAACAGAAACATACCACATACATGTATGTATTTACACCTTACCTGTGATTTGGTATTGATGTCTGTAATATATCCAGGTGCTCATCTTCAATATCTTTAACCTGAAACAATGTTGGCCAGATAATATGAAAATGTCATAAATCATATGAACATTAATATCACTGTGTAGTTTCATTTCCATGCAGTGCTGGCTTTTTAACAAATCTGGGAGTGCTAAAAATCGCTCTCGCCAGAGGGTATTGTGAGCTCTGAGCTAAATTCTCTTGCAGGGGCAATTCCTGTATTTGGACTTTGTTTGGAATAACCCAGTTGCAAAGACAAAGTCATAGTACATGATAGACCATGCCATGAATCTCTACTATATATGGCTAACAACGCATGTAGAGATCATACCACCAGTACAAAACCTGGTAACTTTTTGACAGGTAACATTATAAATAAAAAAAATAACACAGGGAACATGATTTAAGTGATTTGTGCAACTGATTTGTGAGCATTTTTCTTTGAGTTTTTTACAATTACGGAATTTAATTTTCCTGGGTAATTAATTGAATGTTTATTGCGATATCGGCTCTCAAAAGTCACAGAAAATCATGCAATTTTGAGTTGAGCTACAGTGTCATTGACTGTGCAACTGTGGGCTGCCGATTCCACGAGTCGCCATCCGAGAGTCAAGGGAAGATAATTTCAAATGCTATTTATTATCTGCGCTTGACTCTCGGATGGCGACTCGTGGAATCAGTGAACCTCTGTTGTTTTGGGAAGTTGTATACGATAAAAGTAATTATAAAGTGATAATTTTCTACTGCACTTATGTTATGGTATTATAAAACATGAAAAGAAATATATTTTTTATTACTAGGGAGTACTCTCAGGTGCCAAATAAACGTGCCGGCACGTTTATTAATTTGGAGCAAAAATACACACAATCACGCTTATTGTGACCCATCACGTTTATTATTTTTTGGGGGTAAATCCATCACATACTGTGACATTTATTCTTTTTTTGGGTGATAAACAAACGAATATAAGAATGGAACGAATCACGAGTGTGCTAATGTTAATACTAGAAGTCAAAAACCACTAAATAAAGTTGTTTTAGTAGACTGAGATGCGACATCGCTTCGATAAAAAAACCTGTTTTGAGAGTCACGGTTCGCCAATCTTTTACTTCGTCTACTTTCGGTTTGTAATAAAGCGCAAAACGTGAACTGGGCCGAGTTCACGGGACCCGAAACGATAGAAAAGATGGCCCATGGATCACAGGACTTATTCTACATTTAAAATGTTTTTGTTAACTCCAAAATCAGTTCCATAATCACAATTTATAATGAAAAACGATGTGCCTCGAAAATAGGCAACGCGAAACCCAGAAAAAGCAATAAAAGTTACCAGTTTGACTGAGTGTTTCTGCATACAAATAATTTCATGAGAAGCATTAAAGTATATTCCTTTAATATTAAGATATTTAAACAACATAGTTTCATACTTTTTCTGTTTTAATGCATTATTTGGTGAGAGAAATGTAAAATTTATCGTAAATTTTTCGAAAAAAAATCAAATTAGGTTTAATGTAAAATTGTAAACTGAGTATGATTTTGGACAAGAACTTCAATCTACTAGTACACAAGTTTCAACCTAAATATATTAATCAATTGAATTATACAGTGAGTGAGTTACTTGAGTTAACTATCACTCTTTGATTGATTGATTGTATTGGCAATGATAATAACACATATATAAAATCAATAGATTGTTGATATACATAACTTAGGAGCAAACACATAGCATTGTACATAGTTTGTTCAGCATTAGATATCCTTTTATTTGTGATGTTGAAAAGGGGTTGTTTTGTACAACACAACAGAAAATCATATTTAATAAACAGCCTTAAGTTTTCCCACCCCTTCTTGTATTCCGTATGGCTAATCCCTATATAGTATACAAAGTGGTAAAATGGTGTTTAATTTAGGTTTTTTCTGTTTTGTTTGATTCATTATTCCGATCCCAAATTATCTAGTATTCTAAGCCATATATAGAAGGTATCGGAATATTGAAATAGTCGGAATTATGAACCCTCATGGAAAAGCGGAATAATGAACCCTCAGAATAATGAACCATCGGAATAATGAACCATCTATACCCGAAGACCCACAACCTACAAGAGAAAAAAAAGTCATGTGCAGTGTGTACTGTATAATACAACAATGAACATGTAAGACAATCTATTCCAACTTTATATCATATGAGTAATATGTAATTTCACGCATGGTCTTACATAAATTAATGTATGAATGGGGTAAACCAGATAGTGAAGATACATGATGCATAATAACTAAATGTCACATCCTCCGCACAGGTATGATTCCCTGTACTATATAAATGTATGCATAAGCCTTCATGGCTCGAGTTTTAAGCATACTAACATGAAAAGTAAAATCCGTAACCCAGCACATTTATTGTGCACCAGCACTATTATTCTTTTTTTGGTAAAAATGTCACCCAGCACTTGTATTTGGCCAACACTTTTATTTGGCACCTGAGAGTAGGGTGTGGTACTTTTCTGAAATTAATGTTTTTATTGTAGCAATTGAACACAAAACGAGCGGTGACATGGTTTGATGGGAGATGGGTGGGCTCAGTAGCTTTCCCTACTTGTCAATTATATTAATATGTAGGGGTGGTGACATCTCTTTTCGGGTTTTTTGACAAGTTTCCAACAACTGTGGTTTGCGCTGCAATAGCCACACCGGAATTTAGTCTTGCAGCTGACCAGTATTATGCAAACTTACCGATGCCGCTATATAGGCCAAGTTATTCGTCAACACTGGGTCGAGCGTGAAGATCACATAATTTTGGCTACTTTTACCGGCATTTTCTAATGTCACCGTCGAACGTATTTTTACTAGATGGCTCTCGATATCGATCTTCCTTTCAACCTTAGAATTGATTACATCTGCATTCAAGACATCTGTTTGAACCTTGCAATCGACCAAACTGGAAGAAAACAATACCAAGAAGATTTTGAATATAACGTCCATCTTTCCAATACTTGGATTAGATCGGATTAAACTAAATAATCTTATAACTATAATGATACATCGAAAACAGTGCAAGCCGGCTTTGAAAATTGATTGGTGTCACTTAGCAGCGTTATTTTCGTATTCGCCTATGTGGCATTGGTAAATATAAAGATACTGAAATCTGTTTGTTGAATATACTCTACGCATATTACAATTAAAATGCATATATCACATATTGATTCAATTTGTTATCATGTTTCTATTTTTTAATACGAAAATTCTCTAATTTTAGCCCCGCGAAACTTACGTTCAAATTCCAACATGGCGGGAGTGAATGAGAGAAATCGGTCACTGAAAGAGGTCCTTGTTGATAGTCTTCTGGCGGTTCTTTCACCCCAACATGGCGTTAGAGCCGCTGGAGAGGAACAGATGAAAGCACTGGAAGTAACGGATGGTAATAATATCAATTAACATTGTACGTGAGTCATGTCATGAGGCACGGAACGTCGGAAGAATCCAGGGATTTGGGTTGTTGACTGTTGTGCACTGGGTACTGCGTTATGCAGTAGGTCCCTAGATTTGCGTAGATCCCCGTAGTTCACTCAATTCGCGTAGGTCCCCGCAGTAATGCAATATATAGCGGTCCTACTAAACAACGAACACAAACGAACATAAACGAACACAGGTCCAAAAAGCGGAATAGAAGGGTGAAATTTGGTTTGTGCCTGTGCCAGGCTGTGGGTGCGTGTGGGTCCACTCTATGTGTATGTGGTGTTATTTCCAACTTTTATCACTTATTTTTTGAGTTATTAGCATTATTTGAATACAAAACTACTAAACAACGAACACAAACGAACATAAGATTAGCCGTATTGCAAAGGTGTTAATTAACTACGGCTTACTCTGTCTCCTTGTTAATTGCACATCTGTGAGTTGTTTTTACTGCAAGGTGATTGTCAGTTTTGTCACTGATGGCAATAAAAAACACGGGAAACATCAGAGGTCGGCGGTATGTATGAATTCATGTATGACTGTGAGCCGACAGCATGCAGTTAATCAAGAAATATGTTGTATCTTCTCTCGCGGTTTGTGAGGGGATTGTGTTAGAGTATATTAGCGAGTGGTCACTATTCTTTGCCATTTTGGGAAACGAATGGTTGTCTCTTTCAATTTAATGGGTAAGAATGCATATATGTATGCCTGAAAATGGCGTGACGCGCAGAGTAACTTCTCACATTTTCCAGGTTCACAAGCATTCACGCACCATGGAAATGAACGAAACAATAATTTCCAATCAATCGATTATTTATATTATTCTGTCTTACTGTAAAATGTTTGTCAAATGTTTAAATATGTTATTATTTTGATTGGAATAAACTATGTTTACACTAAACATATAATATTGGAGCTATATGTCTCGCGCACAGTATCAGACAAGCCTGGGAAAAGGTCCAAAAAGCGGTCCAAATGGTCCAAAAAGCGGAATAGAAGGGTGAAATTTGGTTTGTGGGTGCGTGTGGGTCCACTCTATGTGTATGTGGTGCTATTTCCAACTTTGATCACTTATTTTTTTAGTTATTAGTATTATTTGAATACAAAACTACTAAACAACGAACACAAATGAACATAAGATTAGCCATACTGCAAAGGTGTTAATTAACTACGGCTTACTCTGTCTCCTTGTTAATTGCACATCTGTGAGTTGTTTTTACTGCAAGGTGATTGTCAGTTTTGTCACTGATGGCAATACAAACACGGGAAACATCAGAGGTCGGCGGTATGTATGAATTCATGTATGAATGTGATCCGAAGTATGAACTATTGTTTCGCACATAGCCACACATACATATGGTTCTTTCTAAGTTTAATTTCGTCGTTCGATTTTCCACTTCTCCTTGATAGAGGATATTATGTTCGTTATTTTTATCAGTCGAAAAAGTTGCACATCAAATTTGTTCAACTTCCATCTTAAGATTACTACAGGTAAGGTCAGTCCCGTCGTAGTTTAGACATCGAATTGCAGCGACATGAAGTTGAACAAAATTTATGTAGTTTGATCGGTTGTTGTGTTTTATAATGGACATGACAGTTCGCCAGACTTGTGTCTGTTTTTCCTATTTCAATGCGGAAGCGCTGTTATTTTAAACATTTTTAAACATTTGACAAACATTTTACAGTAAGACAGAATAATATGTGTGTGTGAATGCTTGTGAACCTAGTTAGTTTTAACATTTTAAAACATGACGACACACACTGATAACGATTTATGTCTCGAAATTTCAACATAGATTTCCCAACAAAATGATAAATGTTGGATAGAACAGGCCTGGCCTTTTAAGGCGGGCGATCGCCCTCGTCCGCCTCCGCCCGCCTGAAATTAAAATAAGGAGGGCGCCTATCGCCCTCCTCGCGTAAGTATAATAAAAAAAAAAAAATTTTTTTTTTTTTTTTTTTTTTTTTTTTTTGTATTCAGTGTTGCTATCTTTTAATAAGTATATAAATATTATGGTTTACATATGCATATACATATATGCCTATACAGCAGAGTGCTCTACCTATCATTAGCTTATGTCAGCTTCCGGTGGGTAAGACATGGTACCTCTAATTGTGGACTCTTCTGCTATAGGGCATCCCTCCTTTACTCACATAATGTGGGTCACACAAAACTACATTTTTTCCCTCAAGAAACACTGAACAAAATCCACAAATATATGCCAGAATCGCTCTCAGGGACACTACATATTAAAAATTTCCCGGGGGAGGACCCCCGGACCCCCCTAATCATGAGAGGGGGACACCCCCTCTCAAACTCACCCCCGCTCGCCTATGCGAGACTCGGATGATGCTTCGCATCATATGGTCAGATAAAATAGCCCTCCTGGGATAAATTAAGGAGGGCGATCATTGCCCTCCTTCCAATTTCAAAGGGCCAGGCCTGGATAGAACCATCTGATTCTCACACGACGATATATAAGCTCGATAAAAAGAGCAACTCAAATGTTTTGTTAGATATGCATTAAAACGCCGACCTCTGATGTTTCCAGTGTTTTATTGCCATCAGTGACAAAACTGACAATCACGTTGCAGTAAAAACAACTCACAGATGTGCAAAGAGTAAGCCGTAGTTAATTAACACCTTTGCAATACGGATAATCTTATGTTCGTTTGTGTTCGTTGTTTAGTAGCTTTGTATTCAAATAATGCTAATAACTCAAAAAATAAGTGATCAAAGTTGGAAATAACACCACATACACATAGAGTGGACCCACACGCACCCACAAACCAAATTTCACCCTTCTATTCCGCTTTTTGGACCTGTGTTCGTTTATGTTCGTTTGTGTTCGTTTGTGTTCGTTGTTTAGTAGGACCGTTCAAAACAGGATTATCTTACTGGCTTCGTGGACAGATATTAATTGGAGGATAACTGATTGGGCATGGGTGCGTTAGATAGGAGAATTTGATATTTTTCATAGTTTATTGAATTCAAAACATGCAACAAAACGTTTATAACATAATATGTAAATGACAGCACAAAACAATGGAGCACAAGCAATGGTATAAAACATATATATGTACATGTATAAAATAGCTGAAAAGAATGGTGTTGTTATAGACCCAATTGACAAGTAGAGGGAAATAATGAACTCGAGAGCTGAAAAATATTTATTCAAAATATAATTTTCATGGTACAAGGTAAGTTATGTTTATTTATTGTCTTGATATGGGAAGTTTAGTCACCAGTAGGCGTGGTGTTGATTAAATGTAAAATTTAAACAGATGGCTTTATTTATATAGTAAGATAGGCGATCGTGGTAGTTACATTTGTATACAAATAAAATGGTATAACATTGAAATTTAGTAAAATCTTCGTAAAACATTTGCCGTCGTAAAATGTATGCCTATAGAGATGGTAAGGTGTACACTAACCTGGCCAATGCCGCTTTGAATTGGTAATCTCCTTGGTCGTCGAACGAACACTTACGACAGAAGAATGTCAAACTGAAATCTGACGACCAAACGTTGAACAACTGTTTGGTCATGCCAGTTACACAAGCTGAGTGTATCCAGGATTTACATCCCGTACACTCGATGCAGTCTTTGAAGCATCGCATACTACACACTCCGCATGGGTATCGTGGATCGGTAAGTCGCATATTGAATAATATTAATGAATATGAGTTTGAAAGTCTCAGTGCTCAACTTAAGTATCATGTCTTAGAATCACAAAATGTCACTCACCTATGAGTACCAACACTAGTTGATAATTAGTCACAACAGACATTGCCGAAATGAATCTTCAAAGAAAACAGATCCTTTTCACAACAGACATTGCCGAAATGAATATGCAAAGAGGACAGATCCTTTTCACAACAAACATTGCCGAAATGAATCTTCAAAGAGGACAGATCCTTTTCGCAAAGAAAACACACAGTCTCGCAAACAATGTGATTAATGGTCACCCGTGTAGTTGGGCTGTGTAAACTTACCATTCAGTTACTGATCACTTGTCCTAACTTAAAAAAAAATAATCTTAACATAACTTAATTAACTGGATGGTAATTCTTATTTTTTTTTTTCATCTAAGCTAAACAAAATATATAATTAGATATTTAATTTTTAAAAAACAACGCAATATCATATAATATGTTCACTTATTGATAATATATTAGGCATGCACCCTTCCATTACTACAGGGACCTAAATCAATGCAAAAATATATCCAGTAATCCTCTAATTAATATCTTATCCCGAAGCCAGTAAGATAATCCTCTTACTTTCCGGATCAGAAATCACGTAATTTTAGTTAGGCTTCATGATCGTCTAAGTATCACTAAGCAAACAAACCCATCAGATTTCGGAAATTAATTATAAAAAACAAATTGCAAAGTAACATATAACATGATCATTTAGTGGTATCAATCCATTTTATCAGTCAATAAATCATGTAGACCTACTATATATTGCATTACCGCGGGGACCTACGCGAATTGAGTGACCTACGGGGACCTACGCAAATCTAGGGACCTACTGCATAACGCGTCACTGTTGTGCACTTGTTGTTCACTGAAGTTGTTGGCTGTATCTGTAGATATTACAGTGCAGGAACCAATTCTGGTTGTAGACGCACTGGTCCAGGTGCTACCACGGCCGAGTAACTTTGTAACCCTCTGGTGACTCCAGTGAGTCCAGTAGCGTTCTTTAACGTGCACACACCGAGGCGTGTACACGCGTAACACGGGTCAGCCATTGATTAAATTGATTAATGTCCGCGCCCGATCGGACAGGGTACTGCACCCACGACAATTGACATACCTGGACAAGTGTTGTAATGGGGGGGAAGTCGGCATTTTGCATTCGGATCTTTATTCATTGATCTTGAATGAGACTTTTCACGAACAGCCTGACAAACTTGGTATCTGACCGAGTTCTGATTTTTGTCAGAATACCCTGACCAGGTTGCGATCCCCGGTCACGAGGCATGTAGGCGCTAGTTAACACGTTGAGTGCCGGAAATCAATTAGTAATCTCGCCAGTTTGCCAAATCGTGGCAAGATAGATACCCTTAAATAGTAGACCATAATTTGGTTTCATTGAAGCAAGAATTGGATGACGTCGCGACTTTAGATAACAGAAACGGTGATTGATAGTACTACGAGATAACTCGTAGCCGGCACTGGTGGAAGGAATTTGGGTATTCCCACCACCAGTGCCAACTACGAGTTATCTCATAGACACAATTGGACACGTTTGAGCAATAAATATGAAGTAGAAAGTTACCCAAACAAGTTATTTTGGTGGTAAGAATATTTATGGAGGTGTGGGTGTCCTTGTGGTGGTTACAGCTCGTTATATATTTATATTATGGCTGATGCACAATTGAGCAAATTACTTATATGAGCATGGCTACAGACGGTGAATCCGACGTGGAATCGGGTGAACTTGTTTCCTGTGAGGATGAGTTTATTTCGTCCAGTAATGACTACGAGCATGCATCTTCTGTTGTTTCGGGCATTGTAAGTTATCTCCCATTTAGGCCTATGCTATAGGGTTCCAAAGTACAGCCCAAAATAATAGTGTAGGAACAATTGTCAACACAAAATTAAAACAACCAGCAATATAGCCTAATAGATCCCTGTACATACAGGAGTGTGCTACATGAAACGATTCCATATAATCCATCCGTCCAGAACGTCTGGAAATAATTATAAGTCACCCTTTACTATAAACTCATATGCTCACAAAACTATTTATCCGTACATACATGTATACAAGTTCGATGAACTGCATGACATCTAAAGTACGGTAATTGTTACGCATTCCATTGTCCAACACGTTCGGAAGAGGGTACAATATAATGTAGCTTTGTTCCGCACAGTGTATTCCAAAAACAACTGCTGTGTTCCCTAATAATGAGATAATGGTAGCATCAACGCGCGTAACGTCATGGATTATCCGCTTATATCTTGAGTAGGATGCGTCCACTCGCACAAGAGTGAGGGGGAACAGATTTGGCAGGCCTGTGTGACGTGTGTGGGTGGTGTGCGAAGTTTCAGTGTGTTGAAACACAACGATATAATCTTTCCTCGAAACTGGCTTTGCATGTTTGTACATTGTGAATATCCATCACCCTGACTGTGTTTGCATGCGTGCATATTGCCAGTCTATTGAATACCAAAAACCCAGTCTAATTGCCCACACACGACTGCCTCTGGTGGTCACTCAGTGAGACAGTGTCAGCTGTATCCACTCACAACTGGACCATTTTGAGTAGAATATATGCGCTGATGGTGCTCACTTCAGTTGAACGATGTAAGGGGAGCCACACTATTTATTTGATAAAATCACTGTTCTGATGTTCCGAGGCGGGTTTTCGTGGTGTATCGACCTATTCCACTTAGTGATGTTCCGATAATCGGAATCGGAATCGGCCGATAATAGCCCATCGGAAATTAATCGTACCTCGCAGTTGAACATCGGCTTTTACCGATTGTCAAAATAAATAAAAACGTTCTAGTATCTAAGCGCAATGTGCACGCTTTAATAAACATACGCAATACAACTGTAGTATTGAATGTGAAACGCAGTTGTAACAGCCTAAAAAGAAGCCATTGGCATCATCAAAGCAGTCTGATATGATGATATATTATAAGAATGGCAATACACATGCCCGACATCCCGTGTAATATGAAGTTATTGGTTCAATCGCGTTGACACGAAATAGATTCAAAGAAAGCTTTAATTAAAAAGCTGACCTGATTACAGTGAGGCTTCCTCTAGAGCACGTGTCATGTGACGTCACATGCTATGTCAATAACTTGAAGCACACACTGAATGAATTAATACAGTTGTTATCAGAACTGTCTTCAATAACGATCAACGTTAGTAGGGGCATAATTAGCTTTTTCGTCTGTACAACGTATGCTATGAAATACGCTTAGCTCCACGTTGAACTTGCGAAACAAAAATTGAGCAGGCGGAACTATAAAAGCTTCCGAGTTGTTAAAAGATAAAAGGTGTGACCAATGGAAACTTGGGAAATCTCAGACAAATATGACAGCAATTATTATCCATCAATCAAAATTTAGTTAATAATCATCGCCATTCCATACATTGTTGCAACTTACAAGTATTCAATCAAGACTTTTACTCTGCATGCAAGTGTTCCACACATGGTCATAACGTTACTCTGAGTCGGCACCTTTGATCTCTTTGTCAAAACAACTACCGGTATACATCAAAGGAAGCACACAACCGACGTCGGCAGAAATACTGTCACGACAGTGTGTATATATTTCTTTGATGTATTTGGCTTTGAAACTATGCGGGATATGGAGTGCATTGGGTGTATATAAGTCCATTATAGGAACAAACGCACAATATATATAAACATCGGAATCGGAAATCGGCCGATTGTGCCTCCAGTTATCGGAAATCGGTCCGATAAGCTTTTTCATTATCGGAACATCACTAATTCCACTGCTTCCGTTTGTCAGTTACATGACATGGAAACCACTAAGAGATAACTCGTAGTGGCAACCTGTGAAGGTTGTGTACTACGAGATAACTCGTAGTGGCACTCAACGTGTTAATGAATAATAGTATTTACTAGTAATTAATTGAAAGACATCAATAATAAATATTCTTATTCATAAATTATAAAGGGACCTATATATCTTTGGGCATACATGGGCACGCATACATGTAACATGGGGATAAATTCTTATCACCATTTTCAATGTCCGCAAAGAGACCTCCGCGAATATATTGATGAATTAAACCATTATTATTTATTATTCATTGAAGAATGTGTATTAACTAGCCAATATATACCACCTTCCTTCTTAAAAAGTTTTGTGTTTTGCCAATTTAGAGAGACCTCTGCGAATTGTGAATGCGAGTTGAAGGACATCCGCGATTTCATTTGCGCGATCGGGACCCCCACACAGCGTTCTCCTGGAGTACATTCATGTAGGTGCTATATATACCGGTCGTAGTTAATGCATAATATTATTTAATTAAATGAATAGCATCAATAATCAATGTAAGTGTAGGCGCTAGTTAATGAATAATATTATTTAATTGGCTGAATAACGCCAATAATCAATATTCTCCATGTTATTCACAAATTAAAGGGGGCCTCCGGGCATGCATACAGGGGCCTATATGGGGACCTCTGTAAATTCTTATAGCTGTTTTCAATGTCCGCAAAAGGGACCTCCACGAATATAATTGCTGAATTAAACCATTATTATTTATTATTCGTTGAAGAATATGTATTAACTATATAGCAAGTATACACCACTTTCCTTCTTTAAAGTTGTTCCTTTGTTCCGCGAATTATGAATGCGAGTTGAGGGATCTCCGCGATAAAATTTGTGTGATCGGGACATCCGCGCAGCATTCTCCGAGAGTATACATATAGCCTTATACCGGTAGGTGCTAGCTTATGAATAATATTATTTAATTGACTGAATAACATCTATGCAGTATGCTTCATTTTATTCACAAATGTGGTACTCTTGGCATATACAGGGACATATATAGGCCCATAGCAAATGTGCAACATCGTATTGATTTGCCCCAAGTGAGCTACGCAAATATAATTGATAGAACAAGCCAAGTGCTAATATTAATTTTTTTGTCATTATTCATTTAAAATATGTCTCAATTGACATATACACACCTATTCCCCCCTTTAGAGTCGTCTCTTTATCCCACTTTATGGGACATTCAGGGATCTCCACAAAGGGACATCCGCAAACAGGGACCTACTGCAAATCGTCGCACCCGTTGTTGAAATTAACTGAACATTCATTATCTGTTGAATAACTCAATGAGAACTCATGACGTCATGTGCTTTGTTCCCTCAGGTACTGTAACTGCAAGTATTAATACTCTCTACTTCATAACGGAACAGTCAGATTTTCAAATTTGATTTAATGTTGCCGAAAGAAAGCGCATTAACGTGAACGGGACGACCAGGACAGATTCGGGCTTAGTTTTTTCGGTCCAGGGAAGATTCGGCAGAGACGATTCGGCCCCTATTCAATTCGGGTAATTAGATGGCATGGGTGTTAACTGGATGGCCTTTTATGTTGGGGGTTTTTGATTGCCTTTGATTTGGGACCTGTCTTGTGATGACAATGGAGATTATATTTGTACTTATTGTTTTATTGGCAACAATATTAACGGATATATATACATAATAATAAAAACACATCAACAAATTCAAATAATGATATCAATATACATGATAAAACATCCGAAATTTGATTGATTAAAAACAGTTTAAAAACAAGTTAAAACATTGAAGAATCAATCAATACAAGGTAATTTATTTATTGAAAATAGGTTAAAACATGGAAGAATCAATCAATACAATTATTTATTAAAACAGTTTTAATAACATGGAATATGTTGTTGGTCTTCGGTGCTGCCTCAGTTCCTGGATTGGTCATTCTTGTAGATCTTGTTTACCTCCAGACCTGTAGAAACTCTGTCGGGAAAAAAAACGACAGTTGATAAAACGACAGCCTGCTTCCGTTTATGTTCAGCTGTCTGTGCCAAGATGCGAAGAAGAAGAAATTTCATGAAATTTCGTTGTTGAGGATTTTAAAAACCTCAAAGCCGATTTATATTATGTCTATGTATTGTTTTGAACTTTTGTTTTGTTTACTTAGTTCAATTAAATTATTGTTTAAACCAAATTGTATTGTTGATTTCTGTCAATATCACCTTTGTGCATGTATACAAATTGTTCTATAAATGGATAATGATTATCACCTTGTAAATGTAAATGATTTTAAATTATTATATTTTTTATATATAATTGACTATAACATATTTACATTTGTTCTAAAGTATACTAACGTATAAATTCATGATTTAACACTTTGTCCCTATCATGCCATTGCTCAAAAAAGTTTATTGAAGAAAGCCCCTTGATGACAAATCACAGACCTGTAAGAATATTATGTAGTATAACAAAACGTTCAAATCATAAGATCAAAATATAATATAAACTAGCAATGATACCCTTTTATACACTTTAATTATCCCCCGCCAAATTGAAAATTTGCGGGGGATGTAGGAATGGGTTCCGTCTGTCCGTCCGTCCCGAAATTGTAAGAGTCATAACTTGAACAAATGTCAACGGATTTAAAAGATTTTTGGTATATGAGTTCACCTGACCATTACCTAGAATGCATTCACAAGCCAGGTCTGGTCGGATATTTTTACCGGAGTTATTTGACTTTGTTTATTATTTTTGTTGAATTTACCAAATAGGAAATAGACGACGTCACAGGGCTCATTTCCACAAATCCCAACTGATTTCAAAGATATTTGGTATCCATATATGTGTTCACCTGACCATTACCTAGAATGAGTTCGCAAGCCAGGTCCGGCCGGGTATTTTTAACGGAGTTATTGGACTTTGTTTATTATTTTTGTCGAATTTACCAAATAGCAAATAGACGACGTCACAGGGTTCATTTCCACAAATCTCAACGGATTTCAAAGATATTTGGTATATGAGTTCACCTGACCATTACCTAGAATGAGTTCACAATCCAGGTCCGGCCGGATATTTTTACTGGAGTTATTGGACTTTGTTTATTATTTTTGTCGAATTTACCAAATAGCAAATAGACGACGTCACAGGGCTCATTTCCTCAAATCTCAACGGATTTCAAAGATATTTGGTATATGAGTTCACCTGACAATTACCTAGAATGAGTTTGCAAGCCAGGTCCGGCCGGGTATTTTTACCGGAGTTATTGGACTTGACCAATATCTAGAATGAGGTCGCAAACCAGGTCCGGCCAGATATTTTAAGCGGACTTTGTTTATTTTTTTGTGTGCAAATGGACAACGTCACAGGGCTCATTTCCACAAATGTCAACGGATTTCAAAGATTTTTGGTATATGAGTTCACATGTCCAGTATCTAGAAAGAGTTCGCAAACCAGGTCCGGCAGGATATTTTCAGCAGAGTTATTGGACTGTTTATTATTTTTGGTGCAAATGGACGACGTCACAGGGCTAATTTCCACAAATGTCAGCGGATTTAAAAGATTTTTGGTATATGAGTTCCCATGACCAGTACCTAAAATGAATTCGCAAGCCAGGCTTTTTGACAAAATCCCACCTCTTGTTTGGCACATACTGAGAACGCAAACATTATTGAGAATGCACTTCCCCAACTGCACAATTCGGTGGGGGATACCGCCGTCTGCGACTGCTTGTTAAAATTTGAAATGTTTTATTATAATAATAAAATAACATACAACAGAAAATATATATAAACATCCAGATATCCTACTGATAAAAACCTTTTTTTCACTGGACCGAATCTTCCCCGACCCCCATGAACTGCCTTCTGGATTATTTATTGAATAGTCGTATTTAGATAAGAGCTGTCTCCAATCAGTGATTAGGAGAATATCAAACTCCAAGATGGTGTCCAATAAATGGCAATATGGCATCCAATTTTAATTTTAACACTTGGCGAACGAACATACGAACGAACTATAAAGGGGACATCCCCTGTGGCATATTGTATATCACTGAAGTCACTACATAGATGATATTTCATATCGAACAGTGGTTTCACCTTAAGTCCATCTTATCAGTTGGAGAATTTGTAAACAAAAACTTAACCACCAGACAGTCACAAATGTCCATAACAGTATACTCTATAATTCAACACCAAAACTCTCATTTATGATTCCGATCATAGTAATTTACTATCGCCAAGGGATGGGTTAACATCTGCCGATTGTGATCGGCCTCTCGTTTGTTTGTCCGGATGATAATTTCAGCAATATTCAAAATAATTTCTTGATGTTCGGCAATTGTTCACATTTGAGAAAATTCAGGCCAATTTTAGTTATGGTCATGGTCCAATGATTTTATGCAGCGTTATGCCTCTTTTTTCGACTGCCACCTCATTTTGGGGGACATGGGGTCTGCGATCTTTTGTTATTGTTACATTTTTTTCTGTTTTATTTTTCTTAACGAAAAGCCCCTGTCCATAGTAAATGTATAGTTTACTATGATTGCAAATCAGTTGCGTCATGTGTTTTGAAATTTCAGAGGTCTGTGAGAAACTTACAATTTTGTGTGAGAAATTGGTTCCCTCAACACAACTTTATTAAGCATTGATGACAATGATCGAAGGTCTCCTTTCATACTACATTCATTAACACGTGTACATTCTGCGAGTCTAAAGCAAGCCTTTGTTTCATGATGTCAATATGTGGGGAATCAGGACTGATCATTTTGAGATTGGAACTGAGATTCAAGTCTGGGATTTAACAATAGACGCATTATGATTTTGGCTTTGGAATTCAAGATACATATACCGGTATAAGGTATTGGGAAGGCATCATAAAGAATATCTTTATTACAGAGTTTGGAGTACATCTTGCAGAATTGGCAATAGATTCATCAGTAGCATTAGCAGTACGACAGCTGTCATCAGTTCTTCTCAAACAATATGTGGAGTCCCATTGGTCACAACATTCGGAGAAGTTTCGTGGACCAGAACCTTCAGAGATGGTATGAAATATCATAATTTAATTCCTAGCCTTAGCTTAATATTCTGCAAACGGCAATTCTAAACTAAATCTAAATCAATCATTAAATTACATTATCTGTTGAAATTTTGAGTTGATGTTTTTTTTATGTTGTCTGTAAAACATTGAAGACAAGTTGTAATCGGAGGCTTCAGGTAGTAGACAGTCAGGTAGGTCTCAAATTGATGATTTTAATAATTTTTTCCAAATTTATTTCACAAAAAAAACAAAACAATTTCTCTTTTATTGATTCTTGTTGATATTTAGTATGTTGCTTATAAAGTGTTTATGTACTTATTCTTTCAAAAAATTATGTTGCAATTAGTTCCGGTGTAACACGTCATCTTCCCCCCCAGGATATCTTCCCCCCCCCCCCCCCATGTACGACTAAAAAATAATTTCACTCATATGATATCGTTTGGTTCCGAAATGGCCAGAAAAATGTTTTTGGAGATTAAAAAAAAAAAATTATTAATTTTTTTTTTATTTAAAAAAAAAAGTGACAAAATTAGTTTTTTCACGAATTTGATTGTCTGTTCATGAAATGACCAGAAAAATGTTTTTTTTTATTCAAATTTTTTCTTTTCTTTCAAACGTCCAGGCTTGGATATTCCACCCCCCACCCCGCACCTACATGACAAAAAAAAATCATCTTATGGTTTTATCGCTTATTTTGCTTTATATAGTAATGAAACAGCAAGAAATTAGCTTCTCCAAGAGAAAGTTGTTTGAGTCAGGGTTTGGGGTGGGGGGGGGGGAGATGTCCAGGTCAGGATATCCACCCCCCCCCACCCAGCACCTACATGACAAATAAATCATTGTATGGATTTATTGCTTGTTTTGCTTTATATATTCATGAAACAGCGAGAAATTAACTTCTTCTGAGAAAAAGTTTTTTGAGTCAGGGTTTGGGGGTGGGGGGGGAGGGGAAGATGTCCAGGTCAGGATATTTCCCCCCCCCCCCCCCACCCAGCACCTACATGACAAAAAAATAATCTTATGGTTTTATCGCTCGTTTTGCTTTTTATAGTCATGAAACAGGGAGAAATTAACTTCTTCTGAGAACAACTTTTTTGAGTCAGGGTTTGGGGTGGGGGGGGGGGGGGTGGAAAGATGTCCAGGTCAGGATATCTCCCCCCCCCCCCCCCCCCCCCCCCCACCTAGCACCTACATGACAAAAAAATAAATCTTATGGTTTTATCGCTTGTTTTGCTTTATATATTCATGAAACAGCGAGAAATTAACTTCTTCTGAGAAAAAGTTTTTTGAGTCAGGGTTTGGAGTGGGGGGGGATGTCCAGGTCAGGATATCTTCCCCCCCCCCCCCCCCACCCAGCAACTACATGACAAAAAAATAATCTTATGGTTTTATCGCTCGTTTTGTTTCATATAGTCATGAAACAGCGAGAAATTAACTTCTTCTGAGAACAAGTTCTTTGAGTCAGGGTTTGGGTGGGGGGGGGGGGGGAGAGATGTCCAGGTCAGGATATCTTCCCCCCCACCCAGCACCTACATGACAAAAAAATATTCTTATGGTTTTATCGCTCGTTTTGCTTTATATAGTCATGAAACAGCGAGAAATTAACTTCTTCTGAGAACAAGTTTTTTGAGTCAGGGTTTGGGTGGGGGGGAAGATGTCCAGGTCAGGATATCTTCCCCCCCACCCAGCACCTACATGACAAAAAAATAATCTTATGGTTTTATCGCTCGTTTTGCTTTATATAGTCAAGAAACAGCGAGAAATTAGCTTCTCCAAGAGAAAGTTGTTTGAGTCAGGGTTTGGGGTGGGGGGGGGGGAGATGTCCAGGTCAGGATATCCCCCCCCCCCCACCCAGCACCTACATGACAAATAAATCATTGTATGGATTTATTGCTTGTTTTGCTTTATATATTCATGAAACAGCGAGAAATTAACTTCTTCTGAGAAAAAGTTTTTTGAGTCAGGGTTTGGGGGGGGGGGAAGATGTCCAGGTCAGGGTTTGAGGTGGGGGGGGGGAAAGATGTCCAGGTCAGGATATCTCCCCCCCCCCCCCCACCCAGCACCTACATCACAAAAAAATAATCTTATGGTTTTATCGCTTGTTTTGCTTTATATAGTCATGAAACAGCGAGAAATTAACTTCTTCTGAGAACAAGTTTTTTGAGTCAGGGTTTGGGGTGGGGGGAGATGTCCAGGTCAGGATATCTTCCCCCCCCCCCCCCCCCCCACCCAGCACCTACATGACAAAAAAATAATCTTATGGTTTTATCGCTCGTTTTGCTTTATATAGTCATGAAACAGCGAGAAATTAACTTCTTCTGAGAACAAGTTGTTTGAGTCAGGGTTTGGTGTTGGGGGGAAGATGTCCAGGTCAGGATATCTTCCCCCCCCCCCCACCCAGCACCTACATGACAAAAAAATAATCTTATGGTTTTATCGCTCGTTTTGCTTTATATAGTCATGAAACAGCGAGAAATTAACTTCTTCTGACAACAAGTTGTTTGAGTCAGGGTTTGGGGTGGGGGGGGAGATGTCCAGGTCAGGATATCTCCCCCCCCCCCCCCCCCCCACCCAGCACCTACATGACAAAAAAATAATCTTATTGTTTTATCGCTTGTTTTGCTTTATATAGTCATGAGACAGCGAGAAATTAACTTCTTCTGAGAACAAGTTGTTTGAGTCAGGGTTTGGGGTGGGGGGGGAAATGTCCAGGTCAGGATATCTTCCACCCCCCCCCCCCCCACCCAGCACCTACATGACCAAAAAATAATCTTATTGTTTTATCGCTTGTTTTGCTTTATATAGTCATGAAACAGCGAGAAATTAACTTCTTCTGACAACAAGTTGTTTGAGTCAGGGTTTGGGGTGGGGGGGGGGGGGAGATTGTCAGGTCATCATATCTTCCCCCCCCCCCCCCACCCAGCACCTACATGACAAAAAAATAATCTTATGGTTTTATCGCTCGTTTTGCTTTATATAGTCATGAAACAGCGAGAAATTAACTTCTTCTGACAACAAGTTCTTTGAGTCAGGGTTTGGGTGGGGGGGGGGGGGGGGAAGATGTTCAGGTCAGGATATCTTCCCCCCCCCCCCCCACCCAGCACCTACATGACAAAATAAATAATCTTATGGTTTTATCGCTTGTTTTGCTTTATATAGTCATTAGACAGCGAGACAATTAACTTCTTCTGAGAACAAGTTGTTTGAGTCAGGGTTTGGGGTGGGGGGGGAAATGTCCAGGTCAGGATATTTCCCCCCCCCCCCCCCACCCCAGCACCTACATGACAAAAAAATAATCTTATGGTTTTATCGCTCGTTTTGCTTTAGTCATGAAACAGCGAGAAATTAACTTCTTCTGACAACAAGTTGTTTGAGTCAGGGTTTGGGGTGGGGGGAAGATGTTCAGGTCAGGATATCTTCCCCCCCCCCCCACCCAGCACCTACATGACAAAATAAATAATCTTATGGTTTTATCGCTTGTTTTGCTTTATATAGTCA